>MLQL01000017.1:0-93142 GCA_002072365.1 Penicillium flavigenum
CATAACACACCCCCGTAGGCTCAACCCCGAGACAGAAACCATAGCCAGGACCAGTATCAATTTCACATTTTCGGCCGCCATAGTAAAAACTGTCATTTTTCCTGTCGTTTTTCCATCGTTTTGCATCGTTTTGAACCTCGTTTTTGTTAGTTCACATTCTCCATGTCGTCTGTATGTAAACCAGAAGGATCTTGATGCTGTTTTTGTGATTTTCTATCGAATTCAATCTTGCTTGTGCATTATGCGGTCTCGCATTTTCTCGAAAAGTTCTCGGCCTAAAGGCTTCGTTAGTGCGTCTGCGACATTGTCGATACTCGGAATCAACTGCAAGGAGACAATGCCTTGTCGAACTGCATGGCGTACGAAATGGTATCTCGCATTAATCCATTTTGTTGCCTTCGAATAGTTGTCCTTTGTTATGATTGTAAAAGCATTATCGCTATCAGTGAATAGGGTGATAGGCAGATCTTGGTAGATTCCTATCTGTGTCATGATTTTGTACAGCCACATGGCTTCACGAATGGCAGCATCAAATGCTATGTACTCGGCGGATGTGCTGCTTCGTGCCACGATTTCTTCTTTGCGTGAGCTCCAGCTCACCGGTGCTCCGGCGTAAAAGAAAATGAACGCTTCGGTGCTCTTGCCATCTTCACAGTCTTGGTACGAAGCATCAACATAGCCGATTAGGCCTTCGTGTGTGTTTTTCCCAAGCAAAATCCCTAGTTTCATTGAGCCTTTCAGGTATCGGATTAGCTGTTTTAAAGCATCAATGTCTTGTTGTCTTGGTGCTGCCGCACGACGTTGTAGTTTGTTTACGGCGAGTGCAATGTCTGGTCTCGATTTGTCTGCTAGCCAGCCTATCTTTCCGATGTCTTCGAGAAACGTAGTGGCTTCAACCTTCGAAACTGTTGGTTCGTCATATGCCTATGATGCATCACCATCATTCTGTTTCTGTTTCTGTTTCAGTCGTACGTCTTTGTCTTTCGGATCTCTTGTGATATCTGGACTCTTGTAGTCAGTTCTCATCGGGAGATAGACTTGTGATGCGTCTTGTAGGCCTGCTTTGACGATTACTTCCTCAGTGTATGCAAATTGATTCAGGAAAATGGCCCCATTGTCTGTGCGAGACAAGCTGCTTCCGAGAAATCGGGCTGGCTTGCCTAGATCTCTGTACTTGAATGGGATCGTTGATTTAAACCAGTCAATGTCTCCGTCTTTGAACGCTGTAATGAGAGTATCGTCCACATACAGCAGAATCTATATCTGTTTCTCGTATTGAATCCAGATACATGGTTCGTCTTCCAATGGTTTGAAATCCATGCTTTTCAACGCATTTGCCAAAGTTCCATACCATAGATGTCCGGCCTATCTTAGGCCGTACAGAGCTTGCAGCATTAGGCAGACGTTATCTTCCTTCGAGATCTCGAATCCAGTTGGCTGTCTCATAAAGATGACGCGATTGTCAACCATTGCATTGAGATATGCCGTAGTGTAGTCAACCTGTTCGACTATCATGCTGTTCACCGCCGCTATGCTTAGAAAAAGCCTCATGGTTTCTCCCCTCGCAACAGGGGCGTAATTCTCGTCGAAATCATACCCGGGACGCTGACGATTGCCGCAAATCACCCAACGTGCTCGAAATTCTCGAACGGTGTTGTCCTTATCAATTTTCAGGTCATACACCCATTTGCCTGGAAGAATCGTACTCCCTGCTGGTGGTTTTGGAACGATCTCATATGCTTTAGCATCACGGAGCTTCCCCAGTTGAACTTCCATAGCTTCATGCCATTTGCCTTTGAACTGTGAATTTATAGCTTCCGTGTACGTTCGTGGGATCTTGACTCGCCATGCCTTTAGGTTGCCTTCTGCACCTGTAGAAACAGAGCCTTCTTCTGGGCCTGCTTCTGTGGACGATATAGCGAATCCCACACTAAAGGGTGAGCCTCGCCAGTAGTCCTATGGCATCAATCCCATCTCTGTTTCTCCTCTATTTGCCACGGTCTCTTCCACCGCGCATTGTGCTCCTCTAGTATCCCGCTCTCCGTACTTCTTCCATTTGATATCTGCATATCTCTCCGGAGATTGACCTTTGTTTGATCTCGCTGATCGTCGGGGGCTCGGAGGTGCGGTGGTACTCGGTGGATTCGACATCGGACGATTCGTAGGTGGGAGGGTAGGCTGTAGGATCTCAGGTGGGTTCAGGCGTGCTGGATTTGTACGCGGTGCTGCCTGTTCAACTGCCTGTCTTGCAAGCTGAATCTGCTGTTGTTGTGCGCTCTTTGCTGCTAATGGGGACGGAGTTGGAGAAGGTGTCACCGGCTGCTGCATTGGGATCTCTGGCAAACCCGGGTAGCTCACCGGTTGAACTTGGTAAGGCACTGACTGTGTAGACTGTGGTGGAGAGATCATCTGTCTGTCTGGTGTCTCTCGTCTCTTTCTGAGAGCATGCACCCTGTCTTCCAGTGTGTTCACTGTCTCTGTCTCATAGGCATCCTCTGTGTTGTAGTAAAGCTCGGCATCGTCTGTACCGATTGAATCACCCTCTGTAACAACCAGGTGCTCGTCCCCTGAGCTAACATGCTGAACATTTCGTGTTGCATCATTGAATGATTGTGATTGATCACGTTCAGTTCCATTTCGGATCAGTTGGATCGACAAATCTGTCGAACCCAGGTCTTTGGCAGCCTGTCTGGCTGTTTTAAACAATGCTTTGCCAATAGAAAACTCTGTTTTTGGCATTTCGACAGTCTCACCAATGAAATCACCTACTCCGTCGTACGTCTTAGGTGCTCTCGGCTCCCAAAAAACGACGTCTCTGTGCACTGTCACCTTCTTTGTCTTTGGATCGTAGATACGAAAACAATGTCCGTTATCTCCCTCATATCCGACGAGAAAGCCGATCCATGCGCGGGGATCCATCTTCATACTCTGCACGCGGGTCTCCTTAGCCTGGTGAACATAGGCTTTCGAGTACCATACTCGAAGGAATGAGAGATTTGCCGCATCTTCACCACGCAAATTCATGGCTTTTCTCCAAGCAACAATAGGAGCATCTTCACCGGGTCTTGTCAGTCGATTGATAATGTACGTCGTAGCATAGCATGCTTCAGTCCAAAGCTCCTTTGGTGCACCTCCGTCAATGTGCATAGTTCTCGCTATCTGCATGACATAGTGACCGCTGAATTCAGCGACACCGTTTTGTTCGTGTGCGTAGGCGGCAGATAGGCTGACAAGCAGTGATTTTTCTTCAGCCCACTTCTTGAAATGCGAGAATTCAGTACCATTGTCAAATCTCCATTCAGTCGGATAGTAGCCTGTGTGGTTTTTGAACTGTTCGGCCTATTGAATTAGGGTAGGAGAGGCCTCACCCTTCTTCGCAATACAAATCGTGGTCCGAAATCGAGATGCATCGTCCGTAATGATCATGGCGTGCTCTCGGTCATACTTCCCCTTCTTACTCAGCCCTTTTGGCTTGTATGGGTGCAGATCAACATGCACAAGCTGGCCCACCTTTGTAGCTCTAGCCTGCTTCTCGCGAGAGACTATCTTTTTGGATTTAGCCTTATGGCAAGGCTCACAGTCATAGCATTCCATGCTGACGTCTTCACCCAGTTTGTCTTTGTTGATTCTGCCTTTGTAGCTTCCAGCATGGCCGAGCCGCCGATGTGCGAGCTCTGCTGAGATCAATGCATAGGAGACAGCTTCTGCCGGTTGAATCGATGGTTGATTGTAGAGAACTGGATTCGGCTCATTAGCCAGCTCAATGAATGGGACATTCATCCCAACAAAGGTGTATCCGATAGCATCCTTGTTTTTGTCTCTAATGATCATGTCGTCCGGAGTCCAGCTGATTCCTTTTTGCTTTCTGATAGCAAGGAAGCTCAGCAGATTGAACCTGTTTCCTGGTTTGTAAAGACAATGCACCTGCAGTTCGTATCGCGATCCGTCTGGCATTCGTATTGGGAGAATGATGTCTCCTACACCATCTGCCTTGACTGTCAGGCCAGCACTAGAGTCCCATCCTGGGCCTTCTCCTGGTTTGTACGCTCTGTACGAGATGAAAAGGTCTCTGTTTGAGCATATATGCCATGATGAACCAGAGTCTAGAACCCAGTCAATGCCTGCACGAAGCTGGCGGGTTGGCATAGTGACTGCTGACGCAGCAATTCCAATTTCTTCATCAAGGTCTTCTTGCTGGTAGGCGATTTGCTGGGAGACAGCTTGCTGGGAGACAGCTTGCTCTTCAAGATCTGCTTCCGATTCCGCTATCGCCATACCACTAAAGTCATACTCTCTGTTGTCTGAAGATGTCGCTGTAGTTGCTGATGATGCGACAGTATCAAAGTTGGCTTGACGAGTCTTTTCCGATGGTTTGCTAGCGAACTGCTGGCTCTTGTTTTCGTTAAACTCCGTCTTGCCGTCATGGACCTTCTAGTACCAGAGGCCAGCCTTTGGCTTCCAATTGGGTGGTCTGGTTTCCCGTACAAGATGATAGCAATCCTTGGCGTTATGGCCCTGCATCCCGCAGAACGAACAAGCCCTATTTGCCGTACGCTGGGTCTTATGGTTCCTCCATTCTTTAACGTGTTTCCTTGCGTATTTGCCTGGTGGTGGAGCATTCATGAGTTTCTCCTTCTTTCTATCGGACGCGGGTGTTGTCTGGCGAGATGCCTGGGTCTTTGGTGGTTTCACTGCACTGGCTCCAATGCCACCTCTATCTATCCCGAACTCCTTGATCTTGTCTTGCATGTCTGTATAGTACTGGAAAAAGTCGTTGATTGTGATCTCTTTGGCTGGATCCTTGATCTTTTTCATCTCATTATTGCGTATCTCAATTGAGCTTCGAAGCTCTGTGATTTCTTGCAATTGCGTTACCATAAGCACGGTGGCTAGGTACGGAGATAGATCAGCTTTTAGATCATTTGCCGTTTTGAATCTCTATTTGATGGCGTCGATGAACTCGCTTGCTGTCGTAAACTCGGTGCGCTTTGTGTTGACCAGTTCACTATCGCTGCGCTGAGAGCTCTATGTCCTTCACCCCGCATGTGGAGTTTACATTGGTGTATAAAGTCATCGGCCTATGTTGTTCTTTGGCCCGTAGACGTGATGTCACGTACAACGTCCGGATCAATACAATGGCTTAGCTAGGCGGCTACCTGTATAGACAGTTTCATCCAGGCTTGTGCATTTGGAGAACTTCTCTTTGGTCTCTCAATTGATTTGTCAATAAGACGTTGAAGACCATGACCTTTGAGAATCTTGACAATCCCGTCGAACCATCTGTCAAAATCTTCCTTGTGTTTCAGTGGGGGCTCCAGCTTATATAAGACAAAACTTCCGATTGCTGGTAGATCGTCCCCTTGGTTTCCTACTATCTGAATAGCGTCCTCGACTTTATCCTAGTTATTATTATCTGGAGCGCCGATACCGACAAGCGCCGGTCTGTTGAAATTGGTATTAGTCCTCGATAGACCCTCACCGTTATCCTCCGCCATCGTTGTGCCCTGTCACTGTATCCGGATGCGGTGTTTTTGCTGATATTTTTGTTGATTTTTGTTGGTTTTAAAATGAATGTATGAATGATGCGACGTGATTGGTCGAATCGAAATGTAACCGATGAAAAAGGTTGTTGTTGTGGGGTCAAAACCCCGAGATGAAAACTCTGATTTGTTGATCTGATCTGGACGAGGATAGTGTGGGTCCAAAAAATGTATGGTCCACCCCCGTAAACAGGGCCTCGATTTGTCCGATCTTTGATCTGCACTCCTACCCCGGGACTCTCTCTGCCCGGGATAGGTGAAAAACTGAGATTTGCACTCTGCTAATTGTAGATGAAAGCTCTGAACAAGCAAGGGGTCATAACCTGTTGGGCTCTACACTAATGTAGGGACCAAAGATGCAGAGAGGAGAGAGTTGTATTGGGAAGAGAATGGAGCGAGCTCCCATACAAACTATCTACTGCTACAAACGAGGGGTCTTGCCTAAGGCATCAAGGCATCCATAACAACTACTACTGTATTCTTTGCCTGCCAAAAGACACAAATTACAATAAGATAATCCTGTTTGGTGAGATATTAAAAAGTAGATTTGTTTAAGAACGTTGGTCGGCTGGTTTGTGTCTTCGAGTGCGCGTTGAGAGGCCAGTAGAGCAGAATGGTCTTCGTCAAGTGTTCTCTCTCGCAATGCGACCACATGCTTAGTATCCAATATTTCGGCGTTTACAGTTTTTCCAACCGTTCTTCGTATTCCAGAACTTTCACGGCCATTTTTGCCGTGCGTATTGTCGCCGAATCCCCGTTGCTCTTATAACCAATTAGCAGAGAGATTGAGATACCCCTGGAGAGGAAGGAAGTTACACAATAGCGTGCATAATGGGACCTTTGCCTACCTATTGGTATGTCCTGCTGTTTCGTCTTAGGCCCTGTGCCATGATACGACTGCCAAGCCAAGCTCAATCGATCTGGTAATGACAAGTAGGTGTAGACGATGGGCAGACGAGTCCCTCCCTAGAAATAACAACAGCGACGTAGCAAAGAGAACCAACTTATGAAGATATTATCATAATGCTTGATGCTTTCTTCATGCTGTTTATAGTGTCATCCTGATTATTTTGAAAATTACTTTGTGCCGGATTAGCTGATAAGTAAAATATTTCAAAACTTACAACTTCAAATTTAACGGGCTGGCAGTGTTTATCGCGTTCGCTTATTTATTCCTCGTGATAGAAAAACTTTTCACTTTTCAAGCTCACATTATGCTGAGAGGCCATGCTGTGGTACGGTATGTATGGACCCGCGGAGTGTGGCAAACCTGATATGTGGATCTACACTAGTCGTTCTCAGCTGCTGCTATAGGGGTTGCGTGACTTTCCACTTTCAACGGTGCTTCTTGGCTACGGAGGACTTGTTCTTATCACCACTTTCGCTATTATAGTTGAATAGATAGCTTGAAAGGTAGGGGCATAGTGACACTACGTGATCTATATGCAAAGAGAAAGTAACAAGAAGACTCGCATTAACTTCAAGAATTGAATTAGACGAAAGGACCTTTGCATTCGCATAGCGAAACGGGGAAACCCTTTGGGAAAAAACCCGAATCAAGGCCGTAGATAAAGTAAGGTGCGAGGTAGAGCAAGACGAGTTGAATCCTCGGTTCATTCAGCACGGACCTAAAGGCAAGTGAGTAGACACGAGGTAGCATACCCCGCCATATGGATATCCCATCACCTTGGAGCATCACCCAGCTGGGTATTTACTAATCCCATGTCTATCAGTCATCTGTGCAGATTGTCATCCTCTTTGTATCAAGGAGTATCACTCACATACTTTAGACACCAGCCCTGTCAGTCGTCTGTCCGAGTTGTCATCGTCTTCGTATCAAGATATTACTCACCAACTATGAATCCCAGCTCTGTCAGTCGTCTGCGCTAGTCATCACCCTCTTTGTATCAAGGTATCACTCACTCCCTATGAATCGCAGCACTATCAGTGATCTGGCCGAGTTATCATCCTCTTTGTATCAAGGAGTATCACTCACAACCTTTAGACACCAGCCCTATCAGTCGTCTGTCCGAGTTGTCATCGTCTTCGTATCAAGGAGTATCACTCACAACCTTTAGACACCAGCCCTGTCAGTCGTCTGTCCGAGTTGTTATCGTCTTCGTATTAAGATATTACTCACCGTCTATAAATCCCAGCTCTGTTAGTGGTCTATCTAGATTGTCATCCTCTTCGTATTAGGGTGTATCACTCACATCCTATAAACAGCAGTTCTGTCAATCATCTGCGCAAGTTGTCATCCACTTCGTATCAAAATATCACTCACTCCCTATAAATCGCAGCACTATCAGTGGTCTGCCTGAGTTATCATCTACGTCGTATTAAGAAGTATCACTCACTTTCTATAAATCGCAGCTCTATCAGTCGTCTGCCCTAGTCGTCACCCTCTTTGTATCAAGGTGTATCACTCACAACCTATAAATAGCAGTTCTGTCAATCATCTGCGCAAGTTATCATCCACTTCGTATCAGAATATCACTCACTCTCTATAAATCGCAGCTCTGTTAGTCGTCTGCCCTAGTCATCACCCTCTTTATATCAAGGTATCACTCACTTTCTATCAATCGCAGTTCTGTTAATTATCTATCCTAGTCGTCACCCTCTTTGTATCAAAATATCACTCACGTTCTATAAATCGCAACTCTATTAGTCGTCTGCCCATATTATCATCCTCTTCGTATCAAGAATTATCACTCACGAGCTATAGACAGCAGTTCTATCAATCATCGGTCCTAGGCGTCACCCTCTTTATATCAAAATATCACTCACTTTCTATAAATTGCAGCTCTGTTAGTGGTCTGCACAAGTTGTCATCCACTTCGTATCAGAATATCACTCACTTCCTATAAATCGCAGCTCTGTCAGTGGTCTGCCTGAGTTATCATCTACGTCGTATCAAGAAGTATCACTCACGGCCTGTAGATAGTAGTTCTATAAGTCGTCTGCCGTAGTCGTTAACCTCTTAGTATAAGAGAGTATCACTCACTTCCTATTGACCACAGCTCTGTTAGTCGTCTACCCTAGTCGTCACCCTCTTTGTATCAAGGTATCACTCACTTTCTATCAATCGCAGTTCTGTCAATCATCTGTCCTAGTCGTCACCCTCTTTATATCAAAATATCACTCACGTCCTATAAATCGTAACTCTGTTAGTGGTCTGCCTATATTATCATCCTCTTTATATCAAGAATTATCACTCACGAGCTATAGATAGCAGTTCTATCAATCATCGGTCCTAGGCGTCACCCTCTTTATATCAAAATATCACTCACTTTCTATAAATTGCAGCTCTGTCAGTGGTCTGCCTATATTGTTATCCTCTTCGTATCAAGGAGTATCACTCACATCCTATAAATAGCAGTTCTGTCAATTATCTGCGTAGGTTGTCATCCACTTCGTATCAAAATATCACTCACTCCCTGTGAATCGCAGCACTATCAGTGATCTGGCCGAGTTATCATCCTCTTTGTATCAAGGAGTATCACTTACTAACTTTACACACCAGTTCTATCAGTTGTCTCTCTATATTATCATCATCTTCGTATTAGGGTGTATCACTCACAGCCTATAGACACCAGCCCTGTCATTCGTCTGTCCGAGTTGTCATCGTCTTCGTATGAAGATATTACTCACCATCTATAAAACCCAGCTCTGTCAGTGGTCTGCCTGAGTTATCATCTACGTCGTATCAAGTAGTATCACTCACAGTCTATAGACACCAGCCCTATCAGTCGTCTGTCCGAGTTGTTATCGTCTTCGTATCAAGATATTACTCACCATCTATAAAACCCAGCTCTGTTAGTGGTCTGCCTGAGTTATCATCTACGTCGTATCAAGCAGTATCACTCACAGCCTATAGACACCAGCCCTGTCAGTCGTCTGTCCGAGTTGTCATCGTCTTCGTATCAAAATATCACTCACTTTCTATAAATCCCAGCTCTATCAGTCGTCTGCCCAAGTTTTCATCCTCCTCATATCAAGGAATATCACCCACAAACTTCAGACACCAATTCTGTCAATGATCTCCCCAAGTTTTGATCCTCTGTATATCAAGGATACATCACTCACATCCTATCCGTACCAGCTCTGTCAGTGGTCTGCCCAAGCTGTTATCCTCTTTGTATCAAGGAGTATCACTTACTCGCTATAGACACCAGTTCTGTGAGTTGTCTGCCCAAGTTGTCATCCTCTTCACACCCAGTTCACTCACAATCTTTACATCCTAGTTGAGTGAGTCGTCTGCCCAAATTGCTAGTTTCTTCGTACCAAGGAGCATTACTCACTTCCTATAGACACCAGTTCTGTCAGTCATCTGCTCAATTGTCACCCTCTACATATCAAGGAGTATCACTCACTTCCTATTGATCGCAGCTCTGTTAGGGGTCTGCGGAAGTTGTCATCCTCTAAATATCAAGGAGTATCACCCACAGTCTATAAACACCCCAGCTCTGTCAGTGGTCTGCGGAAGTTGTCGTCCTCTAAATATCAAGGAGTATCACTCACAGCCTATAAACCCCAGTTCTGTCAGTGGTCTACGGAAGTTGTCGTCCTCTAAATATCAAGGAGTATCACTCACAGCCTATAAACCCCAGTTCTGTCAGTGGTCTGCGGAAGTTATCGTCCTCTAAATATCAAGGAGTATCACTCACTTCCTATTAATCGCAGCTCTGTCAGTGGTCTACGGAAGTTGTCATCCTCTAAATATCAAGGAGTATCACTCACAGCCTATAAACCCCAGTTCTGTTAGTGGTCTGCGGAAGTTATCGTCCTCTAAATATCAAGGAGTATCACTCACTTCCTATTAATCGCAGCTCTGTTAGTGGTCTGCGGAAGTTGTCATCCTCTAAATATTAAGGAGTATCACTCACAGCCTATAAACCCCAGTTCTGTCAGTGGTCTACGGAAGTTGTCATCCTCTACATATCAAGGAATATCACTCACAGTCTATAAACACCCCAGCCCTATCAGTGGTCTGCGGAAGTTGTCATCCTCTACATATCAAGGAATATCACTCACAGTCTATAAACACCCCAGCTCTGTTAGTGGTCTGCGCAATAGTCATCTTCTTTATATCAAGATATGACTCACCGCCTAGACACCATTTCTGTGAGTCGTCCGCCCGAATTGCCATTGTCTTTATATCAAAGACTATCACTCACAGACTTTAGTTTCTGTCAGTTATCTGCCTAGGCTGTCATCTTCTTCGTATCAAGGAATATCACTTACTTTCTATTCATCCCAGCTTTGTCAATGGTCTTTCTGGTTATCATCCTTTTCATTTAAAAGTGTATCACCCACTCCCTATTCATCGCAGCAGTATAAATTATTTACCCAGATTGCCATCTGCTTTGTATCAAGAAGTATCACTCACAAGCTTTAGAAATCAGTTCTGTCAGCCATCTGTCTAGATTATCGTTCCTCTTCGTATTAGGGTATATCGCTCACTTGCTATAGACACCAGCTTTATAAGTCATCTGCCCAAGTTGTTATCGTTATCATCGTAAAGAGTATCACTCACTGCCTATATTTAAAACCCCAGCCCTGTCAGTGGTCTGCCTAGATTGTCATCCTCTACATCTCAAAGTGTATCACTCACTTCCTATTGATCGCAGCTGTGTAAGTCGTTTGCCCACGTTGTCATTCTCTTCGGATGAGGGTGTATCACTCACTTCCTATTGATCGCAGCTGTGTAAGTCGTTTGCCCACGTTGTCATTCTCTTCGGATCAGGGTGTATCACTCACAGCCTATAAACCCCAGCTTTATCAGTGGTCTGCCCAGATTGTCATCCTCTACATCTCAAAGTGTATCACTCACTTCCTATTGATCGCAGCTGTGTAAGTCGTTTGCCCACGTTGTCATTCTCTTCGGATGAGGGTGTATCACTCACTTCCTATTGATCGCAGCTGTGTAAGTCGTTTGCCCACGTTGTTATTCTCTTCGGATCAGGGTGTATCACTCACAGCCTATAAACCCCAGCTTTGTTAGTGGTCTGCCCAGATTGTCATCCTCTACATCTCAAAGTGTATCACTCACTGCCTATTGATCGCAGCTATGTAAGTCATTTACCCATATTGCTATCTATTTCTTATCAAGAAGTATCACTCACGTCCTATAGACAGCAGTTCTGTCAGTCTTCTGCCCTAGTTGTCATCCTTTACTTGTCTAAGATGTATCACTCACTCTCTATTCGTACCAACTCTTTTAGTGCCAAATAACCATATGAATATCACTTGCTTCACAACTTGTCTCCTACCTTTTGTTGGGGGAACTGAGAACAATTTCAGCAATTTCCCCATAATAATCATCTATTCCAAAAAGTAGTTCCATTCAACTTTAGGATCCTTACGTTCTTTTCAAGGCTAATGTTAGCGATTTCTTACCCAATAGCCCTCCTTCGTAAATATAGGTTCACTTACTGGATTGCTCGCCATCTTATCGTTATTTATGATTTCGGTAGATATTGTGCAGAAAGATAGAAAAATCGAATACCGTGAGAAAGACAGAAACCGCAAAACGGAACGTAAAGTTAGGTGGGGAAGCTTTGTTATTATAACATTCTTAGGGCTTAGGGTACACAAATCTCACCTATGACGCAACGACTTAACCAAGTCTTATCGAATGAAGATTTTCGTTGTGGGGTTTGTTACGCGCTTGAAGCGGCCGTGCATTAAATCAGATCCTGCGTAAGCCCGATTATTGGTTCCCCAGTAAATACACAAAAGTAGTAATAGATTCATTTCAAAGTGTGCGAATTACTTTCAAAATATTCCTGCCATGCAATAGCCACCGGAGTAGATTCAGTATCTTTATAATTTTAGTATTAAAAGTTATGGACGGGAGAATATTTAGCTTCCTGATCCTAGGGTAGGCAGGAAGCCATCCCAGATCTCCGCCGACACACCGTCCTCTATCTCCAAATCCGCCACTTCCCCCACCCCACCCGAACGATCTACCCCACAACGTACCAACCAGGAGAATTCTTTATGTCGACCACCTACTCCACCATCGCCGCCAGAGCTCAGTTGTTCGGAAAATAAGTGCTCAACGTCATCACCCCACTTCAACTGGCCCAGAATGGTTTTCATTACCAACCTTACCCGAATGGCGGTCTGGCGTGCTGCTTTGCGTGTCAGCCCAACGTCTGGACAGCCACCAGGACTCCCCTTTCCAAAAGATGCAAAACTACACTCAGGGGACTGCATATGGCAGGTCATTTTCAAAGACCTGCAACAGCACCTCGAATCCGCCGACACACTTCCATCTTTAACCAACGCATGCCCTCTGCCTCGACAGTCAGCTCCTAGCCCCTATCTCTCTTCGAATAGCGAACTGCTCAAGACGACCAGCGCTGCTAGTAGCAATTGCTATCGGACGGGTACGGTGGAGCTTATTCCGGTTTAGTTTATCACCCTTCCGGTTTAGCGCCCGTGGTCGCTCTGCCCTCCCCGTGCGTGGTAGTATATAAGTTTCGACCTCCTCCCTCCAGACCAACGCTTCCACAATCTCCTCTTTCGCCCCTCCACCCCGGTCGTTGCAGCTGAGGCATTTTTGCTATTGATCCGGATCGCAGACCTCCGGAGCTTCGCCACCCCCTTTTCTGGAGCGTGCTTTGCGTCCTCACGCCGGCTTCCCAGCACGATTCTTGTGATGAGTCTATCGCTCTCCGGAGGGACTTCGTCCGGTGACTCCGAGGGCGGCCCCGGGGATGAGACGGTCCGCGACGCTGCCCGCTTGCAAAATCACCGCCTGAGGTGCTGACCAGCTGTCCGGTTTGTGGCCGTTGCCAGGCACGCATACATTCGATCTAAGCTCTTGGAGACTACATCTTTACGACCATATTATCCGCGTCTTGGTGTGATCATGGTATGCCGCTCACGAATCGTGTGAGCTGTCAGTGGCTCACCCGGCCATTTATCCCCGGAGGCTGGTTCAGCGATGGTTTTCTCTTTGGCGACGACTGCGAGTGTTTGTGACGTTCGAAATGTCGAAATGATTCCGACTCGACTTGCTGATTCCAAGGAACGCAAAGCGATGACATGGAACGACCGCCGTTCGTCCATTCTCCTAGAATCTCCAGCGGTCTATCGTGCGCTCGCCTTTGAAACCTGCCCGTTCTGATCTTCGTCATCATACGCTTCCTGCGACCAGAACCTTTGCTGGCAGCACAATTCACTGGCAGAGACGATGAGGCTTGCTTGTGCAGACGGCGCTCGCCGGCATGCGATTCTACCCAGACATGAGCTGCATTGTCAGGATTGATTGGCAGGTACGGGGTGATTGAGCTATGTAACAGCATCCACCATCTATTTTGGGACTCAGGTTTCTGCCTCGACCTTTGAGCGGCGGAACGATTGGAAACCAGCAATCCTCAATGCGCATTGCATGTAGTCGGTTGTCTCAAAAGTTGGAGCAAGCAAGTTAGAATGGGCAGGGACTGGCGATACCTCGTTCTGGGCATGTTGGCCCAGGGTGAGCTTTGGAATCATTGGAGGAGGTGCCTTAATCGGCGACGAAGGCGTGTTCCATCTAAAATCGAAACCTTGCCTCTGGCTCCCTCGTGAGCCCAGCTGTTCACCATGACATTCACTCTATAAATTTGGACAGACGGCCCGCAAGTTCACCGTTCTCGCAAACTCACCAAGTCCCAAGATCCAAGCAATAGCTTCTCCTCGTGCTCCCCACGCAAAAAAGATCAATTCACGACGTTAAGGTCTCTTCCAGTCATGAATGTGAATACCGTTCCAGAAATGGGTATGCGAGCCTTGTTTCCCCTGTATCTTATGGGTCTATGGAACGATCTAACGATGCATAGACTACTTTTCTTTCGGCTCTCCTACTGTGCGAGTTTGTCCCCGTGAGGGTGATGAGCTCGGTTCCGAAAGCAACCCTATAGTGATCAGCGACTCGGAACCTCTTGGATCGCCTTCCAATCCTATTGTCATCCACTGCGATGAATGCAACTTCTGCACTGATAGGCTGCCTGCCCAGCCCTCTTCCGATGCTGACACCGAACTCATGTGCACACAAGAATTTTGGAATGCTGTGATAAGTGATATTGATCCTGACTCACCAATCGATGATTTGGAGGCTGGCTCCCGTGCTTCGCATCCAGGTTTCGATGAATTCTCGACAGGTGGCCCACTATCCGCAGGACAGCTGCTGGGTGGAGACAGAAGGGGCACTATGGTATCGACCTCACATGAAAGCACTGCGGAGGAATGTCATGCTGAAGAACGGACCTCGTCCGATATTTCAGGTACAGTTCCTACCAGCCATGTTCTACCTTCTATTTGCTCCAGTTCAGGGCAGAGCCAGGCGACCACTCAGCTGTCACCACGGGAGTTCCAGGCTGAGAGCGTTGGACGGACTGGCCGGATGGAAGATGGGATTGCACAATTGGGATCGCCTTCAAACTCCATCGTATCTCGCATTGAGAATGCCCCGACGTGTGATTGTGCAACAGAAGAATATAATGGTTGGTTTGACGTGGATTATTTTCAGCCAAAGGAAACGAGAGAATTTAGCGCCGATCAGGTAGAGGTGATAGACCTGACTTCGGTTCCCTGTCTCGACGATCCCCAACACAAGAAAGATATCTTGACTTGGCCAAAAGAGATCCATGCGAGCCCCCACCAGGCTGAGCCGAACAAAGATGAAATCCCAGCCGAGCTAGAAGAGGACACGAGTTCTATTGCAGCCGAGACAAACGCCGACGGTATTTCGACTGAACCAGTTACGGAGATCGATGCAAGTTTGCCGAATTCCGGCACCAGAGCTGATTCCTTACCTCCAAAAGGGCCGTCAATGACGAATTCTGAAAAGACAACTCTCAAACGCAAGTTACCTTCAAGTGATACGCGTTTAGAACTTCGGCGATCCCAGCGCATGGCCAAGAAAATGAACACATGAATGCTCATGGTACTGCTTGTGCTGTTTATAGTGTCCTGTTTACTTTACGAAATTACTTTGCGCTGGATTTGCTGATATACCGCACCAGAATGGCTTATGTGGAGCTAGACGATTGGCTCCGCGCGTAGTGTAGATCAATTCATTCATGGGCAGCCTTCCATATTCCTGATATGCGCACTTCTTCGCAGGATCGTAGCTCTCTCAGGCTTCAATGTGTAATTACTTTCAGCCTAGCTGCCCAGACTTCAGCACTGCGAGCAATATTCTTTAGCTAAAATTCGCGCCCCAAAGCTTTTCCCTCAATCTTGGTTGCTTGAATCTATTGTAAGTTCGGAATCTCACCATGTCTTCCAATGTCTACACTGCCGAATATGCTGGCGTGCCAAACCATGGAGCCATCTACATCGAGACCAATCCTGCCCGCCACCCGAATGACAGAAGGAGACTTCTCGACCCTTGTGCGGGCCTTGCTCGACTGCAACCTGAACAAGCGATCCATGCATTTTGCGACCTCTCTCTGGTGGATGATTCTCTTTTAATCACGTGACTACTAGATGAGTAATAAAATGTTGATGAATCTGGGCTGTCCCCCTTGCCATCTTCTGCGATTGCATGTCAACAGCTCAGATCCCTCGGATTCATATCTTGCATAATGGGTAATATACATGTCTAAGGGGTGAGAATGGACGATTACCAGAGACTCGTCGTGGCTCAATTCTTCGAGCCTCTGCCAAATCTCTCCCAGAGGTCGTGTCACGAGTTTGTCTTACAAAATATTGCCCCGGCCCTTATTCCCAACGCCACCGACAAGATAGACGTTGAACCCAGTCCCTTCCAGGGCAGTATGAGCTATACGGCTATATTGCATTCTCAATCCGGCCGTATTGTTGTCCAATTTCGAAGAGACAAGCAAGACCTCTTCGGAGTCACCGAAGCTAGCCGCGTTCATGGACCTATCGTACCCTTGGTAACGTACCAAGGCATGTATGAGGGGTTATTTGTATACACATCGCCTTATGTAGAAGGGATACCGTATATCAGCGTCTTGATGTCTTCTCGGGACTTCCAACTGCCGTTCCATACAAAGGTGGCAACTGTCCTGGATTTAGCAGATCTTGTTACTCGGGGAGCCAGAGCGAATACAACTATATCCGATGTTATCATTTCAGAACTGGCCTCTTCTCTTCTCAAGATCCACCATACAGCTGATACCTACGCTTTCCGAAATATGGCGCTCAGAAGCAGCATTTCTGCTTGCATCAGCAAACTCCTAACCCAACTATCCGATGTTGCTGCTCTCCCCGTCGCCCTTACCCACCAGGATCTCGCTCCGTTCAATTACCTTATCGAGGAGTCTACAGGTTGCATTCAAGCGGTACTCGACTGGGATGGCGCCCTTTACCTCCCCATTGGATCAAATTTCCATTTTATGGATAATCTTTTCGGGTTTATGACCCCAAGCGGTTGGCAAGATACGGAGGATCGTCAGGAGCTAGAAACAGCATTTTATGATCGGGTCCTGGCTAGTCTTGCTGCACAGGGAATAAAGGGAGTAACGAAAGAGCAACTGGAGCTGCAGAAGGCTATTGGGATATTACTTTATGATGTGGAGCGGCTTCTCAAGTCCAAGGATGAGCGAGCCGAGCACTACATACGTGGACATCTTCAGGGATTATCCTTTATGGATGAGTTCATGTTCTCGAATTAGTTTAGTATCTGGATGCATGGGTCTCTTAAGATAATTAAATCCAAGAGAACGCTCAGAACTATGTCAGCTTCGGAGCAGATTACGAAATTACCAAGAATGACTACCGTAAAGCTCGCTCAGTATCAAGATCTATCTTCCCGTGCAGTCCTCTGGGCATCTGCAGTTTTCCTAGCTGCAATCTCAACTCTAATGATCTAATTCTCTCTTCAAGTAGAGTTGCGGCAGTGATATCGGCCGTATCCCGGTTTTTGAATTCGAGCTCCGCGAGCTCCTTCCTTTCAGGCTGTATATGGGACACATCAGCAGTGAACGTGATCGGCTTCCCTTGGCGATTTGCGGCGATGATATCATTGCCGATGTTTTCAAAGAAGACTTTTCGAACTTTCTTCTTCTTGGAATTGTAGAGGCGCTTTCGATGTGTTCGGATGGAAGTTTGGAAATTCCGCAATTGACGATAACGTGGGTCTCCAGCCAGCCTAGCCAATTCCAACAGACGAAAATCCTAATAAAGAGCGCGGCGCAGCTTCCCGGCCTCTTCTTTCAGGTCCACCAGCTCAGGGTCAATTTCAATACTCCTCTTTTCTGTCACAGTGAGATCACTCGGCGCCGAGGCATCCCGTGTGAGACTCGCATTACATGCAAGATTCAGCAGAGCATCCCTGGCCGGCGTTCCCATAAAGGCGGATTGGACGTCATCCCTCACACTGACATAACTAGCGAACGACTTCCCGCTGTTATGTCCCATGACGATGTTTCGTGAGTATTCATCCAGGTGTCCTGGAGATATGGTCAGTGAATTTCAAGCTTTGCGGTTGGTACTATGGTGTGTTGCTTGGACTCACTGATTTCTGCGGCTGCTCCTTTGCGATACTTGTAAAATGTCCCTTCATCCTTAAAGCCAGCTTGACCGCTAGCAGCCTTCTCCAAATCCTCTGCTTGGCTATATTTCCAGGGTTTCACTGGGTCCGTGATGATGCTGTGTGTTTCGCTGCGCGTGGTACCTCTGAAAATACAGACATCTCCAAGGCATTTCTTGAAATGGATAGGAACGCTCAAGCGATGCTCTGGTATCTCTGTCCAGCGCCAAATATCCCGCGGGCACTTGATATCGGGACTATCAAAAGCGTTATCTTCGAAAGCGAATGTGAGGACGTCTTGAATGACGCAAAGACCAAGGTTGTCATTCCGCTCAGTATATGTAAAGATGGGGCTAAGTCTGATTAGGAACATCGTTGACCGCAGTGTTTTCGTATCACTTACGCTCTTCCCATATTTCTTCTCCCTTTGATCAGTCGGTGCTTCACTTTCAGAAGCAGCTCCCGCCGACTAGGATCTTCAGGGTGCTTGACCATAAAGAGCTCTATATCTTTATATTTCAAAGCATCTCCCGTCTTTCTATGCGCATTAGATTCAATCAGGCATCCAGGGCGAGCTGTACTAGAGCACATCATCTTTCGGATGGAATTTAGCTGCAGAAGGATACGAAAGGTCGGAAAGCTCAAATCGCATACGGCTAGTAGATGCCATGTAGTGAACAAGAGGTCATCAATGTTGATAGGTGGCTGCTCCTTTGCAGTCTTGTCTAGGTCCCATTCATTGCTGAGACTCAATGCGAGCTGAGAAAATTAGCTGCGAAGCCTTGAAGCTGAATACTGAGAATATTTGAGACTTACATGTGTCACTTTCCGGGATAGATCGAGTTGTAGTGGACGGTCAGTCTCCTCACGAACCCACATCCTCCAGTACCGTGTCATGGTGAGGAATGCCGACTTAAATTCCAAGTTGTGATTTTCGTAGTACCATCGGAAGTATCCTTCAACGACTCTCAGCGTAAGATTCTCCTGTTTCAGCCAGTGTGTGTGGTTGGGTGGCTTGAGGTTCGTCGTAAACCTATCAGTCGGTTAGTCAATGTTTCCTTGGCCGTAGGGCACCTGAAGCCAACCTCAAGAAAGAACCTCGAGCTTCCTGCACTTTCTCTCTCGTTTCTTTTGCAAGATTGGCGACAACTTCGGCGTGAGGTTCGTTAATGAACGAATTCCAATCAAAAGAAGACATGTTGCGATTTGGGAATGCCTGAAACGACCAGATGAAGAGGGTGAAAGAACAGATCAAAGATGAAAGGGTCCGCAAAGGAAGGCGAAGTCTTGAAGGGTCCTTTTGAATGCTTCGGTAGGACTCATGATAGAAGCGCCGTTCTCTATAGATCTGGAGCTCGACCAATGAGACGATGGTTCCATCTCCTCTAATCCAACTTGGGTTTAGCGTCACACGTGTCATCCCAGGCCCTGATCGAAGCCTCTATGAAAGACGTCGGCGTGGAAACACCATGGCTTCCCTCCAAAAGGCCACGGCATATCGTGGAGATTTCACCGGGTCCCCCATTTACACCATATCGGACGGTTGTGGAAAATTGGATCTAAATGGAATATAGCACCTTGTTTAGTGCGACCGGTCTCGTGTGTGCCCCTCATGTAAATGTATATAGCACGGGTTTCCCCCATCCCCATATTCACCTTTCCACATCCTATTTCCCTTTTTCTCGTTCCCCTTTCCATTCCCCCCACCCCCCGTACGTTACAGCTGAGGAATTTCCCCTATTGATCCGGATCACCGAACTCCGCCACTTACGTTGCTCTCGGCGCGACTAACTCACCGGCGTGTTGCTTATGTTCAGCTAGTAGTCGGGTGTCGTTAAAATGAGAACGGTGTGCTATTGATAGCGTGAGAATTAGACTAAGTATCAACCGAGTCGCGCGACAACTTTAGTGAATACTTTGTGGCCCCTATTGCAATTATATATGGGTAAAATTCTACAGACATAGGCCGAGAAACAACAACTGTGTGTCTGCGAGGGTAAACTGTTTTCGAGGTTTTACTGTACCCATTTTAGGTCCGTCCCAATATTAATATCGCAGATGTACTATTCGGGTCATCGCAGCCCGAGTAATGACATGACATGATAAGCAACTACATGTTTCCCAAGCCCATCGAGTTGCCCCGCAGATCCCTCCACAGCGTTCTAAATGCCGGCCACGAGATCGACACGTAAATAAGACTATTCCAGAATCCCTGCAAAGGAAGCACAAAACTTGACGCATAGTTGAGCCCGAACGAGAAGTCGTTGGGGTGAGCAAACGCGTATACTCGGTTGGCCGTGGAGGGAACCTGTACCAGATTAGACTTGGACGCTGCATTGAACTGAATTGAGTTAAGAATGTAACCACCTACCCACGTCACAAGCAGCGCGACGAAGAACAGCATCGCATATTTCGTATATACCCACGCCGCAGAGCTCGCTTCTGTCGCCTTCCGCCGCTGCGCATACGAGTCCCCGCCTTCGTGCCGCGCCGATTTGAGAGACCCCTCTGTGCGGAGCGGGGTTGGGTCCGATTGAAGGCGACTCAGACCCTGAGTAGGCGCGGAGCTTTCCTCTGGGTCATGCGGCATGCTGAAGGGATCGATTAGGCCGCCCTCGATCGAGACGGAGTATGGTCTAAACGAGGAGACTGTGAAGCTGCGGGTGGGGAAATCACAGACCGACACGGGCTGGTGCACTGGCGCGAGGCAGGCAAATTCGCTGGTGACATGGATACCCGAGCGTATGACGAGGGGGGCATCGGGCTGCGTGTCAGAGCCGAGGGACTCGATACTGCTGAGGTTATGTAGCTCGCGGTGTTTCTGGTAGATGACAGATCCTGCGCGCAGGTAGATTGTGAAAGTTAGGAAGATGACGAACCACACAGGGCCGTAGAAGACGGCGATGCGGAGGTAGTCCCATGGCAATGCGACCCAGCACCAAAGCTATACAACGAATATTAGAATTTCAGAAGCTTAAGGAAAAGGTACATGGGTCTATGGGTGGTCTTACAATTGCAGAGCCGTAGACCCGGCCTCGGGCATGAGTGTGGATGAAGAAGTATATGAAGGATGGGATGAAGGGGAGGCCGTAGCAACACACGGCATACACCCACTCGATCTGGCGCAGTTGCTCTGAGCCATACTTGTGAAAGAAGGTTAGATAGACATTGCACGCCATGGCAAAGGTCCACAACGCGTCAGCGGGCATGAACCTATCCACCATTAGATACGCACTGGACTATCGACACCCAATGAATCATGCAAAAGAAGAGAGGGGGGGGATCTCACCACTGAATTAAAAAGGCCTGGAGCTGGCATAAGGGGCTACCAGCCCCAGCCTGGATCCCCGATTGTGAAATCATGGTCGCTATATTAGCCATCATATTGCCCCAGGATGCATAGAAAACGAGGCGGTTGATCGGTTTCCGAAATGAGCGCGAGCTGATGAAACTAGCTATGATAACAAAGGTGCCAACCAGCGAGATAGCAGAGCAGACGCGCTCCGTGACTGAGATAGCGACGAGCTGTCGCTGGGTGGGTGTGAGAGCCATGATGTCATGACCTAGATGGCGGCGGGCGTGGTGAGAGATATTTCTAGCAGTATAGGGTTCGGTCAAGATCCCATGCCCACCAATCCTATATAGGAGGAGAAGGAGGGGAAGGAGGAAGGTATGCAGCTGATTTTACACAGTACAAGCGGCAAAGTCAGCCCCAGATAATGCTCGCATGGTTTCCTCCGGGGGGCACACGTGGACCCGGGAGGCAGTTAGTAATACAACACAAGCTCTGTGGCGCGGTGATAGTAACGAGAACCATGGAAGCGGCCCGATTCACATAACTCTCTGGCGACCACGGATCCATGGTAGGTAAGATGCCAAGCAAGTATCGAGAGACAAGCCAAGCCATCACTAGAGCTGTTGCCAATAACGAATACTCGTCGACGTTAGTAATATTCGTTATTCGTGTTCGCAATTGTAAACACCACGAATAATATTCGCAAGTTTTATTCCTGAATTGAAATCATGCTAATACGCAACAAGCTTCTCGCCCATGCATGACAAGACCCTGGAGATTTTGGATCGTCTAGCATAGCGGGGCGGTCCGATATCGTCGCCCCGCTATTTACTTCAACTAAATGGAGGTATTTTAGTACAAACATTTACTGGCCTAGTATTCGAAGATTCATGATGCCCCGGCCTGTGAGTAAAAATCGGTTCGAACCTTATCAAGGAATCTACGCTGGACAATGAGCAAATGCAGGGTGAGGTGTTCCAGTTGATTATCCTGCCCTTATGAAAAATTTGAAGAATTTTGAGGCCAGGTCCTACATGTATTGATATTGCATAATCATATGTACCGTTCCCACAAACAGAAACAAAAGGGTGTCAACACCACAAAGGAACTAGCCCCAAGCAGCAGATAAGGAGCCCTGGAAGCAGCAATGCATCAAGTATCCAACAAAGGAGCCACAAGGGCCCGGTATCCCTCAAATTTCTTAATCCAACTTAGACACCAACCACTTAGTAGCAGCGCCAGCGTCCGCAACGTAAGTGAAGTGGGCAGCGGTGATGACAAGAGTACCTTGGCAGACCATATCTCCAACGGCACAGTAGATCTTGGTCTTATCCTTGTCAAAGCCCTGAATCTGGCCCCTCTCCTGGGCGTTACGGGTATAACCGAACAGAGCAACACCCTTGATCTTGGCCTGGACGTCCGAGGAAAGCTTCTTGATTGAGCCGTCCATGACAGCAGTACCCTGACTGTATTTTGCATATTAGTATGGTTTGTACATTATTATTTTTGTATGTAAGAACAAACCTATAGCCACCAGCAAGAATTTGGGTGTTGGGACACTTCTTCACAGCCTCCTCGAATAGACCCTGGGCCTCGGCAATAGCAGCTGGCGAGGTGTTTCCGGGGAGTGCATTCGACGGAAGATCCGCAGTGTACTTAGGTCCAACACCCTGGCAAGCAACCTTGCCGGGCTTCGACATCTTCAAATTGTTGCAGATAGCGGGTCCAACGGACATACCCTGTCATTTGGATGTGTTAGTATTTACATGGGTGTGAAGGAGATGGTAGAAACATACCAGAAGCCCAGGCTCGGTACTGGCACGGGCAAAGATGAAGGTAATATCCTTACAATCACCATTGCGCAATTCATTTCCCTCGGAGACTATATAGAATCTATATGTTAGTGAATCTAAAATATTCACAGAGAGCTTGAACTTACGAGCGCGAGCATCGATATCCATAGGGCTTGCAAAGGCGGCAGTTGCCAGAGCCAAGGCGAGAAGAGAGTACTTCATGATGGGCGCAAAAGAGGGAATAGCAAGCAGAAGAGCCGGTTCCTAGGTTTCCTTTCTAGTGAAAATAATTCAGACAGTTACTAGCCTGGTCTTATATCTCTTCACCGGGTATACTTCGGGCTTGAAAAAGTAGCCATATGAATGAAACTTTGGTTCAACCATGTTCATTGGATATAATTAATCTGCCTGCTTTTCCAATTATTGGGAACTTGTTTTCTCTAACAAGAAGCCGTTTCATGTTCTTCCTTCTCCGGATTTCGGTGCCTGATCCAGTAGTAACGCACAGTAGTGGGTTAGGATCTGAAAAAAGGGTTCTCGATAACTGCCGAGGTAATTGAAGTCGAATACCGCAAACACGATATATAACATAGCGTGATTGGACGTGTCATTCGCTAGGAGTTTACTTCTGCCAAAATGGTTCAAGCGCTGTCTCGGGTTTGGGAATTTGATCGGACGCTTTGCCGGAACGGGGAGTCCCGAGGTCTCAAATTTGAGGTCGTAGCCCCATACTGGTCCACGTGGTTTATGGTACCTGATCCGAATAGAAAGAGTATTCCCAAGGCACGCACCTTGGCCAAGGGCCTGAAGAAAATAAAATAAAAACGTGTGGCAAAAACGATTAGTCCTTCAGTACGGAGTACTGTCCTCAGTATTCTGTGTCGGTTCATGCCCCATAACGGGAGTGATCTTTCATCCGGCTAAATCAGATCCATTTGTAATATTCATATGAGTTCCAAGGTTGATTTGCTTTTTCATGAAGCGCATCTCCTGAATGGCTTGAATTTTGAAACGGATTGTTTCTAGATACCCTTCAACCATCCATGTTGGAGTCATCCTGGATCCTTCTGTTCCCCGGGCTACCTACGACCAATGCCATAGCTAAAAGCTACGATATACAAAATCGTAGAACTGGAATATATGCGTAATATGCCCGCGATTTAATCGACAATGTATCTGGAGTCTTTGATAGCGTAATGACCTCCGGCAATACACCTGCCAGGCGTGGCACATGGGAAACGAGAAAGTGAGGGATCCTCCCTCTGCCTATGCCTCTAGCGATCGAGATATTGGAAGTTCCACCCCGACCTTCCCCTGCAATTGGTGACTGGAACGTGGGCGTGCAAAAAAGAAAAACATACAACAGTGAGGATTCGCTGGTGGTCACCCACCCAACTACTAACTCACCGGCGTGTGGTTTAAGTACGGCTGAGCGGACGGGAAGCCCTGTTTTCCACACCCTATGGTCGTATGTGTTAGTTTATGCGTAGGAGAGGGTTTTAGAATGCGATCATGGAGTGGCATGGGACGGTAAGTGCGCTATAGACAGAGTGAGAAGTTAAGAGTGCATGAGAATCACCCTCGTGCGCCCACCGCACTGATCCTCTCAGCTGAACACGAGTAATAACATCATTGGTTTCGACATTCATAAAATGTCTTTCTCTTACCCTAGTTAGACTAGTAAACTCAGCGTAAGATAAGCCAAACGAGCGGGCCAGGCTGACTTCAAGCCTTGGAATAACAAGCATATGTTGGAACGCATCATGACAGATGGATACCAGGAGTGCTTGGATGGCAGACGCCGAATACGTGGATCTTTAGTTTGTAAAGATGTTACGATCATAGAGATGTCAAATGCAGCTCTCCAGGAGAGAGTAGGTTCCTATAGATATAATATCTTTATATCGCGAGTTCGTCGAGTTTACTGTAGTAGCTATTTATAGTTAATCATTTAGCACCTGTTTAATACTACCTAGTGACCGACCGCGATTCTTAACTAACTAGGAGGATATTAATAGGTTATTGTGGAGGGCATGGATAATTAATGAGGTTCCTCACTACGTGGAAAATTGCTTCTAGAATTCGAATTATAAGCGAGCTTTTCTTTAGCAACCTTAAAACCTTGGAAGGAGCCCGTGACTACGTAATTAATATTCTAGCGGAGCTTTCTAGCGAGAATATCGATGAATCATCACCTCTGGGATGACCAAGGACAACTGCTTGTTACGAGTGAGACCCCGCTTCAGTTTTATTGGAGCACCCGAAAGCTGACTCGTATTTTTTGGACAGGCCTGGAGTATCTACTTCGGTTGAAATACGTGATAAACTGCAGGAGATTGTCAATTACATCAACGTTTGAGCATGATATCCATCATAATCCCCTCTTTCTTGGCAGCATATCTAAGGTTACGTTGGCAGGATCGTGCTTATGGTTTGTGGCTTCGTATTATCCAGGCAGCATTGCAGTCCGTGCAGTTCTTTATTACCCAGATGCCGACTTCGTATTCCTTTCCCCTCACATATATAAATAATATAGGAACCTCTGCAAGGGCAATTTTCTTTTTGTTTCCACTGCTCTCCCAGTTGTAACTCCATTACTCGAATAATCAACCGCCATGACGTCTAGCAACATCGACCATCTCGGCATCACTGCCCCGGATGGGCATTTCGAGCTTCTTGTTGAGTGGTACAAGAAGGCTCTCTCTCCATTGGGTTACAAGGAAATCATGAGATTCCCAGGTATAGTCGGACTGGGCAGCGAGATTCCTGACTTCTGGATTACCCAGAAGGAGACGCATATTCCTTCAGGATTCCATTTTGCCTTTACTGCTCCGAGTATGGTGACTTCTCCTAGACTTTCCTCCTATGGCTTTCCTTTTAAAATGCCGAGTTATATATTTATAGACTAACCCGCAATAGACCGGGCTGCTGTCGACGCGTTTCACACGGCCGCTATCGACGCTGGGGGCACTTGCAATGGCAAGCCTGGGTTGAGACCAGAGTATCATGAGAACTACTACGGGGCATTCGTTTTGGACCTAATTGGAAATAATGTGGAGCTGGTAAGTTCAGGTACCTTACTTCTGCATTCCCCTGGCTTATTTGGGGATTCTAGGTTAGCCATTCTCCCGAAAGCCAGAAGAAGTAATATGCTCTGACGGAGCCAGTGTAGCTGAAAAATAATTGGGTTAATACCTGCTACCACGTGTTCCTATCATTCCTTTTTATTTGTCTTTTATCTTTTTTTGGTTGCTTGGCGAATGACCCAGCCCGGACGCTAGGGCTAGTTTGGGAGAAGGCGATGATAGTTCAAGTACGAAGTCTCTCGTAGTTTAATGCCTATAGTATAGGAGGTGATGTGATTCAAAGTCTGAGGGATGTGAAGATAGAACTCTCGCAATTTAGCGTTCTGTTCTTTAGCACTCTCTTGAGTGGTGTTTCTCGACCAACCCTTAGGCCTGCCGAAGTTGTTATATAACTAAAAAGTCACAGTACACATTCATAAGTCCAGGGCAAAGTGCTTCAAGTGCTTCCAACGTGGAATCTAATAACCTCAGAAACGATAAGTGTTCACAAGGTGAACAGGCAAAGAATTAAGCCTGAGATACTTAAAATCATTTAGTTTACACCATAGGCAGCTCAAGCTTATATACTAAAGTAGCAGTGGATTGTATGTACCCTTGCTTCCGAAGAGATACACAGGGTTGAGGTCGGAGCCCAAAGCACATAGTATATGCAATAAATTACAACTTGATATCTCAACAATGGTAGTCTATTACCGGGTTTTCCTTGTAGCTTGGTACTTTCAGGGTTATACCTAGACTTCTTAGGGACGTTGGTAAATATTCATGGTTCCGTAATTGCGATATATATAGGTCTAGCTTTTAGCAATTCGTACCATGATAATACATCTTTTCGATTTTCTTGAAATTGATATATGTTGTTAAGAGGTCTTATCAATAGCTATGTAGAGACGATCAAGTCAAATAACAACACGGTTGTTAAGGTATAGATATAAGGTGTTGAAATGTCGCATTTACGATGTGTTTTGGGATGGTCCACTCGCTTGTGTGGACAAACCAGCTAATTTATATTCAATAACAATTGTTTCTCGTAGGCTACCTTTCTTTCCTACTATCATTTGAAACATCTGTCAATTGGTAGGAGCTAGTACCAGAGTTGTGATCAAAAGCACGCCTGTGAGGAACGAAAATCAGTATAGGAGGGGAAGGACACGCCAGCGGTTCAGGGGAGTGCAGGATATTCAGGTTTAAAATAGTGCTATTCAGGGAATCCAGGTGAATGGGGTGAAGAGCAGAGCGGCATGGGGTACTTACTGTACTTCCCGAACTAAAAAAAAAGAGAAGCAAAAACAAAAACATACAACAGTGAGGATTCGCTGGTGGTCACCCACCCAACTACTAACTCACCGGCTTGTGGCTTAAATGCAGCCAGTAGTCCGATGGGTGCCGCCCGGGGGAGTATAGGTTGAGAGCCGCCTTAGCGTCGCGCGACCGGGGGTGAGAAGGGTGAGTCCGCAATAGATAGGGTGAGAAGCGGGAGAGGGTGAGCATCACCTTGTAATCACCGCGCTGACCTCCTTGGCTGGATTTCAACTAGGCCATTGAATAAGATCACACCTTGGGATCTGCACCTTGCCACTTTTATCCTCGATGTCTACTTGCTTGCCTATTTTTTGCTTATGCAGGCTAGACTGTTACCCCGGATCCTTAGAAGTACCAACCTAATACTGGCGATCCTCGAGAGCGGCTGATTGATTGCGAAGCGTTTAACAGGATCTATGGTCGGTAGAATTGGCTAGAACAAAGAATAAGCAAAATACGTAGGGTTATGAAATGCCGATGGTTCGTATGGTTGGACCATAAATAGAAGCACCATACTTCGTGGCTGAGTGCCTAATGTAGTGGGGAGCATGGTCCTCCCTACTCTTGATGCCTGAATACCTCAATAATCCCAGGCTGGGAGAATTATTAGTTAGTTATATAATTAACCTTAGGCCTTGGCGTATTAAGTATGCGCAGTGCGCCAGATTAGAGAGAATAAGCACTTTTCCTCCCCAATTTCTCGTCGTACCAGGCTTCCTGGATTGTCTCCTATTCATTTTTACGCATTGATATTTGGCATTTCTCGATGCTTCTGCGTGGCTGAATCGACCCGTGTATCTGAGAATACACTGCTACCATGCTGCCTTCTTCACTAGGTAGTCTGTACAGGGCCAACTGGCAACGGTACGGTTGCAAACCAACGACTTGAGAACGGAGTCTCGAACAGTATTCATAACCCGGGAAGCGATGCTCACTGTGACCAGTTAGCTGTTGCGTGACAGTGTTACTAAGGCGGACTTACCTAGGTTGGAGTTGATTTCGGGGTTGGTGTTTCGGAAAACTAAGCATTTTCTTTTACCTTCTTTATTTTTACGACTTTACCTTGTTCTTTTTCTTTATCTATTTCTTTTATCTCTTTTTTTCCTTTCACTATAACTTTATTAAGGACCGCTACATAACCACAACACCCTTAACAGGTTTATAGATAAAACATTCTTTGAATATAGAAACGGCTTCGATAGATTCGAATTTTTCTTCCACATCAAAATACAGTTTCATCCTTCAACTACTAGTAGTATTAATTTAGTCTTCGAACATTTCAAATAACCATTCAATTAACTTAACGTTATAATAAAGAGCATAATAAATAAATAAACTGACACAGTAGCACAAAGAAATATATCAGAAAGAACGCCTCAAAATCTCGATAAGAATTGAAATATCTCACCCGGGTATAAAAGGAAACCATGATAGATACTCGCTATTATACCAGTGGATATTTCGCGCTGACTAGAGTTCATAAAAGTAAGTTGTAACCGCGTGAAAATGAAAAGAAAAAGAACAAAAAGCTAGGGCTAGTTTGAAATCAAGGGAGATATGGCTAGGAAAAATCGGATCATCCTTCTGGCTTGTAAGATTAGAAATCCTGACAATCCCAAACTCTCCTAGCCAACTTTTCAAACATCTTCCTATCAAGGGCTATGTCCTTTTCTAAAGGACCTGTAGATTGTCGTCGGAAAAGGAGATCAAAGGGAATCTTTAGAGGTGATCCAGTAATCGTGACTTTGTCTCCGGACAGACTTTCTGAAATCACAATAGTTCGTATGCATTGGGCCTGCACACTGGCTGGGTCCCATGTCCACATCTCAATAGTAATCTTCGGTCGTCGTCGGTCCACCTTAACCATCACGGCTATGTTAATCGCGCCGCGGTTCGGATCAACCCACATTGCGCCATCTCGTCGCAGCTGGGCGGCACTCTCTGACAATCCCACTTCTAAAATCATGGTGGGCTTTGACAGGTCGCCAGCAGGAACGGGGGTTAGAACCCATTGACCATCTGGCTCCCTCCTCATACCTCCAACATCGATGTCAGTGCAACCGTCTTGTTCAAGACTGTCTCCGAGGTTCATAGAAGAAAGCGCGCTGTTAACTGCCTTATCGAAAACCCCCGCACAACCTCATGCGCAGATTTGGGCATGATGATTTCGACCTTGTGACCCAGGTCGGAGCTCGGGATTGTAGGATGATATTGTCTTCGAAAATTGTTGTATAACACCGTGTATCGATTAAGAAGTTAATATCGCGCGGTTCGGTTGTGGGAGTATGGGATTTGTAATAGACGAAAGAAAGGACGTACCTGGCTTCACTTGTAAGTAAGCTTTGCGAGTGTAAGTCAGTATGCAAAGAGGGCGAAAGAAGGTCAAAAGCAGAAGAGGAAGCTTTTATAGTCAGAGAAGGACACTCAACCCAAAAAGGTCAAAATAATCGTTGTCGACACAGCGTAGTTCCGAAACATGAACTGATCTCGGATAGTAGTGCTGGTACTGGTATTATTGGCTATGATAAGACTGAAATCGTGAATAAGAGAGTGATATAGAGTATAGTTTATAGAGATTTTATCAGAAATATAGCTAGGATCTATTATGAATCTTAGAATTGCCTTGTGAATAAACCCCCTGCATAAGCTTGTACTCTCATTTCGGCATAAAAAGTTTTGATCTTATAAGCCGGGTCGGAGCTCGGGCGTATACTTTGGTATTGTTCTTCAATCTTCTCCAAATATAAAGCTCTCTGTGTTAATTAAGTAAAATGACACGTTGTAGATCATAGCTCTATTTTAGTTATTATAGTATAAATTTCTTTGCCAGATAAAAGAAAATATACAACTAGCTACACTATACATACATTTTGCAAGTAGAAGTCAAATTTGCAAGGAGGAATAAAAAAGATCAAAGGTAGAGAAGAAAGACTTTATAGTATTATAATTCCATAGGCATTATTTGAACAACTGGAAGCTACAGCTGATATATAAACAGCCTTCAGGGCGAACAACAACCTGTGCACTTTTCACTTGCAGTAATACTGAAATTGTTATACTAGTAGTTCCTACCTCTTCTCAATATCCACGATGAGGGTCATCTTCAACCTTGCCTATTTAGCAATGTGTGTTCCGCTAGCCCTGACCGTAGGAAAAAAAAATGCGGAGATGTGGCAGACTACCATGAGAATAAGAGATATGTCAATATCATACCGGACGAAGGTGGAATTGCTATCCTTGTCTACGCTCCAGAGCTTGAAGTATAGAATAAATTCCCAAGCCCCGAATGTGAAGATTAACTTCATCCAGGCGCTCACAGATAAAAGTTCTCATTAGAGCGCAAGACTTAAGGATTAAAGCCCCTGGACCGTCTTTGCTATGATACCACGGAAAGTCGTGACTCATCACGATCCAATAGCCAAAGATGTAGTGTTTGAGAGAATCCATACTATGGAGGAATCAGGATAAAATGACCTCTTATTTGACAGGGTCTGTATAGGCTATCATGACATGGAGTCCAGAGTCATCTGTTTTTGCCCCGCAAGTACCCGAAGTCTAAGTGTTATTGTGCAAAATTCATTGTCCCAGTAGATAAGCCCGTTAATGAGCGCAAGTTTACATCATCGTGGAGTAAACGGGTACGCAAGTCCAACAAGATTGGAATTCGGGATTATTCCTTTGCATGTTTTACCCAAAAACTTGTGAAGAAATTGAAGTTCTATATCATGGCGATCCATTTTATTTACAATGGACTAGAAAACTTTTTAAATGTCTTAAGGGACCAAAAGCTTTGCGCCGAGCAGGCCGGATTCGATTTATTGGTATTTTCAAAAGTCGAGCATGACTTCCTACGTCGCCACGAAGCTATGATAGAGCGAGAAAAGATTCGAATATTTGAGTATGCGCCAGCTAAACAACAACTCATCCTCAAGATGCCAATCCGTGCTCTCTTTGTTGCCCAGGGAGTGATCTTCAGATTTTTGACAGAGCAAATGATAAAGGTCGGAATGAAAGATGACGACTGGGTGCTTCTTAACGGAGGCGATTTTAAACTTGAAAACGGGTGCACTGTCGAGCCAGACCTGGCACTCTATTCAATGACAGGTGAAAAGGGCCGCCATCGTTTCCGCATATCGTTTTTGAGATTGGAATTTCGCAATCAGTCGAAGAGTTACGAAGCCGCGGAGACGATTATATCCGGTATTCTAAAGGGGAGATCAATGCAGTAATTTGTTTACATGCGCCACAAAACCAAAGTCACATCAGCTGGGTAGTGTACAAGGCGTTCAGACAACCTGATCAGGACCAGGCTTTTGAGTCAGTGATTTGGGGTCGTGGTTTAATCACGTTCGATAAAGATGATCACAGTGGGCAGCACGGTCTACCCGCCAATATTACCACCACGGGGCCAATGATCATTCCTATCGGAAAGGTTCCTCCAGGAACCCCAGATGAACTCGAGTTGATTGAAGAAAGCCTCGTCAAAATCACTGAAAGATTTATTACGAGGCGTTGGCAGGGGTAAATAAAGATTGGACCCTCTCTTCAAGCTTCCTTTTGATATCCTCTGGAGTATCTTCTTTGGAATGGCTGCAGGGTGGGGGGATAAAAAAAGGATGATAGACTGGATGTGCGCCCTGGGCTGATATTTTCATATTCCCTTGGGCTCTGTCGAGTGAAAGTGGGAGTGGAGCGTCTGTCCACCTTGGGGTGAGAATTCTCACCCGCTCTCACCCCGTCCTCCCCTCTCTCACCCTACCTAATCTTCAGAATTCTCACCCATATCACCCACACTCATCCTAAGGTAAAAATCGACGCCGTTTTAAAGCTTAGGGAACATTGAGAATTGGCCGCGTTTAGTACGTCGCTTAAGTACGGCTGAGCGGACGGGAAGCCCTGTTCTCCACACCCTATGGTCGTATGTATTAGGTTCGCTCCAGGAAATGAAAATGAGTGTAGAATGAACTGAGAATCAATTGGAACGGAACAATGCACAACCGTGGTCTTTCCATCATCGCCTCCAGTTACGCCATATCGGATATTCGATGGAAAGTTAGTTATTCTTTTGTTATATGAACCAAAATCTCGGAGCAAGCACTATGGATCTGCGCGGTTCCATGAACCATGGCATTTTAGGCTTTATATCACGATGACCCCTTCACGTTTCTTGGCGAAAATAATGACCCTAATAATTTCGGCCATCTTCTTCCGAATCTCGTTATCGCAACGAAACAGCTCTCGAAAATCCAACGTTTAGAGATAGGCTATAACAATAAGGCTACTAGCGTTGACTGTTTTAGTTTGCTGCCAATGGAGATACCACTTGAAATTGCGTCCTACCTTCCTACTACCGATTTCTTCGGTCTTCGATCTGTATCCTGAGTAATGGTAGTTGTCTTTTCCCTTCAATCATTTTGGAAGATAAGATTTCGAATAAATAGAGACCGTAGGTTTTTAGCCTATTTAGCGGATATACCCGGAGCCGCTAATGGAGCTGGCGATCGATTTACCGCTGTACGGTAAGGATTGACAGACTATATCGCTATATCTGGGCCTTGCGTCGGCATTAGATGAACAATCTTTGGCTAGCAGATAGGTACTCAATGACCTAAGCCTTAAAAAATCAAACTGATAGTGGAGTTTAAAATAATTTGCTTGATGAGATAACCTAGAAGGAAGCTGCCACTGAGGTTCGCTGCGATAGAAATTATATACCGGGGATAGATTAGAATAAGTGCAAAAATTGTAGGGGAGAGCACACTCCCGTGATATAAGCTATTTTATTACAAGATGTTCTTATAGGCTTAGTTGTGTTTATCTAAGATGAACTAATAAAATTAGGGACGAAAACTTATATTACCGGGTTTGATTTGATTAGCATAGCTACGGAAACCCTAAACGCCACAATTGGGTATCGGTTACTAAGAAGGCAGGTGATAATCAACCTCCATAACCAAGAACTGCGAGGATTCATAGTTGTCACGGGTGATAGTGGAATCCACGCTATACGCCCCATCTTTAACAATAAGGTCATTACGAGTTAGATAGGACGCCTAGGATTTGACAAGATATGCAACTCCACGCAAAATATTCTCAAGGATGAGATCAAGGTTATTTCGGCGAAGTTCGATGTAAGTCACTTCTGTTATAAGGAGCTATGTACTGCATGACCAGAGGATAACCTAAGTTAGTATTGTAAGATGATCAGTCTCTCTATAGCATAGATGGACTAGGGACTTCGGTTAAGTGGGTATATGATGCATTTATAGCTGTGCTTTCATTCAGTTTGTAGCAGACCTTCCTTTGCTTCTTGCTGGATGTATTTCAAAGACTTTTTGGGCGTTTTTCTGGATGTTCTTCTGGACGCTGCAAAAATAGCGTATGGTTATCCCCATTATCTAAATCCCCATATCTTCCCGTATCTAGGCGCCAAAGTCATGTCGACCGGACGAATCCCTGAAAATAGCGGCTAAGGACTTTAGGAAAGGAGTGTAATAGTCGGGAGACCTTCCTGTATGGCACCAGAAATCTGGCTCGTCACAGTAATAATGCATAGGTCATCATTCTTACAGATGTAAACAGTCAAATCTTGTTTTCTTATCGCGTCCACACCCTCAGAATTGGTCTTCTGTGCTCTCTTAAGTTTCATTGTACCCGATTGTCGACGTCGTGAAGCTTCATCAATTGCAAACCTCTCTCAAGATAAATCTCCTCTTACCATGCCTCTGGTTCGGGGAACCAAGCCCAAATTGGCCCGGAAGTCTAGGCTGCGATCTTCCTAGCGCAACTAAAAATTCAGTTAAGCGGGGCCGAAGGCTGGAGTCCTTTCGGCGACACCGTTGTGGAGTGCTAAACCAGTTACGAATCGCAATCTCCACCAATGTCCTGTCTAGAGACCGGGGTACTGTGGGCCCGTAGGTTGGTCACCCTACGCTTTTCTCTCTTGGGTATGGTGCAGGTAGAACAAGCGTCGTCTTTTGTTCCACACCGACGATCTATAAATATACCTACATATATGTATGGAGTGGTCTCGCATTGATTGGTCACTCTTACCCCGGCTAGCGTAATTTTACACGCGTATAACAGGCTCATTAATCATTCGAACGGATTCAAACGGCCAGGTGCTTTTCTAAGCGTGCCATTTTTGGCCCCCTAAAATGGCAGCCCTCCCCCTGCCCCTCTGGTTTTCTTTGGGGACAACTCCCCCTCCTCAATCTTTCAATTTCCAACAGTGTTTTTATTCCTCTATCTAATGTTCTCAGGGACATAATGGTCGAAATCCAGGATTACAGCAAGGCTTTGGAGGTGCTCAAGGAGTATCCTTCCGGAGATGGCCTCCACGTCGATACTCTCCTCGACTCCGACAGCCACGGAGCCTTGACGTACAATGACTTCCTCATTTTGCCAGGCTCTATCAGTAAGGCATTGAAACATTTTACATCAGCCATTGGTTCTAATTTCATTGAAAGCTTTCCCGGCATCGGAGGTTTCATTGGATACCAAAGTAACCCGACGGTTCACGATTAAGGCCCCTCTCCTGTCTTCTCCCATGGACACCGTGACCGAACACAACATGGCTATACATATGGCTCTTTTGGGTGGTCTAGGTGTTATTCACAATAACTGCCCGCCCGATGAGCAGGCCGAGATGGTGAGGAAAGTGAAGCGCTACGAAAACGGCTTCATCCTGGACCCTGTCGTTCTGTCCCCGAGCACAACGGTCGCAGAGGCAAAGGAGCTGAAAGCTAAATGGGGTTTCGGCGGGTTCCCAGTGACTGGTGAGTGGATATTTCTATTTTCCTTTCTTCTATTCCCCAACCTTTTAGCGGGTTCTAAGTTGCTTTGTTTCTAGAAAAGGGCACCCTCCATTCGAAACTTCTCGGTATTGTCACTAGCAGAGATATCCAGTTCCATGACCAACCCGAGGATCCAGTCACGGCCGTTATGGCGACAGACCTCGTCACCGCACCGGCAGGCACCACTCTGGCCGAAGCCAATGAAGTCCTCAGGAGCTCGAAGAAAGGCAAGCTACCAATTGTGGACAAGGAAGGATCCTTGGTTTCCCTACTCTCCCGGAGCGACTTGATGAAGAATATTCACTACCCTCTCGCATCAAAGCTTCCATCCAAGCAACTTCTCTGCGCCGCGGCTGTGAGCACCCACGACGCTGACAAGGTGCGACTTCAGAAGCTTGTTGACGCGGGTCTTGACATTGTCGTCGTGGACAGTAGCCAGGGCCATAGCATCTACCAGGTCGCTATGATCAAGTACATCAAGCAGACATTCCCAGATATTGATGTTATCGCGGGTAACATTGTTACCCGGGAGCAAGCCGCGGCACTGATTGCTGCCGGTGCGGACGGTTTGCGGATTGGTATGGGTAGCGGCTCCGCATGCATCACACAAGAAGTCATGGCCGCTGGTCGCCCTCAGGCCGCAGCCGTCCGTAGTGTCTCTGCCTTTGCCGCGCGGTTCGGTGTTCCCACTATCGCCGACGGTGGTGTCCAGAACTTAGGACATATCGTGAAGGGCCTTGCACTAGGTGCTTCCGCAGTCATGATGGGAAGCTTGCTTGCCGGTACTACCGAGTCTCCTGGCGAGTACTATATGAGCAAGGAAGGGCAGTTGGTCAAGGCCTTCCGTGGTATGGGTAGTATCGCGGTTATGGAGGGTAAGAGTGGTGGCGGTAAAAACGCCGGCGCTTCTCGGTATTTCTCTGAGAACGATAAGGTCAAGGTTGCGCAGGGTGTCGCGGGCTCGGTCATTGACCGCGGCTCTATTACTCAGTATGTGCCTTACCTTGTGGCCGGTGTGCAGCACTCTCTCCAGGATATTGGTGTCCAGGATCTTGCCGCCCTGCATGACGGGGTGAACAACGGATCAGTCCGCTTTGAGATGAGAAGCGCAAGCGCCCAGACCGAGGGTAATGTTCATGGCTTACACAGCCACGAGAAGAAGTTGTTCTCTTCTTGAATGGTCGGATCTTTGTCTTTGTCGGACATTGCCTAAAATTTTATCTATCTCACTAAACCAAAAGTTAGCAACTCAACATAAAGTATTCTTTCAAAGTATCTGCCATAAGAGATTTTTCTTGTAGAGGATTAAATCCTGAGACCTACGCCAAATCTAGAGCTGAGACTCTGAGAACCTCCAGGGCTAGACATTCATATGAGTCAGATAAGACGGAATCGGTAGGCAGTGCGGGCGAAAAAGTGAAGACGGATTTGGATGTAAATGGAATGTCATAAGAGTGGGGTGGACAAGGAAGATATTTTGTAGGCCGAAGTACACCAGTATAGCGATAGGATGTTGTTGGTCTCCAGGATGATGATCCCAAGGTGGAGGCGGGAGAGATGCAAATACATGCAGGATCTAGATGCAGCATCTGCAAGGTGTATGCAGAAGCGAGAGTTGCGGGAAGGAAAACCTCTGCTCGAGGGGTCGATAACGAACAAGCGAGGTAGCAAACAAACTACCAAGGTCCAGACGAAAACGGTCTGATCTTTGTTTTCAATCCTAAGATGACACACAATAGCGCGACACCTTCAGTTGGCCAAAATGTCCATGTGGAAAGACCACGGAGTACCCACTTTTCCTGGTGCATTAGCCTATGGATGCTTGCAGTCCATGCCATTTGACCCAAAAAGAGGAGCTGCCTTTGTCGAGGACGTAAAGAAATACATGCAGTGGCAGTCTAATGCCGATGTGTTAAACAGTACGTATAACATGGATACAGAAGAGTCGAAGAGACGTTTAAACCATCTTTGTCTGTCATAGACCCTCCGACTTCGTATCTGTCTCCTCCGGTTGATATATGTGGTGGATTGGACTATTTGCAGCAACAGGCCGCCGACAACAAATTTGGCAACCAATTTGAGTTCGACACTGCTCTCTCAGACCTCTTTATTTCTGCCAAGGATGGGCATCTATCCCTTCAACCATGCTCGTATATGCCGTTTGCGTTTGTTGGCCACGAGTCCTTAGTCTCTGTTTCCTCTGATGGTCTCCAGCTGCCTCAAATCTACACTTTTGGTATGTTTGTTGGCCTTATATGTGGTACTGAAACTAACATGCCTTCTCAGGCGACGTCAAAGTCCTCAAGAGTAACCTCAACGCCGTCTCACCCATTGTGGCAATTAACGGCAAAGAAGTTGTCTCTCACCTGGAAGGAGTTTCAGAGTCCCAGTCATTCCAGGATCCTGATGCCAGGTACAACAACGTGTTCCTCTCGCGCTCCCGCTATACGAACAGTGACCAGATGCTGGGAGCATTCTCCGTCGGTCCGAATGGAATGTGGCCCGGATCTACAGTGTACAACCTAGCATACGCCAACGGAACCACGTCGAAGTCTGAAGTGAAGGCCGTTGTCAGGGAAGACGTGTTCCAGTTTGTGGACGGTAAGGCGCTTTACGAGAGTTACTGCCTGCCTACGTCTGATACCACCACCGCATCCTCTCCTTCGACAGCGACCCCAACGCCCAGTAAATCCACTCCAGCTTCTTCAACTCCTGCCTCCCAGACCTCATCGAGCACTACAAAACCGGCTCCAACTGGCTATCCCAAGGCCGCCATTCGCGACGACAACAGCCTGATCTCCGGCTATCTACTGAGCGAGCACGAGCTGGAGGACACCGCTGTGCTGTCCGTTCCTACCTTTGGTGCTAGCGATGTAGAGGGCGGTGACAAGATTGTTTCCGACATCGCTATTGAGTTTATCCAGAAGGCTGTCGACGCGGGCAAGAAGAAGATGATCATCGACCTAAGCGCCAACCCTGGAGGCGACATCAACTATGCTTTTGATCTCTTTAGACTTTTCTTCCCCAACAAGACCCCGTACTGGTCTACACGCTTCCGTGCACACGAAGTCTTGAGGCTTATCGAAAAGGTCGGCTACTCGGTCCCGCAAGGTTCTCAAAATCCCACTTTTGCATCGCTCGTCGAAGTTGGCTTCTACGGCTTGAAGACCCCCAGTCAGAACTATACCTTTAAGTCGGTTGAAGAGCTCTACGGGCCTCACAATGTTATCGGCGCTAAGATGACCACACCCAACTCGCTGAACCTGGACCTGATCTCGAGCGAAGAGAAACCAATCCACGGCTTCGGCGACATTAAGTCCAAATGGATGACGCCCCCCTTCGCCCCGGAAGACATCTTGATCATCACAGACGGAGCCTGCAGCTCCTCCTGCCCGATCTTTACCGAGATGATGAAATACGAAGGGGTGAAGACCATCTCCTTCGGTGGTCGTCCGCAGTATGGACCTATGCAGGCGATGGGCGGCACACGAGGTGCACAAGTCATGCCTGCAGAGAATCTCATGACGATTATGGCTGCCGTGCTTGATATGGCTGCGGAGGAGGAATTGCTCTCGAAGAGCGAGCTCCAGCAGCTGAAAGCGCTCTCCCCGGCTGAGGAAAACGCTTCAGTATGGCTCATTGCAGGTTATCTTCCGCGACGCGTATAGCAAGCTTGATAAGGATAGTGTCATGCCCCTTCAGTTTGTCTATGAGCCGGCTCACTGCCGTTTGTTCTACACTCTGGAGAATGTCCTGCAGCCGGCGACAACCTGGAGTGCCGCGGTCAAGGCTATGTGGGGTAGTGGGGATTGTGTTGCGGGTTCGCGAATGTGAGTGACACTTGAATCGACCTTTCAATTCTTGCACTGTATTATTTCATTGCAATACCTGTCCTTTATTTAATTTTCCTACTTTTCTTTACTTGCATTTATACTTTCCTATTTCTTTCTTCGAAGCTTGCACACACACACACAACCGCATCCTTCATCCTACGTCAATATATTGGAAGGTAAAACAACTTTCGACACGCGCCTTTATATATCCTAGAAGGTCGTTTAGGCGTAGCTAAATATAATATCCATTCCCACAGAATCAAAGCGTGTGACGGTATCCTTCTAGTCCTTGCAATATTTTCCCCTTTTTATTGGCGGCTTGATCTTCACGGTGAAAGAACGCAGTGATAGAAAGAGTTACCAAGACACAAGCTGCCAAACAGAAAATAAAATCAGATAGCCCAGGGGATAGTCCTGCAGTCGAAAACACCTCCCCAATGTCACCCATGCTGCTCTGAAGAGGACCTCGGGAACAGCTCTGGAGCATATCCGAAGATGACTCAGCAGGGCTCGCGATGAAAAATAGCTCCATAACAAACGACTTCTACGATGAGGAATCCTCATATGAGATTTTAGTGAGACAATCGACTATCAGTATTTCGCATGACTCTCAAACGCCCCCTTCCCATCTCTGGGGCGTGGGAGCACCCCGATGCCTACATAGAGGCCCTACTCTGCTTCTCTACTACGTCGGTGCTCTTTATGAATTTGTGCGGTGGCGTGCATATGGTCGACTTTCTGACCCGGGAGCCTGACCTCTATACAAATATCCTACCAAAAGATTGGATATCTTTCTTCGAACAGCATGATGTTCAGGATATCATCCGTCTACTCCTACGAGAGGACATTGAGAATTTACGAGGCGCCGGCGAGCCTTCCGTAGATCAAAGCAGGACTTGGAATGGGGGAGAATTCCCTCCTCAGAGTCTCCTGGAGTACATTTTCAATATCCGCTCACTGACAATCCAACGAGAAGTGTGCATCTCATCTTCGAAGAGGATTGAATTGCCAAAACAAGTTGCTATGCATATGAACCGGAAAAAAGTACACGAGGTTGAATGCTTTTCTCAATATGTCGCATCTCTATCAGACACTGTCGATAAGCGCCGTGGTGAGCCAGTCACTCATATTGTGGATCTTGGGTCTGGACAGAACTATCTTGGACGAACACTGGCCAGCTCGCCTTACTACAAGCATATCATCGCAATTGAGCGCAAACATCAGTACATCAGCGGTGCTAAGGGCATGGATATTCGAGCTAAGTTGGCGAGGAATCCGAAGGCTCAATATTCTCGCAACGACAAAAGCTCATGCGATAGCTACAACGGAACTCCGGAAGTGACTGTTTCTGAAATGACAGATGTTTCCCAACCGACGATAGAGGACTCGCAGGTCGCAGATGTCCCTTTTCCCCAGGTGCTAGGCGAGATTAGCCTTCAACCTGACGAGCTGTTCGGGAGCCCCACCAAAGGCCCATCACGAGGAAAGCTGCCGAAGCCAGAGACCCATAGCCGTGGTACTCTAAGCTATGTTGAGCATGAGATCCAAGATGGCCACTTGGAGTCCATTATCGACCACATCACCTCTCCATCCCCTGCTGGAGCTTCTGACGGGAAAGGAAAAGAAGAGAGCGATGCTAGATTGATGGTTGTTTCCCTTCACTCTTGTGGAAACCTTGTTCACCATGGTTTACGATCCCTGATTCTAAATCCCTCGATTGTGGCTGTCGCCATGATCGGCTGTTGCTACAATCTTTTGACAGAACGTCTCGGTCCAAACACACATGACCTCCCTATTCTTCAATCCCTCCACCCTCGGCTTAAAGAGACTGGAACATCATACGATCCGCATGGGTTCCCTATGTCTAAATACTACGAGAATTACCGAAGTCCAGGAGCAACGACCGGCATGAAGCTTAACATCACAGCTCGTGCACTGGCCGTGCAGGCTCCATACAACTGGGGCTTGATTGACAGTGAAATGTCCTTTACCCGTCACTTCTTCCGTGCTCTTCTCCAGCGTATCCTCGTTGATCGAAATATTCTTCCTAAGCCCTCTGTGCCGGAAGATGTCTTCTCTGACGGAGCTCACCCAGAAGCTAGAAGCAACTTCTTTAATATTGGCTCATTGCCAAAATCTGCCTTCAAGTCTTTTACTGCATATGTTCGTGCTGCGACGATCAAGATGAGTCGGGACCCGATATATGCTTCCCAGGTGCAGGAGCATATTTCTACCCTGACTGATGAGGAGATTCAGTGCTACGAGACTCAGTTCCTCCACGCGAGGAAACATATGAGTGTTGTGTGGAGCTTAATGGCATTCAGTGCTCAGCTTGTCGAGGCGATCATTGTTGTGGATCGGTGGCAATTCCTTCGTGAACAGGATTCGGTCAAAGACTGCTGGGTTCAGCCAGTATTTGACTACAGTGAAAGTCCGCGTAACTTGGCGGTCATTGGACTAAAACGGTGATGAGTTGTGGGAAGAAGAGCGTTTGACGTGCATTAAATTTGAATTGATTGTAGATAAATATACAGCAGGATATAGCAGGAAAATATAAAGTCGATTGAGAAATAATTCAGTCGACGAGGGACCCTTTAGCTCAACTAGAGAGCGTTCACTCACTAACTCCTAAATTGATGCCAGTGCCATAATAAGTTTTGTATGGTGTATGTGCCAAAACACCGCGATTTTTATTGTCATATATCGCATATTCTTCCTATACAGGTCTGCGTCCTCTAGGGTATTGGGGAAGAGACCCTAGTGCCGGGAAGCTGTGGTAAGAATGACCATGGGAGCTTAGAAATAAAGACTTAGAGCAGGTGATCTAGGACCTAATCCTTCTGACTGAACATAGGTCTAATATGTGGATATACTGGGTTGTAATTTCTTATATACTCCCACTCAATCGTCGCCTCGTAGGCACGACTCATCTCCTACGCGCCAAATTCTGTATTTGCATCAGCAGGATAAGCTTGCTGTTCGGTACTATGGCAGGAGGGCACTCGTAAAAGAAAGGCCACATATGGTCTACAGATCCGCTCATGCCTGCGTAGAAATGAGTATCCATGAAAAAGGCCATGTCCATTCTCATCCAGCCAACATCCGAGCAGCCTTCAATAGCCTCCGCTTGATTCTGCAGCTGTTCAGGATTATTCTGTACGACAAGGTCGAGATCGCCAGTGCGGTCTCTACTCGACGACCAAAAGCCATCCACGAAGTTGGCATGGCCTGAACCTTTAGAGCTACAGCTGCGTAATGCATCCTCGTCAATCTCAAAGAAAAATCGATATCTTGAAACGGGCTCTTCGTCATATAGGAGCTTTTGATGAGCACGTGGGTTCTCAGCCGAGAAGCTATTTCCTGCCCATTCTTGGAAGTGAGCGCGTAGCTCCTCCTTAGAAACTCCATCGAACTTTGCCTTGTCTTCGATGAAGACAAATTCGAGTTTGTCAAAAATGGCTTCATTGAGTTCTGATCGGGGGTCGAGGTTGATGATTGAGCGCACTGAAATGTTGACCTTTTGCTTGAAGATATCCCAGGCTTCGTCATCTTTGTATGTGGTCCGGTAGAAAACCCAGCCCCATTTTTCTATTTTTCGATCTTTGAGCTCGAAGAGTATGACCTCCGATGAAATCCATTCCTCTCTGAGGGTAGGTGATGATTGAAAGCTTGGTGATGTTGAAGGCAGAGCAAATTTGAGTCCTAGTCTGCTTTGGATCGAAGCAGCGGGTGGATTGGGGTGCACATAAAATGGGCGAGCGGGAAGTAGATGAGCAAGCGAACGCCTAAGAGTGAACGCTCTCATCATTGAGTATAGAATCCTCTAATCAAATTGGGTTGAGATGCAGTTGATGAAATATAGGGGATTCGGGCCGCGTGGAACACGGCGTCGGCCCCTGGGGCCGAATTTTCATCCACTAGTCCACATGCGCTCTAGGAAATGTTTCATCGGAAAATGTTGAGCTATTTTGGAAATATGACAGTTGAGGGAAGTAAACATTATTCCCGTATGTGAATTGCATGTCTTAGGAGCCAATGTGTTATTTATTGTGTTGTATTGACACAAATGCGTGCAGATTAAGGATCTCGGAATAATCTGTTTTCGCTAGAAAGTAAGAATTAAAGAGAAATTTTCCTCTTAAACTTTCCTCTTCCAAGAACCCTCACTTGGTAATTGGCTTGAAGCTCAACGACCGCATTATAGATACAGATGAGTAGTATACTACATCCGCGGATGGTGCCGCAGCATACCTCACGCCCCATATTCTAGGTTGAAAGATTAGACATATTATGAAAGCCTTAACAACACATATGGGATCGTTCTTTAGTCAACAGATCTTATTATCACTAGTCTTTATAGCTTCATAATCGGTAACGAGGATAACCTGAGCCAGTAGGGCAACATCCTCTCCAGAAATGGCGTCATACGGGTTGGATACGAGGGGACCTCGCGCTTGCTTCGAACTTGGTCGGGGATAGGGATGATTGGCAAGCAGGTCTTGTCTGATTGCGATCTGGTGGAAATTTTTGGCCGTCTTTAAGTCTAAGGCGTAAGAAAAACACACGAGCTATAAATCGCTTCCAGAGACTTGACAGTCGCAGCTTTTCACTTATAGCAAGGTTTTGACGATCTTTTATCGTTTTGCTTATCTGTCCTATTGTGATTAGCATTGCTAATTTGATTATATTTATGTGTCTCGTGGCTTCCAAATAGTAAAACCCCTCACATCTCGAGAAAGTCTTTTACGTCATGGTTTATCTCGGGCCCGTTCTTTATTGACTATCTCATTCCATTTCCAAGGTTAAAATGCGTCTCATGTGTCTGATTAATATAATCTCAGAATGGCCTTGACTAACCTGACAGATCCCTCTTTGGAAGATGCCATTGCATTGCGTGACTGATAAGTTGGTCAAACCTAATTCTCTGACGCTCTTTAGAAACCAGATGAGATAGTCTTCTCTGTCAATAGCAGACTAAACTTGAGTTTTTTTTATATTGGATCGTACATCATGTTCGCCACATATGATACGCCAAGCTTGCCTGTCTGAAGGCGTTGATCATCTAATGGCTATGGTGGCGATCCTAGCAACACTTGGTTTATCCGTACCATAAATACAAAAGTGATCATGAGACCTTTTTCTACCAATAAGGTCGTGTCATGTCATCCACATTTCTGTAGCTCAACTATATAGAGAGCTTTGGTGAGCAGAGATCCTTGCTTTGTCGTTATTCACCTATGAATATCACCAAATATCCTGGAACCATTCGAATCGATTTTATCAGAAACATCAATCCTCACCTTATCGGAAACACTTATATACACCATGTCAGAGTTCATCCGCAGAGCATCTGACGCATTCCACCATCGCCAGCGTCAAAGCTCAACCGACTCAACGGAGGGAGCCAAATCCCCTGACCCCCCTGGCGCAGCAAAGCCTCCCGAGCAACAGCAGCTCAATCAAAACTCGCAGTCTGCTCAGCCTGAATCTCACGTTAATGAGGCTATCGCTGGTACAGCGAATGGTACAATACCACTTTCTCGCTTCTTTACGACTGGTATATATTAACAAGGTTATACAGATAATGTTGCCCAACCCAAGCAACACCACCGTTGGGGATGGGGACGCCATCAGGGAAACAAACCCGCGACAAATCAGCAAGGTAGCCAGGCGAAAGAAGATACTGACTGGGTTGTTGGCACGTAGAAATGATCGTGCTTGACGGAGTGGCCGGGTTGCTAGGATCGAGTTTGCGAAGAGACCGAATACCGACTACCAACACTTTCGTTCTGCGTCCAACACAAGTCGAGCTGGATTACTTCAATGTTATTATCTAGTCGTAGTTTTTATCTGTCTGTAGTAAATTAATATGGTATTCCTGTTACGATCTGCCTTCAGTCTGTCTTCACTCGATGTTGACAGTGTCAGATTTCTCTTCAATTAGAACCTAGCTTTCTAAAACTCTCAATGAGTCTATCATTCTCACATTCCACCATGTATACTAGCCTCTTTTGACAGACAGAACTGCTTGATTGGTTTGAAAATCAATATGATGTGGATTTTAATGGGTTTTCCCACTTCATCATGGAACTGGTAGACGGCATCCTTCACCGCAGGTCTGACATCAACTCTGTGGCTTTCATTTCAGGACAGACCACATAAACTTCCACTATGTTCGCACTATTGGATCCTTTGTCATTCTCGGCACTTATGTTTATATTTTCTGCCAAGAAGTGCGCCGTCAGGAGCAAGGCAATGCCGAAGCCAGCCACTCCGTCAGGGCATACAAGCCCGCACAAATTTTGCAATCCACTTCAAATCGTCGTTTATCCATCGAGCCCGAGATGTCGTACTAGTTCAAGAGCGTATTGTGACAAGGGCTTATCAGGTGTGGTAGGTAAATCGCCGAGTAGGTTAGTTGACGCAGGGTATAGCCACGGATCCCTACGCTTTATATGATGATGTTGTGTTAATTCTCTAAGTATGTTGGCACACCATAAATTATTCGTTCAACCACCATTCTCAGAAAGCACCATTAGCTCGCCACGTCGTATAAAGATTCACCCATATTGCCGTCTGGGCTGAACGATATCCATTGCTTCCTCGTTGTCAGCAAGCCTCTCTACAGAAGTCGACATACTGCAAGAATCCAAACCAGTATATGTTGGAATTTCGGCTATATTCAGAGGCCACGTTGCAGCATGACGCGACAATTCATTGTGTAGCTCGTCCAGCTCATGCTCAGAGGCATTCCGTTGGTGATTAGTAAAGGCCGAGTTCTCAAACAACAATTCAACATGTTCATGATGTGCATGATATGTATGGTTTGACAAGTTGGGAGTGTTCCTCACTCGAATTTTTGCCATTTGCAAAAAGGTTTTGCGGCTCTCAATCCCGCCGCTGGTGTTGGCCAAAATATCGAATGCTGGCTGGGAGGTATGCGAGAGAGCGATGAGTTCGGCAACCGATCCCCAGCTGCGTGAGGTGCGGCTGCTACGAATGACGTATATAACATGGACGGTAGCCATAAGGAGGTGAGTGAGGAGGACTGTCATGGCAAGATATGCTGCCAGAGAGCCTTTGAATGAGAAACCGCTTATTTGCATGCTCGCCTCAATTGTTGAGAGATTCTCGGGGTTGACGGCGGGAATTTCCAAGGCAAGCTTGTTTCTTAGGATTCGTTTCTCAAAGTCAGGCAAAAGGTTGTAATTTGCTAGCGGCCACTGAGAGCTTGCTCCTGAAGTATTGAACACTCGATATCTTCCGGTACGGCTGAGACCGTCCACAATCACGCTGCAAATAATGGCTTCAACGAGAGCAACCTTGTCTTGACTTCCAGACCGCTGGTCAAGCCAGTCTGCGGTAATTGCATTAGGAGAGGAGCCTAGGCCAGCATTGAGGAGGATACTCTCAATCGTGGATGGTCGCCAGGAGCCGACATCAGGAGAGGTTGTCGGAGGCGTCAGGAGATTGAGCCAGTCATCCCCAAGAGATATTCGGCCATTACTAGCGGCTTGTGACGTGGCGGACCATGCAGGCGTGCGATCGCCATATTGAATGTTCCACGGGTACCATCCGGTCCAGAAAGTGTACCTGTCGGTGAACACCGTCGTTGGGACCCATCCAGCTTGAGCTGTGCAGCTGACCACAACTCTGGATGCCTTGTTGGAGTCCCACGGTGTCTCAAACACTCCTCCAATACTAGCTGCGCCAAATTCAGCCGGCAGGTGAACCCATTGGAATCGCAAGTGATCGACAGCAGTATTGTTGAGACTGTGTACGGCAAGTGGTAAGCTGTTGGCGAAGTGGAATCGACCATCAATAGATGGAAAGTGCAGCAGCTCCTGCGGGCTTTCGCAGCGGACGACAGTAATCCCACTCCTGGCATTGGCAGAAATAATCCGGTCATCAACTTGATCGGGAGACATGCCTCGTTGCGATACCAAAGCCTTCCACCAATCGGTTGCGAGCTTTTCCAGAATTACCAGGGTTGAATGAGCGTTGTTGCATCACTGACGCCCTTTTTGCTATTTCCTAACGCATAGAGAGGAGGGATTTGAGACGAAGCGCTGGATACCGGCCAGTAGAAGTTCGAGCCAGAGAGATCCTTCGCATAAGAGCGAACATCTTGCGCGCGAAAGTCGGTGGAATTGGCAGTTCCCCAATGCTTCCATAGAGAATGAAACCCACCTGCCGGACAGATTCCCAGAGGAGTCGACTCGTTGCCGTTGCAAAATGACCGAAGCTCCGACAAGTTTCCCGACAAGTCGGCTGGCCAGAAGTCGGTCTCCGATCCATTCAAATAGAAGTGAGTGCCTCCAGCGGCCCAGTCCTGGGATTCGGGCACGAGGAGCACTGCACTTGCGGGTCCAGCCAGTGCAGTCGTGAGCCCAGCCACAATGACGACCGTGACAAACATGACCCTCCTAGCTTTATTTCCACGATCGCCGATGTATTTCAACGAGCCATAGAATTCTTTCTTAAAGAAGTACTCGAAGTTATTGAAGCTCAAGCCGGAGCCTACCAGGCCGAGAGGCAGTCCATCCCCAAAAAGCAGCTCGGATCGGACGAAGTGTAGAACAATAAGGCCGAGACTATTCACAATCATGATCTCGTGGGCTTTTGCAGCCAACTGGAGGAACATGAGGTTGATGGTCTCAGACCTCACTGGCGACATTAGATCGGCTCCCAAGTAAGCGCCTTTCAGGTTCAAGGTTATGATTGTGATGGTGACCAGGATAGTGATCAGGTGGCAGGTACAGCGTCGCAGTGCCGTGAGCACTGATTCGGTGACGATGACTTTTGGAGGCTCTTCTAGTTCGTCGCCGAGCGTGTTGAGAGCGCTGGCATCGCTTTTAGCTTTTTTACACGCAGCACGAGGTGTCCACATCCTCGTCGACAGTCAGCCCAAGGAGAGAGAGGATAAATATCACCCAAAAAAGGGATTCGGGTGGAGCGTAGGAAAGGAGCTCCAAGGCAACTAAAGAGGAAGAGATAATATTTATTTATTCAAAGCAATATTGTAGTTGGAGGGTTTTCCGTTTCGCAACCCAGTCTTGGGCGACTCTTGTCAATGTTATGTTGTTCACATTGAAAGACAAAGTACCCAGATGGGTTACCACCGAGTTGTCAGAGATTTTACAATCTGTGAAGGCTACTACCATTCCCGAGACTTCCTCTCACGCGCAATCTGGACCATTCCCTAAGTCTATATTGAGGAATTTCTTACGTGGGGCTGCGTCTGCTTTCGTACTCTGTCCAGAGGTTCTGATAGGTACCCGGGTAGTATGGTGTTATCTTTCATGATAGGTCTGGTCCTCTTCGACGTAATCTTTCATTCGTCGGTTTCATTTCCCCCTTCCCCTGGGCTCCAATCTGTCACAAACAGGGTCTAAACATCACCAATTACGATCCTGACTATCCTCTATTTTGCGTCATGTCTTAAATCTCTGGGCCATGGGCTTCATGGCCTTTGAGAAGCGTTATCCCCTGTCTCATCCCAGAAGTGGTTTGATTTTGTTGGTTACATGGGCTGTCTTTCTCCTTTTCACTTCCTCTCGGTAGGGAAGCTCCATGTATGGGACAATCAAACAGCCACTCCATCTCTCTAAAGTCACATTATTAATAAGGATGTGTTGAGGATATAAAATCGATTGATGATTGGGAAGATTGGATTATCACTACTGTACATACAAATGTCGGGTAGATCTCTAGATCTACGAACTGCGGGTCACCTAGCCCCACCGCCCCTCTCATTGGTCCACCTTGATCTTCCCAGCCCACATGATCCCCGGATCTCCATCTCAAATCTTCCCCTTTATAACCTAACCTTCTCCAGGGCTCCGATGGATTACAGGTACACATCATTCCTAATCTTTAGCACTCCGTTGTTTTGTGCGAGCTCGATGCCTTAGAATATCTCCCTCTTTGGACCCTGTGACCACCCAACACACGTTCTCGTTATTGCGCACCGACCGAACCGATTGCCTCTCTCCATATGCCTTTCGCTCGAACGAGTGGAAGTGGACATGGCTGATTTCTTGCGCCCTCTTCCCTTCGGCAGAATTTCCCGATCGACCACCGGCCTCTTATTTTACACCTTCTCCCTCCTCTACCTTCTCTCCCTCGGCTACTATCATTTCGCTAGCTATCGAGATCCCACATCCTATTTTTTCAACCCCATTCTGGCCTACGAGCGGCTATATTCGTCAACAAGAATTATAGAGGCGGAGGAATTTTTGCGTGATGCCGGTACCATCGATCAACCAACAAGGCCGGAAAACGGGGTCCCTACGATCTGTGTTGGAATAGCGACTGTCCGTCGGAGGGGAGAGCAATATGTGGGCTTGACAGTGGCATCCCTCCTGGCCAGTCTGACCGAGGCGGAGAGGGAGAGCATCTTCCTGGACCTTCTGATCGGCAACACAGACCCATCGCAACATCCAATCTATTCGGAAAAGTGGGTCGAGACACTGCCAGACCGCGTACTGACCTACCGACAAGACAATCCCGACTTCGAGCGTATAAAGAAATGGGAGGAGGATGGTTGGTACCGAAACAAGACGATTTACGACTATACGCATCTGATGCAGGACTGTTACGATACTGGCGCGCAGTATGTGGCGATGATCGAGGACGATACGTTAGCGGTAAAGGGCTGGCTCCCATCCGCCTTACAGGCCCTCGATATCGTCAAGCAACGGACCGCGAATGAGAGATGGATCTACCTGCGACTCTTTTACGTCGATGACCTCCTTGGCTGGAATTCGGAGGAGTGGCCGAGATATTTGGCTTAGTCGTTCACGATTTGGGCATTGCTTACAGGGATGATGGTGGCTGCCAAACGAGTATTCAAGCACGAGCTGAAGACGTTTCCAGCAAGCGCGATTTGGACCACGTCCTGCGTTTTCATTCCCGCCGCTATCGCGCTCCACTTTATGGCGGGAAAACAGACAATGTGGCCCATCTCTCCCGGCGTCCATGAGATGAACAGATACGGATGCTGCTCGCAGGGCCTGGTGTTTCCTCGTTCTATCATACCCGACTTTCTTGAGCGGACAGACCTCACGACCGATTGGCTGGTGGACATGACGGTGGAGAAGATCGCAGACCGCGAGGGATGGACACGCTGGGCGGTCGTCCCGTCCTTACTGCAGCATATTGGGGCTACCAGTTCCAAAGGCTATGGATTTGATGATTCGGCGAAGACTCTATGGAACTTTAGATTTGAAGAATACCCCTACATTGGTATATGAGAATCACTCTGGTACAATACCCGAGTTGTTATGATATAAGACTATATAACAATGGTACCATTAAAATAAAACCATCTGATATGATTTTGCATTGAAACCAAGCAAGTGATCTCAGTCGGCTATTGATCAAAAGGTCTTGACATGGAGTATATATACGACCTTACGAGCTAAAAAAACTAGTAAATAGTACAGTGGTAACGAACTAATAACCTAGTAATCACGTCCGGAATTCCGTTAAATACTAGTAATATCTTAGGTAAAGATCTCGCAGCAGCTTCCCTTCCTCCAGCGTCTCTGGAGGAGTGTAAACAAGGACTAACATGATTACCAGGCCCTTCAGAGCCGCATTATCTTGGTTCTTCAAAGGAAACTGGTGTATCCTAAAATCTCAAATACAGGGCTGTTATTCACAGCGCTCTCAATCAACACAGCGATATCTCTTAAATGCCACGCCTGCCTCAATTGCGAAAGGGGAACCTCAACGCCGATCTTACAATAGCCAATATGTTGCACGTGAATCAAAATGAAAAAGAACTCCGACCCAGTGCAAGGAAGAGTGTGGACAACTTCCACCCCCTGGAGATCCTCATGCCGGTATTTGCAAATTCAAAAAGGGCACGCAGAAAGGTAAATCCAAATTTAGAAACCCATAAGCCCCTGGATTTTGTACTTAGATACTACCTTATTAATTGCCCCTGGTGGACACGGCAATCATAGGTTTCCGGGGTAGATCTGTTTCTGAATGCCTAACGGGGAAATTTGGGAACGAGTACGCGGAGATGAGGGTGCCAAGGTTAGATACGATAAGCTTACGAGTACGCAAATATTACCTGATTAGGTAGTGATCTGTTATTCCGGCAATATGGAAGCCTTATATCCACCTAAAGCCTAGCCCAATAAAAGCTTTGCTTTATATAGTTCCTAGAATAAGCCTTCTTCAACGGCTGTTTGTGGTAACTTGTAACACCCCCCGAAGCTAAGAGCCCCATGGCTGCTGCCTACTTGATATCGAGCCCTATTCCACTCCGGTCGGTACCGGTCCCACGTCATTAATGGACCTTGAAGCCTTGAAGATCGTCGGTCATTAATAGTTTGCGCGTATCTCGTATCCGTATCCAATGTACGGAGTACGGAGTACGGTTAGCGGTTAGTGGACAATAGTACTTATATAATGCCCATTCTCTCTCCTTGCTATCGCTGTTAAACTTACTTTCAAACACTACGCAACCGAAGTTCTCATCGAAAGATGCGATCATTCCTCTACACACATGTCTTCTATCTGTTGGCATCGGCTGCCCTCCCAGCCACATCTGCCACGCAGCATTGTAAAGCTTCACCGGGAGACTCGACTTGGCCATCCATCAATGAGTGGAATGCCCTGAATCAATCCATCCATGGCACCCTCATAAGAACGGCGCCTGCTGCTTCGTCCTGCTACCCGGGCAATCCATTCGGATCCTCCGAAAACTGCACGGACGTGAAAAACCACTGGTCATATGCCGCATATCATGCTATGTGGCCTGAAAGCGTTGATTACTCCATGTATACGAACAACTCGTGCTTGCCACCTGGAGTTGATGGATACTCGAAGGACAAGGGATGCAGTATTGGTGGTTTGCCACAGTACATTGTGAATGCCACAACTGAGCGGGATGTTGCTACTGCGATGAAATGGGCTTCCGACCGAAACATTCGCATTACCGTGAAAGGAACTGGACATGACCTAGGCGGCCGGTATGATATTCCCCCTGTATTGGTTCAATTATTCTCTTTCCTTTTTTGAATTTTTCTAACTGGATCCTAACAGTTCCACTGGCGCCTATGCACTTTCTATCTGGACGCATAATTTCAAGCATATCGAAAGGAAGTCGAACTGGCAGTTACCCGGAACCAATAGTACCGCCGATGTGGTAGTGTGTGGGAGTGGAAACAACTGGGGTTCAGTCTATACCGCCGTGCATAAGATGAATCGGACAGTCGTGGGTGGTGAGGATGCCACCGTCGGACTGGGAGGCCTTATCCAAAACGGAGGACATGGCCTGCTTTCAAGTCACTACGGTCTCGCGTCTGACCAGGTATACCAAGTCACCGTGATAACTCCCGAGGGCCAACGCCTCGTCGCCAATGATGTCCAGAATCAGGATATTTTCTGGGCTGTTCGTGGTGCTGGTGGAGGCCAGTACGGGGTAGTGACCGAATTTGTTCTGAGGACACATCCTGTGCCTGCAAATGTCGTGGCCGGTGGGTTGTCATTCTATCCCAGCCAAAACTCTAAGGCAAGCGAAATCGCCTCATGGGATGCGTTGGCTGAAGTGTCGGCTCGCATACCCGACCTGATGGATATCGGCTTCACGGGCACTGTGATGGCCCTGACCGAGAAAAACGCAGTAAAATATCTTGGGCTGAAAGAAGCGTTGCCTGGTGCCTCGGCTATTATCAGCTTGACTGGCTTCAATATGACTGTCCAAAGGATGAATGACACTCTGAACAAATTGGCTGCCCGATTCGACCCCGAGCATGTGAACATTACCTTCCAACCGCTTTCTTCGAAGAGCTACTGGTCCTCTACAAAGCCTAACCCTTTGGCCAGCGCGTCCTCTGGAGCCGTCAGCCTGATGACTAGCTATCTTCTGGGCAGACGCGAGCTTTCCGATATCTCAAAAGAGAGCCTCGTTACCTATCTCCAAGAGATCATGGTCTCCCACAAGCCTAATTCAGGCTCCATGCTGTTGTTCGGACTACAGGGTGGAAAGGGAACTGCTCATGTTCCCGAGTCAAGACATGGAAGTGTGCTTCCCGCCTGGCGTTCGGCATATGTTCACACTATGGCATATGGTGTCTCGGTGAATGCCACGGGTGATCCGAGCCAGTCATTGAAGGCAGGAGCAGAGTGGCTGAATGCCGCCTTGGAACCCGTTTGGCAGAAGTGGGCTCCTGAGAGTGGCTCATATATGAATGAGGGTAATCCTTTCAACAGCAACTGGAAGCATGACTTCTATGGAGATAACTATAACCGCCTTCTGGAGATCAAGCGCAAGTATGACCCGCAGGGCAGCCTTTTTGTCTGGAGTGGAGTTGGAAGCGATGAGTGGAATTACGACTTGAACAGCGGTCTGTTGTGTCGTGTTTAGGAACTCACAATACTTTGCACTGATCCTGCTCTGGTTGCTCCCGTATCCACATCCAGCCGTTGATATCTTTGATCTTCCGTCGTGTCGGGTGGGGTTCCTTCGGCTATTGGGCCGTCGGATAGGTCCGTATTGGAAGTAGTCATGACCACCCCAGTTTTGAGATTCGTCAAACGGAGGTGCGAGTTTGATTCATGTGCCTAGGGATAGTTAGATTATCGTTGTACACATTAATAAACTGCATAGACATATATTTTACCACTGAACTTGTCCTAGACGATCCTCGATGCACCGGGTATATACATGGCATGTACCCGAACCGCAAAAGCCAATCCGGCAAGCGATGCGCGCCGAGAGCTCTGCCGAGCTGATCGCACCATTTAAGGAAACTCGCCGTTCTGGAAGACAATGCGGATGAAGTCTCGGGAGAAGATGCTGCGCGGTCGACCTGACTAGGCGCCAGTGCAGACAAACCTGGGGAAAGGGCAAGTTCAATATTAGGATGAAAGAGTGCTTGACTGGCTCGAGAGGACTTTTTCAAGGAGCTACTGCGAGGAATTGTCGAATTTCTATAAGAAGATCCATGGTCCCTCCAGGGCTCCAGGTGCTCTTTGCTTATAGAAGCTTGGATCTGTACCTGCACTCTTATATGTACATTTCCTACACCTGGTAGTACTGTTTTCATTAGAGGATTCGGGTAGTCTAAAAGCAATACGTTGATATGTAGTCCCCATCTAATCCACCCATGCGCTCGGACCCAAATTTAATCTATACGAAGTGTTGCCGGAAATAAGCCGAAATCCGAGGCTCTTTCTGTGCGCGTAAACAGGGACAAGCATTACCAAGCAATACCAAGAATACCCCTTAGTGGAGCCGCTAGTCTAGCCGCAGCTGGCCCGCAATAATTCGTTGAAAACACTTAAGACCACCTAGGGCCGGAAGTATTGTAGCTTCGGAGACATCTAGGATGGGATTCGACCAAGGAAGTTTTGTCCACACTCTAATGCTTTCAAGGTTGTCGGGTCTAGTCCCCTCTTTCCTTGGCGCTGGCTCCTATGCTCCTTTAGGCGACCACAACACAGGGAAATCCAATCATCTCGTAACGGGAAGGAGACACTCCTGAGCCTTGACTCTTCCACGGCTCCCACTCGGTTTCCAAAGTTATCCTCTCCGTACCTTTTACACTTCCGGATGTATTTTTCCCTCCAAGGTTTTCTACGTGAGTCGTCCATCTGGAACCCGTTTTGACTCTTTCATCTGTTAAATTCTGTGTCCTTGTCCTCTCTTATTTGTGATTTGATGTTTTATCGATGGAAGCAACTTCGGACACAACAGGGGCTATGGCGGAAAATTCCCCAGAAACGCAACAGGGCAAGCAGAAACTGCCATCGACACTATCATCGGGTCATCAGTCGGAACAATCGGAAAATATTGTCGAACCCAAGTGTGAGGCCAAACCAGGTTCTCCAAGTCCTCCAGGCGGGCCAGGGGGGCCAGGAGGCCCAGGTGGTGGGAGGCCATTTGGGCCTGGGATGGGTCCCCCGGTTGAGTACCCCAAGGGTCTCAAGCTCTACTCAATCATTATCCCCCTTTACTTTACAGCTTTTCTCACTGCACTGGTATGTTATTTTCTCCCTCCAAGACTTTTTCAATCAAATTGCTTGATTATTGACTTGCCGTGACGCGCTAGGATCGCACCATCATCGTGAACGCCATTCCCAGTATCACTAATCAATTCAACTCCATTGATGATATCGGATGGTACGGCAGTGCCTATCTGCTGACCTTTTGCACCTTTCAACTGCTCTTCGGCAAGATTTACTCTTTCTATAATCCGAAATGGGTATTTGTGACCGCCGTGGTAATCTTCGAAATTGGGTCTGCCATCTGCGGTGCCGCGCCGAATTCGACAGCCCTGATCATTGGTCGAGCGATCGCGGGTCTAGGGTCATCTGGGATCTTTGGTGGTAGTGTCATAATCACCTTCTTCACTGTCCCATTGCATCTACGGCCCATCTTCTCGGGCATTGTCAGCGTCATAATTGCCCTCGCGTCCGTCACTGGCCCATTGATTGGTGGAGGTTTTACAGAACATGTCACCTGGCGCTGGTGCTTCTACCTTAACCTGCCCATTGGCGCAGTGGCCATAGTGGTTATCATGCTGGTGCTCAGGATTCCTCCAGCACGCAGGGCCGGAACCCCTATGCGCGAGCAGTTTTTGCAGATGGACCCGCTGGGCAATCTTTGCCTGATGCCGGGGGTGGTCTGCCTACTGCTTGCTCTGCGTTGACTCGAAGAAGTTATCACTACTCCAACCTTGGTCTCATTGTCACCGCCTTGTTTGTATTTGAAGCGGATATAGCTCGGTTCTTGTGTTGGGTTGTTCATCTGGTCGGACTAATTGGTCGAAGTACGGCGTGGTTCCTAGGACTCGCTTCTTAATTCTTCGCTATTTTCACTTGCTAACTCACTTGCTAACTGAAGACTTCCTCTGCCACAATATCCAAAAAAAGATAGTCAGAGCCGTAAGCAGTATAGTAGCAAGAAAACATATCCAGATCAGATTTGATACCAAAAATTCTTGGTGGCCGCTGTCATTTGTTTGAAATGCGAAAAAATTGGAGCCAAAGAAGCTGCAGACCAAGGAAGCCGGAAGATAAAGCATCGTTAGGATTGCAATAGTCTTCATTGATTTGCTGTCCGTCTTCGTGTCTCTCGCAATGTCGGTATTTTTCCGAGCAATTTCAAGGGAAGTAAGACCGTCGCGTGCTGCAGTGAGATTATAGAGCTATATTTACTTCTTAGTGGTGAAAATGTCAAGGATTCTGTTTATATTACTTACCAACTCAACAAGGTTCTGAGTCCTTTGCCTGCGATTGCTCAACTTCCGGCAATTTTCTTCGCAGGAATACCTCAGGTATAAAAACGCATCCCTCATACGAGTCTCTGTGTTTGACTCAAAGGTACGCTCTTTATCGGGACGAACTGGGTCTTCGGAAAGGCGGCCTAGATCCACGATCATTTTATTGATCAATGAGATATCACGATTGTGGGAATGTTCTAAGGTTATAAGGGTACGCAGAATCTCATGTAGACCCTGAATGTGCTTTTCGAATCCCTCAACGGTTGCCATGCCAATCAGAGACCCGTCCAGAAGTTGCGCTTCGATGGCAAACAGCCTTTGCGAGCACTTTTCCAACGGAATGTCTCTCCCACGGGCCACATAATAAAAGATAACGAGATGAATCCACAGTGGATGTAGCAAGAGGTTTCGTTCCTTCGATAGGTTTTCCATAGATCTAATAGCCTCAACGGTTGCGCAGTCTCTTTCTGGCACTGAGCCTGATGGCATGCGTCGCTCTGACAGTAAGCAAATTGATCGCTTTCTTCCCAGCTCGTACCGGTAGTACACAAGGTTCGGTCTGCGTTCAAGCGATTGTGGCTGCACTTTAGGATCAATGTCCTGTTTCCAGTGTTGGAGTGTTGTCTGATTAGAACTGCCAGCACTATATCGGATATCTTGGACTGGTCAGTGATTAAATCAGAATGAAGTCTCTGGGGACCTTACCTAATGTACGCTCATATTCCGAGCCATGAAATGCAGAATGATACGACGAGAGACGAGGTGCTCTGAGATCTAGGCCTAGACTCGGGAGAAAATCGCCATCACCCATAAAGTTTCTGGCTTCCTTCAACGTATCGGAGGAAATAACACTGTGTATTGTCAAAGATCGTTCACTCCAAAAATATGTAGAGGGTCTTACAGAACTAGAGATTGCAGTGTGTCTGTCTCAGTATGTAGCTCTTTTTCAATTGCTTTTTTGAAATAGGTGGAGTCTTCGACTATGAAAACGGTAAGTCAGCGTATACATCAAATCAAGTTGGAAGTTAGCATACAATCTTGCTCCCGTAGTAATTTCACTTCGGTCTTTTCTTTGCCACCGGTTATTGAACGACACTGTGTCAGGAACTCGATATTCTGGGCGTTAACTAGTCAAAGCATGAGCTAGGCATCATGTGTAGCATCATATGAAATCATTGACTGACTTTTCTTTGAGGCTTCGGAGGCCATTGCATGTGGCATATTAGCAGAACCATGTATCGAAAGCTTTGTGGGAAATTCAATTGGGGGGAGCGACATATCCAAAAATTACCTGCGGGCCTTGGAGGCAAGTTATATACTGGAAAAAATTTCGTCGGCTCAGCCCCGAACAAAGAAATAGAAATTCTTGGGCTCGATTGGGTGAAAAACAAAGCCTAGCGGTTTAGCTCGGACCCACGTATGCGGAACGGTCACATCCATATTTGTCTCGTCTTTCATAACACAACGTGCTTCCTTTGTTTTTCATATACTAAGTACGGAGCATATATATTTACAAAAAAAAATTTGATATATTTAGAATGGTTGTCTCCCGATATATAGGAGATTCAAATATATCCGAATCCCCTAATTATAATGTGGGAGCCAAAGTACGTTACTCCACTCAGCCCGCATACACGCTAATACACGCTAATGTAGGCTAGCTATACTCCGTATATTCAGATACGAGGCTAACTCTTAGCAGCGGCTAATAAGGGGTCTAGAAAGTCTAGGTACTATAGTGTGAAGTGTAGTATAATTATAATCCTTATTGCCTAAAGCTTCTTAAACTTATATTTGCCTCTGTATCTATATAATAGTATAGGGAAACCTAATTATAGGACAAAACCTATACTAAGGTAGAAAAAGAAAATAAGGGTTATTAAACAATTCCTTCCACTTTATCCCTATATTCTTCGTTATCTCTAACCTCCTAGTAAGTATGTTGCCGATTATTCCTTAGTCGAAAACAAGGTAATAGTAAAGTTGTCTTTACCATCATCTTCCTGCTTTATAACCACCACTTTCTGCTGGTCATTGTCCCGTTTGAAATAAGTCGATGACTTTCAACTACTACCTGCCAATTTGGTTTCAAGCCATCAAGTTTGCGTCTCCAGTCCACTCAGGTGTCATGATATTACCCACAGCCATCTCGTCTGCCGTCGCCAGTCTCATATCAGGATTCCTGATTAATCATATCGGCTACTACACACCGTTCATGATCAGCGGATCAGTTCTCATGTCTATTGGGGCCGGTTTTATGACAATCTTCACCCCGCATATAAGTGAAGGACAATGGATCGGCTACCAGATCCTTTGGGCGGTTGTTGGGGAGTGAGTATGTGCCCTAAGCCTTTACTTTCCTTGACGGCGCTTCTAACATACATTCTAGGCATGCAACAAGCGTCTGTGGCTGCTCAAGCCGTCCTACCTCAGCAAGATGCTCCGATCGGCATTTCCTTGATCTTTTTTCGCGCAGTCATTGGGTGGTTCTGTGTTCCTCTCTGTGGACCAGGCCATTTACAGCAACGAACTATCAGCCAACCTTGGTGATCTCGCCAATGTGACTGCAAGCGAAGTAACAAGTATTCGAGACGACCTGAGCCCTCAGGACCTGCCACGGTTTTTGACTGGGTACAATGGGGCGGTAATGGACGTCTTTCGCGTAGCTTTGGCCACTTCTTGCACATGTGTTGTAGCTTCTATCCTTATGGAATGGAAGAGTGTAAAGGCTGAAAAAGGGGGTATGGAAAACCCTGCTGGACCGGCTGGCCCTGGTGGCCCTGGGCCAGGGGGTCCAGGAGTCAGTCCTGAAAAGGGACCGTCAAGTACCAGTGAAGCAACAACTCCAAATCCGAACGGTGATGCTGGCGCTCAAGTTTAGCCCGTGACCATGTCGGACCACTCTTGCTAGCTGGACAATGCATTTTATGCGCAGGGCTACAACGTAGCCAATCAAAATTGCTTCTAGCTTAGGTATGGTGCATTCGCTCAGAGACACCAGTTGCTACGGATTGCTATCTCTTCTGCCCTTTTCTTGTCTCTAGTAATTCTCACCCAGTTACTAGATAGGCCCCTCTCCACTATTGATTTTAATCTCATCTTACTAATTCTAGCTCAGCAAAGCATTCTTCTCTTCTTTTCTCGTCTATAGTAATATGTAGGTAGGATGGGTCTTAATAGAGCTTATACAACTTGATCCCCCACGGTGACGGCAATTGACGAGAATTATATTCCAAGGTTGGTTTTATTCCCTCCGCATGTTCGCACTGACCTTGGAAGCTTTAGTTCCTGGTTCTGATTAGAAATACCACTCGAATAACTAGCCCGCCAGGTCCACGGGTGGGTCGACTCGGACGCTGGAGTATCCGAGAATGTCCCGGGGTCCGCGGACCCCGAGGGTTTCTTGGATCGATATAAGTATCACTAAATGTCTGTAAGCTATCCATGGATGTTCCATTACAACCCTACATCGCTCTTATTCTAGCAAGAAACAACAGATTCAATGGCGGATCCAATTCAGCTCGCCAATGCCGCAATCTTGGTATCTCACAATTACTATCCACCGACCATACATCTACCCCAGTATGTGGACAATGAAAGCTCTGCGATTTCGATAATTATTCAATTCGGCTTTCTGTGGGCAGCCGTATTAGGAATTGCCTTGATCATCATATCTCGTGTGCGGCCGACTGCCAGTCAATCAGACAAGCTTGCTTTTGTTTGGATGTGCCTGAGTGAGTTCTACTTCCCCCTTCCCTAAATAAGAACTTTGAGCATAAGCTTACCTGTATACAACAAACCAGCGGGCTTCATCCATCTCTTCTTCGAAGCATACTTTGTCATAAACCATAAAACACTCGCCGGCTCCCAAGAACTATTCGGTCAACTATGGAAGGAGTATTCTCTTTCTGACTCTCGTTACTTGACATCCGATCCCTTCCTCATCTGCATGGAAGCTGTTACCGCAGTACGGCCACTTACCTCTGATTCAAATATGGGATTTTCCTGTTACTGACCACCTTGCTAGTTTGCTTGGGGCCCTCTTGCCTTCTGTATCGCATATTGCATTGCAGTACAGCATCCCGCACGTTATGCTCTGCAGCTTGTGATTTCTGTGGGTCAGGTGTATGGCGATGTTCTTTATTATGCAACGAGTCTGCTTGAAATCTCGTACTGTCGACCAGAAGGATATTACTTCTGGTTCTATTACTTCTTCTTCAACTTCATCTGGATGCTTGTTGGTTGCTGTACGTATTTGTTTCCATCTGTGGTATTTGAGTTGCTGACATATTTTTCTTAGATTATGCGACGCAGAGCATTACGGAGATAACGAAGGCTTTCGCGAAGCTGCAAGAAAATGGGAAGAGTCAGAAGGACTTCAAAACGGACACTGTTCTTAAGAAGGGGGACTAATGTGGAAGGAAATCAATCCCCTACTACTTTGGAATGCTAATCTACCGCTATTTTGAATTGATGAAAATATGTCAGGTTGTCAATTCATTTGATAGACAACTTGCGGCAGTGTATAGCCCTAGTGCACCACATCGCATTTTGCAAGCGGTTACATTAGTCAAATACGCATTCACAATACAACCTTGGAATACTTCCCCAGCCAGTAATAATATTGAAATCTACCTTCTATAACTTGCTTGGTTTCATCATAAAGGTTACTTACCCTAAACACCACGTAAAGGTGCATTGTTCAGGTGTCGTTCACAGGCCCTGTACCACTAGGAAGGGTATGGAGGTGATAAAAAAGTAATAAAAAAGTAAAAGCTGCTACTTAATCATTGATGATGATAGGGTCATCCTCGTCCAGGCCGATGGGATTGGCTGCTGTCCCAATAGCTAACTGACCTTGTGGAGGTGTTATCTGAACTAGGGGAGCCGCCGATCTTCGTGTTCTGTTCCGGTTGCTATTGCTATCTCGTACAGAGCATCGAGATCCATGATCTTGGAACTTACAATTTCCACATGTTCCGCCGAAATGCCCTGGTGCACGGGAACACAACGGGAATGGGAATGGGCTCCCAGTACGAAGCCGTTTATCAGAACACTCATCACACTCAGTAATAAGCTCCATAAATGGTCTATGAATGAGGATGGTAGTAATGTGATGGCCGGTGGTTGGGAATCGTAGCGACAGTTTCGGCGCTTTCACATAGGGGCCCGACAACTTCTCTTGCCACTCGGACTCGTCGACGTTTTCCGGGCGCTCCATAATGAGCAAGTCTTTTGGGCCGCTCTTCGTATGGAGTTCGGTGAGGTTCGCCAAAGTTATGCGGAGAAGTTTCCCACAAAGATTGATTCAACGTTTGCAGCCTTACTTCCAATACGCTCATCCAATCGCTTTCCAGTGTAATGCGTGGTTGATCGCTGAAGTGGCTCTCTTTGCTAGCACGGCTTTCATAAACAAAGCAATATCCTTAGTATTGATGCTGCGGCCGTTCTGAGCTACCTTCAACGGTGCCTTATCGCATACTTGGCCCAGGCATCGGGGCCAAAGTCTACCCCTGCTGGGTAGGTTCTTCTGTCGGACAGCTTGTGTTAACGTTAGCTATCTGAATAAATGTATAAATGTATTCGGAAGGGGTACTTACTAGATCTCCTCGTCTGCGGCTATGTGCTACTAGCGATTGGGAAGGTTATCCTGAGTAGGGCGCTGTAACCTTGGGTCTTTGACACCACTTCCGAGTCTGCTGCCTGTTCTTGGCTTTTTGCACTTCGCTCGTGGCTGTCACCTGTTTCTCGGTTCCGTTTCTTCGGCCCCTCCGGTATCTCTATAGACACCGTTCTCTGTGGGAAGGATATGACAGGCTCATCACCCTCTATTCCTATTATCGCATCGACATCTAGAGATGGCGTCATCTTCTAGGTATCTATCTATTGTGGAAGGAGACACTGGAGTAAGGAGAGGAAGAAAAGTGCTGGGCAGTGCCTCGCTCTAGTGGCGTTTGTCAGTTCACTGTCCAAGATACCAGGAGGGTCATAATTTCAGTAAACTTACAGCCTTCAGACTGGGATTTTGATAGGAGACTTGAAGGGTGTTAGGGCGTTAGGGCGTTTAATACGAAAGATTTCTTTTGTTGGGGGGGGGAGGAGAAGAAGGGTTGAAGAGGGAAGGATCGTCGAGGTCAAGAAGTTGTTAGAGGGAAGAAGTTATCGAAGGGGATAACTGCAAAAGTAAAAGTATCAGAATGGCATGGACTTACAAGTGAGATAGGAAAAGAAGTGTAGAGAAAAGATGAAGTAAGAGATAAAGTTCCTTAAAAGTTAAAGTGAAGATGAAGAGGGAGATTAGAAGACATTGAGATGGACCTTGGAATGCCTACATCAAACTCGACGTCAGTCAGCGCAAGAGAGGTCCTACTTGTGTGGTACTGCTCCATAGTACTTAAACAGGTAGTGCCCCTACATTCTCAGAAGAAGGGATAGTAGATATCTCTTAAGGCTACGTGCTACCAGAGATATGGAGGAAAAAACTTTTGGTATTTAAACTAGGAAAGCAAAGGCCTTTTATAGAGGCCTACATTGGCAAACAAGTGCTCAGTATGCCACCATAACAAGGCATCCATATAGGATAGGATGATCTCAACAATATCAAGATCAAGTGAGAATTTTGAAGGTCCTTAAAAACAGTGGTTAAGCACCGTCCTACGATTCCTACGAGAACAGCCCATGCAGAGCTAAAGCGGAAATTTAAGAGCACGATGACAGCGTATAATTAGAAACAACGAACGGAAAGTTATATTTCAAAGGACGTATCGAAAGTTTGGGTTCTGTCAGCCGGTTAGTGAATGATTACAGAAAGGAATAAATTATAGACAGTCACTAACCTCAAAATCTGTTAGGTCTGCCCCAGCGCTCTGGTCATTAGATGACTCGACATTGCCCACAGCAGCAGCCGCAGCAGCCGCAGCATCTCGCTGCTTGTTTCTGCGAGCCAGCATAAAACGCAGCAAAACAGCTAATGCTGCTTGTGCAGACGAGCATGACAGGATGAGCTTGACTCCAGTCTGGTATATGGGCGCTTCTTCTGCCAGAAATGCGTGGGGTCCGATAATGTTGCCGGCGCAGTACGCGAAAAAAACAAATGCAACACTCGTTGTACGTTTTGTATACCCACCCAGGTTCGTCGCCGGCATCTGTAAAGCTAGTACTAAAGAGCAGACGTAGGCGCCAATGATATAATAACCAAACAACACACCGATCTTGTACGTCTCATGGTCCAACTTCCATAGGAGGCTGGCGCCGATTATCGTCGGCATCAGGTAAACGAACATGACGACGGTTCGGAAGTTTTTGATTCGAGAGGCAAGATATGTTCCTCCCAGGATGTAGAAGATCTGGAATCCTCCAAAAGGAATACCCAAAGCAACAGCAGTGGCCGAGTCATCGGTTAACCCCTTAATAATTAGTTTGCCGAAGCTGGCGATCCCACCATTTACGACCTCGTTCAGGAGGGTGAACAAGAACAAGATCCAAACTTGTGCATCCATCAAAGCTTCACGGATCTGATACCATTTGATTTGGTGATTTATGATACCGGTCTGACCGAGTCGACCGCGGCCAATGAGGAGGGCCTTCTCGTCCAGCGTGAAACGCTTCGATGAGATAACATCGTCCGGGAGGAAGAAAAGCATCACAATTCCCCAGACAAGGGTAATCCCGCCCAGAATGAGATAGATAGCTCTCCATACGGCAATAGTGTCGATTTGTCCAATTCCATACGTGAGAATGCCACCCACCATAGCCCCTAGGCCGTTGCAGCTGTAGAAGACACCGGCACGGAAAGGTTGCTGAGCACGTGTGTACCACATGCCGATCATCATCATAAAGCAAGGGGTGATGGGGGATTCGAAGACTCCCAGAAGGAAGCGGCAGATAGCCATTCCGGTGAAGGAGGAGCAGGCGGCAGTAATCATGAGCATCGATCCCCAGGCGATAATGTTCCCGGACACGACTTTGGCAAGCTTTGTTTTCTGCGCGAGCATATTCCATGGGTATTCAGAGACGAGATATGCAAAATAAAAGATACTGGCGAGCCAGCTGTATTGCTCGCTTGACATATTTGTCGAAGGGAGAAGGTCAAACACCGCAGAGTAGGCAAGTGCTGATTTGTCGATATACTGAAGCATATATGTCCCGGAAAGTAAAGGCAGCAGAACAAGGTCTACTTTGCGGACCAACGCCTTGTTGCGCGGCTCGTCGTCCAGAAGGGCTTGAATAGCCTCTTGATTAAAGCCATGTTGGCGGAGGAAGACCTCTCCTTCATCGAGATCCGTTATAGTGCCAATTTGCACTTCTTTCTCGTTCATAGTATCGTCCACTGGTTTCTTGTCGATCTCCATATTCGCAATTCAATGAATAATAGTAAATAGCAGAAAAAGATGGGAATGATCTCCATATAGGGGATCAGATACCCCTCAAAGCCGTTTAGCCATCTTTTCATTATCTTTAGGGTTTATCGGCTCCACCCAGATAGGAAATCCCCGCACGGTCTAACTTTCCGAGCTCCTCTTCGAAGATAACCCTCACGGTGCTATATCTTACTCCCGACTCCACCAAGATACGAAGATAGTCCCCCGCACGGTAAAACCTCGGCGCTACTTTTGAACACCGGAGAGATAGCAATCGCCATGGTCCTATATCTTACTTCCGACCCCAACTCTTGTCGTCCTTGATTTCCCTTCATTGGTTTACCATTGAACCTTGATACGCCATGACTGCTGATACCAAGCCCCCTTCTGTCACCCTGGTGCAAGGCCGCGTGGTGGGGACCCAGCTCAAAGACTCTTTTCCCCAACCCGTCGACGCCTTCTTGGGGGTCCCATATGCGCTTCCTCCTGTAGGGGATCGACGCTTCAGACCAGCATTCAAAGTTCCCAGCTCATCAGATACCATTGATGCGTCCAAGTATGGCCCCGCGGCTCCTGGAAAGGCACTTTTATCTGGAGGACCCAAGCTTGTGCAGAGTGAAGACTGTTTAACGGCGAACATCTTTCGGCCGGCTGGCAGCAATGATACGGGAAAGCTCCCTGTCGCAGTCTATCTCCATGGCGGTGCTTTCAATCGGGGGTCGGCAGCTATGCACAATACTGCGTCCATGGTGGCATGGTCAGAACGCCCCTTCGTTGCCGTGAGCTTCGGTTACCGCATTGGAGCTCTTGGATTCCTCCCTTCGAATCTGTCGCAGAAGGAAGGGTTGCTGAATCTTGGATTGCGTGATCAGGTGCATTTATTGCAGTGGGTTCAAGAGAATATTGCCAATTTTGGCGGTGATCCCGCCAATGTCACTTTGTTTGGTCTTTCTGCGGGGGCGCATTCGGTGCCCAGCCCAGTTTCTGATTTTTCAATATTTCATTCTAACCACAGATTTAGATTGGCCACCACCTCCTCAATTACGATGAGCTCAAAGCACCATTGTTCCATCGTGTCATTATCGAGTCTGGAGCACCAACTTCCCGCGCTGTTCGCCCATATAACGCCAAGGTCCACGAGGACCAATTTGCGGACTTCCTCCGAGAAGTCGGTTGCCCCGCCGATCTCGCCGAAGCCGAAATCTTCCCATTCCTACGCTCGCTCCCCAGCTTGACGGTTACAAATGCCCAAACGGCTGTTTTCGACAAGTACAACCCTTCCCTTCGGTGGGCATTCCAGCCTGTAATTGATGGAGACATTATCCCTCGGAAGCCCCTCGAGGCATGGGAGTCAAAAGTCTGGAACAAAGTACCCATCATGACCGGGTTCAACAGCAACGAGGGAACAATGTACGTCGACAAGACAATGTCCGACGCCTCCCAATTCCGCGAGTTCTGGCACAATCTTCTGCCCGAGCTCTCGTCTTCTGATCTCGATACAATCGAAAAGCTCTACCCTGACCCCGCTGTTGATCCGACATCACCCTATGTTGAAGGAAGACAGGGCGAGGGCCTCGGACCTCAATATAAGCGTATTGAAGCTGCATACGGACACTACGCGTATGTGGCACCAGTCCGCCAGACAGCACAATTTGCATCATCCCAAGGTGCCCCGGTTTACCTTTATCACTGGGCGCTACCTAGAACGGTCATCGGTCGAGCAAACCATGCCGATAATATGTACTACGAAACGTATAACAGTGATATTACGGGGATTTCAGACTCGCAGAAAGAGTTGTCTGGAACCCTCCATGCCTACTTGGCTAGTTTCATTACAACCGGCGATCCTAATGCTGTGTCTGGTCGATACGGACAAAGACCAGAGTGGAAGCCCTTCCAACCGGCGGATACAAAAGTTATGATTTTTGGAGAGGGAAATGAGGAACTGATCGGAGGTAATGTTGCTCCCCCTGCGAAATGTGTTGCGGATGATTGGGCAAGAGAGGAGACCGAATTTTGGTGGTCAAAGGTTCCGATTTCCCAGCTTGCTTAATGGATATAGAATGGATATTTCATTATAAACCTCGACCGCAAGGCCCAATCCAGTTATTTTCTTTTACTTGACCTCCTTTTCCTTGTATGAAAATCACCTCCACTTAGTTAATACCCTTGCATCCCCTGGGCCATAGACCTTTACAGACCTCAGGAATTACAGCAACTACAACATAGATCATACCTCAGCCCCAAAGCCATGCATGACACCGCCATCCACAGCCACGACATGACACGTTGCTCCAATCAGGTACATATTTGACGACGACACGTCATTAGAAGCACCGATATTTTGAAATCTCTCTCCCTTCGATAATTTGGTCTCTTTCCCGTTAACAGAATCGTGGCTAGATAATCGGCTCCTTGGTGCTTTGGGGGATTCCTCGCGGCTGGATAGCACATGCGGCGTTACTCTTGCTCACTCCAAATACAATGTTCTTACAATTCAATACTCATATACCTCGTTAAAAGGATAACCGGGTCCAGTTCTGAATTTCAATATATTAAAAGGTAATCAAACTGTTGCCCCGCGTTCTTCAAGGAGCTTTATCACTTCTTCATTATCCTCTTGCGCCTTAGCAGCTGCGAGCGCACTGCGGTAATCTCCATTGTCGAGTGGCATGTTGACATCAGCCCCTGCTTCGAGCAGGACCTGGACGACCTCAAGATTCCACTCGCTCGCTGCAGCAGCGAGTGCGCTGCCGTAATCCCCATTCTTGATTGGTAAGTTTACATCTGCTCCCGCGCGCACTAGGGCCTGCACCTTGGCAGCGTTGATCTCACCCCAGGATACTACGACTGCTTCAAGAGCACTGCCATAGTTTCCATGCTGTGGCAAGGCATTCACGTCTGCCCCTGCCTCAATGAGACACTCGGCGACCTCGACGTTGCAACTACTTGCCATTGCTGCTGTGAGAGCATTACCGTAATTTCCATGCGGCAATGACAAATTGACATCAGCACCCTTTTGGATCAGATACTTGACAAGGTCGACAATACCACCTGGGGATGAAGCTGCTGCTGCTGCGAGGGGACTACCATATACCCCGTTCTTTGAGAGCAAATTCACATCTGCTCCTGCCCCCACTAGTGCCTTGGTAATTTCAAGGGTTGTGTCCTTTGCTGCTGCATATTCGAGGGCAGTACCATAGTCTCCCTCAGAAAGGGGCTTATTGACGTCGGCACCCTTCTCGATCAGGTACTTGACACCCTCAACGAATCCATGTTTGATCGATTGCTCGAATTCCTTCTGCACATTCAGCTCTCCGCCTACTTCAATCAAGTATTTGAGAACCTTCATGTCATGAGCAAGTACTGCCAGAGAAACAGGGCTGCTCTCTTCATCCCCTTTGTGAACATCTGCTCCTGCATTGACAAGGTACTTCACAACCTCAATCGAGCTCACATTTCTTGCGTTGTTGGTTCCACGAGCTGCTGCTGCGAGAGGAGTGCCATTCTCTCCGCATTCCGACGGATTCACCTCGGCGCCTGCTTCAACTAACCATTTGACAATTTCCAAATTTCTGCTGTCGGTCGACGCCCGTTCCAGGAAAGTGCGGAAACTACCCTCCGAGATTGGCAAGTTCACATCAGCCTCTGCCTTTTGAATCAGGTACTTGGCACCCTCAAAATTGCGGGATTTGATTGCTGCAGAAATAGGGTTTCCAGATTGTTCCGGCACATTAACGTTGGCTCCAGCATCCACCAGGATCTTGAGAAGCTCAGTGCCCTGAATTTTGGCTGCTAATGCAATTGGAGTCAGAACGACGACCGGATCGAGATCTTCATCCTCTTCCTCTTCCTCAAGGGTGTGGGTCTTGTTCACATCTGCGCCCGCCTTTTGGATCAGAAATTTGGCAGTGTCGACTTTCTCAGAGGCAAGCGCGGCGATGAGGGCGTTCCCGTGTTCACCGTTTTCCACTGTCATGTTCACATCTGCACCTGCTTCTACCAGATATTTCACGGTTTCGGTATGTCCCCTGTGAGCTGCTGCATGAAGGGCACTGCCATAATCTTGACCCCCAACCTGCTGGTTCAAATCCGCACCCTTTTCCACGAGTGTTTTGCAAATTGGCGTACATCCAACCCGAGCAGCGATCGTGAGGAGATTATGGCCTCTTTCGTTCACGCGCGAAGCATCAAATTCTGCAATTTCCCACCAGTCTGATAGTATCGCAGCAAATGAAAGATGACACATCGCATAAATGGCAGCATCTGATGGTCCTAACTCGCTTTCAAACTCGCCATACTCCGGATGCTGTGCCTGATTGAAGTCGCATGTGTCGAACTCTTCTTTGTTAAAGCCACCTGCCTCCAGGTAGAAGTGGAATACATCCGTGCCTTGAAGATGGACGACGTCAACGATTCTCTCCAGATCCTCCTTAATCACTTCATACCATTTCCGGTATTGCTTGCTGCTTTCCTCGGGAGATCCGAGGAAGGTTTTCAAAAGGGAGGACAACGTAGCTTCGTCGTCATCCTGCGCCTTTTGAACATGTTTTGCCCAGTGATGTCTCATGTATAGATGGAATGGGTGCATGAGGTGGAAGATATTGTCTGGCTCCGGTTGTCCCTTCCAACCTGACAAATCAATTTCGTCATTGTCGTCTTTGTCGTACATCGTGATGAGCCATGAGAGACAGGCACTAGCGGCGTGGATATTAGCCCGTGGAAGGGTCCATTGCATCTTGGTTTCGAGGTATTCGCGGACCGATAGATGTGCGAATCGCCACACCTTTTGCTGAGAGTCAATCGTGAGGAGGCTGTTACAGAGTGACAGCAAGCTTTGCTCATCGATCTCATCGGCTAATGTAGGTACCTCCCCCTTTGTGTTCATGCGAACAGCGCAGATAAGCTGGGATGTGGAGAACGGTCGCTCAGCAGCCATAACCCAGAGCATAGCGCGGTATGTTAGGACCTTATCAGGTTCCTCGAGATCTTCTATTTGACTCCATGCCTCGTCATATGCCTTTTGAATATCATCCGGAAGATTTTCAAGTCGTTTCCATACACTAGACTCAGTCTTACACTTCTGGATTTGATGCACTTGCAGCGCCGCCCATTGAAACATTCCTTGACAGCGCTCAAGTAGTGTATCGAGAATCTTCGCGTTCAAGTGTCCGATGAAAGGAGCCTTCTTGGCAAGCTTGTCTAACTCAACATTGAGATATTTCTGAATATCCCCCTTGTTGTCACTTGCGTTGATATCGATATTGGGTGTGTTTTGCAATTGGGCCCGAATGTCGGGGTCAGGTCGGCTTGAAATGAAAATCTTTATATGCTGGTTGTTGGATTCAGAGACGAAAGAGTTCAAGGCATCAATGAGCTTGTCGCGGGTATCTGTATTACACTCGTCCATGGCATCAATCACGATTGTTGTTTTCTCGTAAATATCCACCGAGGCCTGGATCTGCTCCTTGCACTGCTCTAGGCTGAAGGTTGATCCTGCATTGCGACATCTATTGTATAATTCGCAAAGCTTCTTCTGTGTGGATTCAGGACTCTTCGCAGTAGTTGAAAGTTGGCGCACAATGCTTTGAAGGATCGATAGTGCCTGTGCACGTCGCGGTTCGTTCTTATCACAGTAGAAAAATGCGAAGCCTTCATTCTTGGGTGTGTTACTCAATCGGTCCTGGATTCGGTCGATGACGGCTGATGTGAGGTAGGTCTTTCCGGTGCCGGGAGAGCCCTGGAGCCAGAATATAGACGAGTCGCTCTGCTCCCATGTGGCGAAATCCTCAGTCTGTAACAACCATTCACCCGTGCCGGACGTCCTCTTCTCTTTGACGTTGTTATGATTTTTGCCGAATGGAATAGAGGAGATCCATTCCAACATCTTAATACGCTGTTCTTGGTTCATGTTTTGAAGGAGATGTTGGATGTTCTCATCTACCCGCTTCATTGGTGCATTCAACGCATTTAGCATTTCAATCATGCTGTCGTCCGCGTTCGCACTGCGTCTCACTTCGCACGCTGAGACATCGCGCATAAGATTATCTTCTTGCTCACTTATAGCCGAGATACTGCCAGAGACCTTGCCCGGATTGAGGATTGCTTCAAGCGTGCGTGTGGCTGTGTTTTTGGAGAACAGGCTTGCCGATTCAGCAAGTACATCTAACGATGTAGTATAGATTGTGGTCAGTGCAGATTGAAGGTTCTTTGAGAGGCTATCCGTAGCGGGTTTGTTCCTGAGATACACCGACTCGTACACTTGGCCACGGCTGATCACGCGGACGACTTTTTCAGTGGTCGCAAGCAAAGCAGCCATTTGCTCGCCTTCGATGACCGGAATCTGATGCCATGGGTTAGAAAAGCTCAGAAAGGAGAAACCTTAAGAAATATTGAAGTGTCGCGAAGGACGACCCGGACCAGAAACAAAAGCAAAGCATAATAGTGGGAGAATTACCTGCATGACAGATTTGATGACAGACCAAGGTATAGCTGCTTGAGGCGGAGCAAATTGCACTGCAATATCCCCAGCCTTCCCCAACCAGTCGACAATATTGTTGGTATAGTTCCTTAGGAGAATCTCTTCGCCGCCGACTTTGACTTTCCAGAATTTCTTCTCGCACTCTTCTTGTCTTTGGTTGACCACGCCGACCAGATCCTCAATGCTGGACTCAACAGATCCAGATTGAGCACTGGACTGGTTGAATCCCATCTTCTTGAGAGCTTCCTGTTTGGATTCAGGGAGAGAGTTCAGGGCCTCCACCCACAGATTCTTTGGGACATCTGGTTTCTCAGCTGTCTTTTCCTCGGCCGGGAACTCAGTGCTTTCTACAGGCGGCAACTTGGCAGCTGGTGCGGCAGGAGCTGACCCAGGTTGGGGTTTTGCGGTGTTCCCATGCGCTGGCTTCGCTGGTGTGTGTTTGACCTTCAGAAATTGAATGTATCAGCCTTGTCCAAAAAAAAAAAAAAAAGGTGCTTCTATGGTGGTCTCTCTCGCAATTTGAAACCTATATCAATGTCGGTCCAGTGTGTTTAATATAGCTCACCTGTTGTCCATTCTTGTGCCTGTGGCGGCGAATCCTATCCTTGAGTCGGTCGAACATCTTGTAGGGTTGTGTATATTGATGGGAAAGGAGAGAAGTACCAAGTCGTGCGGTACATGCAAAAGCAAAGAGAGGAAAAATCTAAATCTGAAGAACAATTTAGCTACGTAGACCCCACTGAGGGCTGGGGAGCTGAACACACAGAGTTAGGAAATGATATACAAGGGTGCCGTATGTGGACCCACGTACTCAGCCGTCCACTTTTAGACTTCCAAGCGGTGACGGCTTACATATATATTAACTATAATAGAGGGAAATGATATGGGCTCTTGCGCATGTCAATTTCATGGCGTTTTCCTATAGATAGTATAGCCAATAGAATCTATCTCTAGTAGTTGTAGTTTCGGCGCTAACAACCTTGGAATACTTAGTGGGTGGATACTCTAGTCGTATATTAAGACGTGATTGGCCAAAACTAAGTATAAAGAGCGCTTTGCTCATAAGTGCATCTAGAAGGAAAGGGCCAAGTCTGCCTCTCAACAAAAATTTATCTCTCCCTCATTCTCTCATTCGAACCCCGACAAAGCCTACGATTACTACTAGTTGGAATTGTTTTGTCCAAGGGTCGGGCCGAAAATCGAGGACGATATTGGGGAGCCGCGAAAGCCAAGATCCGGAAAGCTCAAAATTCCTCTAGGTGGTTAGTGTGGTTTCTTCCAAATTTATTACTCTCTAGCTAATCTAGAGGGTAAGTATACCTTCCCGGACTACCATTTCCATCCTGAGGTATCTTGATCCCATCCCCCTTTGCGCCATGCACGCGAGCCCGGTTTAGCGAGCCCGAAATGCGTTATCCATATAGCGTCCGTGACTATTTTTCCTTTATACTGGCCAATGGTACGGCGACGAGTGCTGCTGGTTCAGAAGGGGGTGAAGACAGAAATAACTGGTATATGAAGCATTGCAGAGAAGCAAGAGAAAAAAAGCGATAGATATATAGCGACACCCGGGGGAAATTCTACATATGTATGTACAGGTGAATTGAAGCTTCCCTTTCTGTTAGCTCCCAGAGCAAAAGTGTCTCCTCTCCCTTCCCCATGCTTTTTTAAACTCTCTTTGAATGATTTGCTTCGCCATTTTGTCCAGCTCTCCCACTCTAATATCGTTCTACAAAACACGCCGGGTACGAGGAGAGAGACCAGCAAGATCTTCATGTATTCATCGTTACGATATACTCTTTATAATATAAGAACTACAGGCTCCTGTAGTCAAAGTACGTGGGATTTTCGTACTTCCAGGTGCCATGGTCTAGTGGTATGACGACACATTGTGGTGTACGATTCTGTGTTAGCCCCGGTTCGATTCCGGGTGGCGCCATTTATTTTTCTTTTTACTTTTTTTTTCCCACTCTTGATATAGATAATCCAGGCGGCAGATTCATACGGCCCTAGTCTTCAAGTTCTTAGTGGTATTTTCGGTAGTCTCCTCAGGTAGTCTGTTTAAATGTCTGTGCCCCTTGTCAGTTTGTTAGGTAGACAGCTGCAGAGGACCAAAAAGGGCTTAATTTGTGACATGTATTTTCCTATACTTTGCTAGCATATATAGGGGAGCTTTGTCGTCGAGATCTACTTATGTATACTATACTATAGTAGTATGCAACTGAGAGGGAGAGGGCGAAAAAATTTGAAGACAAAGGGAAAAAAAATGGCGCCACCCGGAATCGAACCGGGGCTAACACAGAATCGTACACCACAATGTGTCGTCATACCACTAGACCATGGCACCAGAAGGCACGGAAATTTGGCAGAATTTGACTACATCAAGAACAGATGTGTATGCCTGATCTTTCATCCGCATAGCTTCATGTAGTTACCTGATGCTTTCCAGAAATGTACGCGGAACGCTCCCCCCCCTGGACCCCTCCACGGCCCGGCCCGCGGGTCCCTGGGTACATACCTTGGTATGTACTGAATAATCCAAGCAATCCTGGTTTCTGGATCTGGAAGTGCTTGCTGTTGATAAACTCTCACGCGCTATTGTATACCATGGCTTCTCCTCGCCACTTTTTGCCTACTAGGGCTGACTTCTCATACTGTGACAGGCTGGTCTCCGCTACGAATATGGATCTAAAGTGCAATGCTATGTCCAATCCCGAAAAAGGTCATCAAGGGGGAGGGACTAAGGAGGTACTCAGGTGAGTTTTCCTTACTATGTGGTAACTTTGGGGACCCTTTCGCCGATCAAGGCCTCCAAATTTGGGCTTGCCGATGTTCTATAGTCAGTGTAGCCCTCTGGTTGGTCCTTTGGTCTTTAAGTAACGGCCATTCTCGCTGGTCTTCTTTTAAGGCACAGCGACAGAGGCCGAGGCAACTTCGTCGTAATGTTATTAGGTATTTAATATATATCTGGCTCACAGCAGGATAATTCCACATACCACCGAATTGTAGCTTCTGCATACGTATATTTATTTGAAAATGATATCTAGGGTCAACCAAGCTTATCTGCGGTTAACTAAAAGACATTAAATGAAAATCAAAAGTGGTTGTTAAGATATAAATGCAGAATATATGTCGGCTACCCTGCACATAGTAGTGGTTCCGGCGATACAAGCCAGGATAAGAACATGAAGCTAAAAATGGATAAAAAATTATTCAACAGGTGCCATGGTCTAGTGGTATGACGACACATTGTGGTGTACGATTCTGTGTTAGCCCCGGTTCGATTCCGGGTGGCGCCATTCGTTTTTGCCTCATCCCCTCCCACTTTATACCACAATAAGTCTTTATTTCCTTTTTGGAATATTTCGAGTCTTTTTTTAGTATGATGAATGAACAGGGTAGTCATGACAACCGTTTTTTTTCACCAGAAAATAGTAATATGCCCAGGTATAAGCTTACATCCCTTTCTAAACCAGAAGCATGGTGATTTTTTTCGCACGAACAGAACTATATATAGGCGGTGAATCGTAGCAATAGTATAGCGTAGGAATTCCAAGGTTGATGGGGTAAGATGAAATTCCAACCAATAAAATCGCACAAAATGGCACGAAGGCGGTCTACAGACCTGGATTTCATTTCACGTACCCACGAGTGATGAGTGATACCCTCTCTACCACACACACCACCACCTCGCTATGGCGCGGGACAAAGAGCTTACCCCTGCTATACGTGAGCGCATATGTGAGCTGCATGCTATTGGATGGGGGTATAGGCGTATTCATAAGCGCTATCCCGACATTTCACTCTCTACAATCCGATACACTGTGAACAAGGAGAGCGAGCGACGAGCTGGCGTGTCGAAACCGCGGTCTGGCAGACCAAAAAAACTCACCGAAGCTGATAAAGACATAATCTTGAATGCTATCCATGAAGACCCCAAGATCACAGCCGAAGAGCTCCTTGCTAAGGTTGATCACAAGGTCACTTACCGCTCTATAAAACGCCTTTTGAATGCTGAGAACATACGCAAATAGCGATGCAGCTAGAGGCATTATCCTAAGAGGAACACGCGCTAAAGCGCCTCTGATAGGCGCACCGCTACCGCCATTTTACCCGAGTGCACTATTGAGCCTGGGGTTGGCGTCCATCATGAATGGACTTTGTCCGTCCAAAGGACCAGCCAAAAGAGGGACACTGATGAGGGTTACCGAATTGGGGAAGCAAGTTTAGCAGATGTTTTAGGCTGCTTTTTCTTGGCGCTACCCGGCATGGGGCTTATGTATCCCGCTCTTCGGTGACCCTGATGCCGAGCATACTAGTATCACGGGCCTGGTTATTGAGGAATTGTACCACCGGATCCTACCTATCTTGCATGATAAAATGTTATATGATAGCCATTATAAATGCTACAGTGATACCATACTAATTGCGACGAGTAGGTTGAGAACCGCGGCCAATAGTGGACATAAGGATGGACATGCATGAAGTAGTTTAGCACGGAGTGTGTCAAGATAAAGACAGTGTTGTCACTCTCTATGCGGAATAATGACACAACAAAGGATATTTTGGTGGCTACTTCGCAGCAGACATAGGATGAATTGGGGTCATGACACCTAGAGCATCTCTCTGAGACGATGCCGCATCGGGTGGAGGCTATTATTGAGCGAGACGCAGTACTCAATTCCATCCATAGTTATATTTTGCATAATCAAGGGTGGGGCTAAGATAGTGTAGAAACTTATGTTCTGTCACTCTGTATACAGCATAAGCGAGAGCAAAAAAGACAAAAAGAAAAAGAATTGGCGCCACCCGGAATCGAACCGGGGCTAACACAGCATCGTTCACCACAATGTGTCGTCATACCACTAGACCATGGCACCGAGTAGATGATTAAGTAATCCACTTTATCGATCTACTTAGGTGTAGATCAATATCTACCTGATACACTAACGGACAGCCCTGGAGAAGAGGAGGCCGCGGATGAATGGCCAAGATAGTGGCGGAGGTAATACAGATAGATAATTAGATGTGAAATCGTGTAGCCAACAGTTGTCTCTTTCACAGAACATTCGATAGCCGTAAACCGAGTGGGGTTGGAATGGCCACGACTTTCCGTGACTTAGCCCTAAAAGAATGTCGTGTCTTTCCATCTAGGAATCAAAGCCTGCTCAGTATAGTACCAGCTGGACACTATACCTAATTAACGTTAGTATCATTACTAGCGTATTTATATTTCCTGCGCATTTCATATGGACCACACGACATATTAAAGCTATCGAGGAGTTTATGTCTCCGCCAAGAGCTCTGCGCCAGCCCTTATTTTCCTTTGGAACTCCCCCCTTTCATCTGTGTATCCCCTGATGGATTGCTAAAGTGGATTACTTAATAATTCAACAGGTGCCATGGTCTAGTGGTATGACGACACATTGTGGTGTACGATTCTGTGTTAGCCCCGGTTCGATTCCGGGTGGCGCCATTTCTTTTTCTTTTTGTCTTTTTGTCTACTCTGACTTGTGCCGTGATAAGTAAAGCCACTCTATTATGCGAGATACTTCGGAACAAACAAACTGCGGGAAGGGGCTTCTGTCGGAGTCTGTATAGGAGGGCTTCGCCGACGGGCATATATCTCATTTGGATCCATATTCAAGAGAGACAGATACCACTTTATACTCCTTTCCGGATGACCTATAAGTGATTTGGATAGACAAATACTTGCTCTAACTGTTGGAGCACCCCATACATGAACATGACTTTTGATGGATCTAGGGAAAAATGACATCAATGGAAGATCAGACAATATCGCTGTTAGGAGAGGTCTACATGGTGGACGTCGAAGTGCATGGTGCAATGTGAGATGGATTGTTGTTGAAGCTAAGAGCGAGACTAAGAAATCCGACAATCGCTACATATCCTCTACATCTCTGAGGAAAAACGAGCAGTACACTCCTCCTTATATGCGTTCAACTGCTCCATCTTAACCTGCGTAAATGGCTCCATCTCTTCGCGCGCCTTATCATCAAGTAACTCAACACCCGCACCGTCGTTATGTAATGCAGCCCGATAGATGGTGTCTACATCAAAGCTCTTTCTTGCCGCATAGTCGAACCAAAACCGCCCAGTCCTCCATGAATCGCGCATCCGGGTAGAGAGAGACGGTCCACCGGGTTGTTTGACCTCTAATGCCATTTCAGTTTCCACTCGCTCTAAAGCTCGCAAGAATTGCTCCAATCTAGGCTCATAGAGAGTCACAAATTCATCCATCGCGCAGCGCTCAAGCCACATTTCCGGCCCAGAGAGCAATAGCCACCAGGGCGGGTCATACGTGAACTCAGCTGGCATGGCATTCGTGAACTCGAAATCGAGAACGGCAGTGATCTGGAGTGTTTCTGGGTCTATGAGCATGTTTGAGGGTCGCATGTCGTCGCAGAAGGGTATAAATAGACCGTAGTCTTCGGGATAGTACTTTGATATCAGCTGTGCGAACCGATGACGGGCGATGAACCGCTCCTGAGCGATTTCTGTATCGTTGGCAAGGTTGCGCTGGGTCCAAAGGTGGATCAAGTGCTGGTTCGCTACAGATCTCAGATAATCGCTTGCACGGTCAAACGGTGCGGCTGGAAATTGATCATCGGGATAGCCGGCGACAGTGGCTAATTCGTTCATGTTGTACGTTAGTGGTCTTCCAGCAACATGCCATGCACTTGAAGCATCGTCCTTCGAGATGGCTCCGATACTAGCAAACGAAATTTGAGAAAGCTGGAACATATAATAGGCGATTTGATAGTAGATCTTGTCCAATGTTGTGTTGTCGATATTCGGGCTCAGAACCATACCATCTTGATCGGGTTGTTTCAAGATAGTTGATAAAAGTGTACCATGGACATAATCCATGATGATGAATGGACCAAGGTGCTGTGTCTCGGCAAGTAAGCCCCAGCTGTGAACACGAGGAATAGGGATATCAGTGTTTTGGCGGAGGTATTCCATGATCTGGATCTCATTCACAGTTTTTTCGTCCCTATAAGCTGTAGCCGTGTGCCCGGGCTTCGGAAATCGAATAATGACATCCGGCCGTCCATCGCCGAAGCTGAAGCGGAAGCTAATGTTGAAGGATCCCTTAAGAAAACCAACATATTTTCCGGTTCCCCCTCCTTCTCGCCGCCCAGCGACAAAAACTGCCAGTTCAGCCTTGGAGTCAAAAGCTCTGCTTAACCAGGCCTTGCATTCGTCATCGCCGTTGGTCTCTTCTAGCTCGTCAAAATAAGTCTTGAGCGAGGATGTCTTCTGAGGCATCTGAGCAACTGATATGCGGAGGTGATGGGGAAAAGATGCAGACTAGGGAGAGCAAAAATGTGAAGAAAATATTGCGTTAGAAGATTCAAATTGCACTAGCGAGCTTCGACCGTATCAGATAATATAATGGTGGAATAAGAGGAAAGCAGGCTGGTTTAAGAGAATGGCCAAGTGGAACGGCATGGATTTCACAGAGAATCAAGTCACTTCTATCGTCAATGAGGTGGAGGCTCAGTGGACGTAATCAAACAGCAAGGTGAATACAGCAGTGGCGTGGCGATGGAGTCTCAGCATCTCAACGAGAGAGATATTTTAGGCGGCGACGAATTTTGTGAAGATATGCCAGATGTTTGACGCACGTAAGTAGATCTTCCAGTGTTTACCAAGTCAAACCTTGATCTGGCAGAGGCCAGAGGGAAAAGAGAGAGAGAGAAGAAGGTTGAATTCTCTATCTGTGAGAAACTGGCTAATGTACCCGCTAACAAACATGTGAAGCCTGACAGACCAGGCCTGCCTGTCATAACAAACCTCCTACGCATCTGCTCTATGTGGTGCCGTCACGCTAGTTGTTCAGGTGAAACTTCCAAACCATGTAAAGATTCTTGGGTCACTTATGGTTTAACAGGCTTCGGTCAATCATTCGACCATTGCGGAAAGGCTGTCGTGATATGTAGTAGAGCTGTGGGAGAGCATCACTGTTTTTTGGCACTGGCTCGATCTCTATGACAACCCGGCCATTCAAGCACGACTTGTCCTACATTTATATGCAGTACTGTTGTGACAGGCCATCCACCCGATGCCTTGTTTGTCAGCCTCAGATGTTTGCTAGCTAGTATAATAGTTAGGCTCTTGCAGATAGAGAATTAACATTATTTTTCTCTCTCTCCTTCTGGTCTTTGCTGCCAGATCAAATACTTCCATTTCTTTAGCAAGGTAGCCACCCGGTACATGAAACCAAAACTGATAGAGATGCGATACAGATGGAGAATCAATGGGGAAAACCTTCGAAATGGCTTGACTCATCCAACTCAAACTCTACGACAAGCTACGATGACGTGACAGTAACAATTAAGCGTCCATTCGACTGGTCGGTGATCAGGCCTTGGTGGAAAATGCATGGCAGTTAAATAAGCTTGATCGGTCATTCAACTGTTTTGAAAAAAAGCTCGTTGTGTGGGTCAATGAAATTCGAAACGAGAAAAATGATGCTGGGGGAACGATGACGACCCTGTTGCTGCAGTGACTGAACGCAGTATGCAACCTTCCTTATACTTGAACTCCATTTCACTACCTAGCTAACAGTTCTGTGATATTCCTTGTGGGACTATGGGAAGAATGCTTCGCACGCATGCAGGTACAAGGTCAGCACGAGACGGCAGGAACAATAACAAGAGGGACGACACCGACAAACGAAACAGAAATCGCAGAAATTGTGGATGTTCCTCCAGGTATTAGCAGCTCCGAGACCAAACAGGTCTGCAAACACCACCAGCCATGGATCGATCAAATGGGAGGCTGCGATGGGCTCAGGCTCGCCCTCCAAACGGGACGACCTGTCGCCGAGCCTACCATTGTCCAAATCCTCGGGAATTGGACACAAGCTACATCGGGCAATGCTCTCAAGCTTTGCATTGTCAGCCCCTTCGAAACAGGCCCACAGACGAGCTCCAAACTCGCCGCCCTCGGGGTCATTTGGACGGCAATCCGGGTTCGGGCTCAATTTGTATGCTACATCTGCCAACGACCCCGGTACCGGAGTAACCCGGAGGCTTACAACGTCGAAGACAAAGCTGGCATTATGGCGATGGTTTATAGTTTGATCTGCAAGTTGCTGCAATTCCAACCGAGTGATGGCAAAGTGTACCTACAGCCGGAGATGCTCAATCGACCCACACAGCCAGGGGAGGGCTGGACAACATGTTTAACGCTGCTTAAATATCTGCTGGAAAATACACCTACCCTGCGGTACTGCATCGTCTCCGGGATCAACCTTCTTGAAGGGGGCGCATGGGACATGTGCCAGGAGTTCGTGGGCTTGCTCTTTGCGCATGCCAGAAGTGCCAGTTGCCCATTACGGATACGTTTCTACCACTTCTGTGCAATCGAGAGCACTCAAAGGTACTGTGAATAAGGAAAGCAAGGTCATATCTCACAGCATCTTTCGTCAGAGGAAGGAGGACTAGTGTATCGAGATGTCCAAATGTCCGAGTAGTAGCGACATGTGTAACCTCGAGTGCTCGTATGACCGCGTGTATTGTGATTAGCTCTATCTTAAGAAATACCTGGATGATAGCAGAAAATCTAGATTTGCTTATACTGAGTAAAGTCCTGGCTAGATTAGGCTTTAATCCTTTTCTTCGTCTTCATCTTCTTCGTCCTCATCCAACTGACTCGATTACAACCGAAGTCAGTGTCCCAAGGGATATAGGACAGATCCCAACACCTAACGTAGTGCATGAGCCGTTGCCTAAGTATCAGCGAGCCTCAGCCTAATCTTGGAGGAGTTAATGTCAACGGGCTCCTAGGGCTTCTAATAGAGATGCGATACAGATGGAGAATCAATGGAGAAAACACTGTGTGTATTGACTGTCTCGCACGAGAAGAGGAGGAAGAGAAGAAAGGAGAGAGAGCTATCAAACATGTAGGTTCTATCACATAGTGATGCCTCAGGCACCCAACAGCTTCGGTGTCTCTGGGAGGTTTGTTGATATATTTGTTCTTGATAAGACAGATACATAGGTACCTCGATGCGCTGTTTGCCTGTCTTCCAGTAGCTATTGAGCTACCTTCAATTTGTTTGTAGAGAATAATAGATTCCTTCCCTTCTCTCCTCTCTGTCCTCTCTCTCCTCTCTCTCCTCTCTCTCCTCTCTCTCCTCTCTCTCCTCTCTCTCCTCTCTCTCCTCTCTTTTAGATGTCTTTGGCTTCGGTCATTCTAACGTTCTTCTCGTATCCGAGCAACCATCATCCTTGTTTATTCACAATTCTTTATCAGCCATGCCTCGTCGATATTATCGTAAATGGCCTCGTTCCGCGCCTCGCTACAGGGAAGAAGACGACCAGGCTCAAGTGCAGGCTAGCCAAATATTCTGTTGCCTCGATTGTCGCCGACTTGTTCTTCCTGGTCATGATTGTGACCCAATTTGCAAAAATTGCGAGAACCATTTCACTCCCGCAACGGGTTGTCCTGACTTGTGCGATACAACTCCCTGCTGTGGTTGTTGTGGTAAAAAGCCGGCTCCTCCCAACATTGGCGAAATGCCAATCGCCCCTTCGCCCATTTTGTTCAGCCTTGACGATCTACCAGTCCTTACGGTGGGATCTCAGTGCCACACATATCAAACCTATATCACTAATCCTGTCCTTACTTCCTAGATTGTTTTCCCCGAATTAAAGCCGATCATGGTTACACTCTTCAACTTCATAATCTCGGATCAAACCCTACCAGTTGAATTCGCCCGCGCTCCTTATAGGACAGTGTTCAAAGCCATCGGAGGCCGAGACGCGTTTGTTGATATGGTTTATGACACCATCCTGCCAGAAATAAAGGGACTGCAGGGTAAAATTATCACTCCGGTGGTGTAAGTTAATGTTCTTTGTTTGGGATCACTACTCGCCTAACCATGTATACTTTCATACCTAGACTTGAAAACATCCGTTCGAAGCAATCTTCAGTTGGGATGATCTGGGATGCGCCCCACGCCGGATACCTCGATTTTGTGACACACATCCAAAACCTTGATTATTGGCGTCCTTATGTTGGACAAGCCGGCCAACCAAGATATCGGCTACCTCAGCACAACGCAGCTATCCGAAATGGATCCGAGGAATCGCTTCATTACTGGATCATCAAGCAAGGCCGTGGACTAAGACGTGCCAATTTCATCCGGCTCTGGTCCGTCCCCTTCCCGGCAAAAATCGATACAATGGTCAAATTGGTTTTCGAAAACTTCCTGGAAACGATCATGTGTCGAGCATTCCAGTCGCTTCCTTCGTTGACGTTAGAGGAGATCTTTGGGCTTTGCCCACAAAACCACAACCAAGGCCACTATTCAGGGATGGGCCTAAACATTGTGTCGCCTTTACTGCAAGGGCGAGATCTTGGTCCGCAGATCCGTCACCAGTATACCAAACTAGCGGAACAATCACCAGATCCCGAAATTCGCAGCTGGCCAACTTTTCGCGCCGGGCGAGATCGTCATACATATCAGCGCGGTAGCTTACCTACTAGACGGGAAATGAGCAGTGATGACTATCACAAGGCTATTTGCGAAGCAATTCAGATAAACCCACACCATGATCAATCACTCGCCCTTGAATTAGACGATTGGGCACCATTAGTAGGCGAGCTATTGGACCTTGAAACTTGGTTTCAGTCAACCTCAACCAAACTTGAAGAGCATGACCGGACCATTGAGACCGGGCTAATACGCCCAGTTGGAACCTGTCATGCTGCCATCGGATTGATCCTTGACCTTACACCACTCCATGACTACATTTCCAATGACACAACCGTTAAACTTCCTTGGGGTCTCCAGGAGAGCGGCTTCGATCCATCAAACTCATTAGTCTGGACGTACAACCTTCAGAACTATGTTCACATCCCACATACCTTTCAAGTTGCTCCACCTATCCCTGCTGATATAGGGGTCCTCCGGGCGGCTACTCAAAGCCTCATCCGCGGCAGTCGACTTCGCGTAGTCATTGTGTGTGGTGATAACTCGGAGGAAGTCGCCATTTCCGACAAGGCCAAGCCGAACAGGATCAAGTTAACACTATGTGGCCTGGTCTATGATGCCTGGATTGAGATTGATCAATCAAAGATCGTCAGATTCTTTATTCGTGCACCTCAACCCCTCTCAAATCTATGGGCAAGTCATGCAAGGCAGGCGTTCGATCTCACGAATGTTTTTCGTTTCGCTGCAAATATGACACATACTAGATTGTTTTCATCCTTTTACGAGTCAGCCCTTTGCACGTCGCTAATTGTCCGGCGATGGGCGGACGAACGGGACCACGGACTGGCCAAAGCTTCCCCAACTGATCTTGAGCCAACGCTCAAGATCTGGCTAGCTGGGAAAGGGTTTCAAAGTGACGAGGACCTTCAACGCCTAACAGAGGCTGCAGGAGGGTCTTTGAGATACGGAGTTTTAGTTCTTTCTCATGTGCTTCCAAGAAAGAAGCATGACCGTCCCATACAAAGAATCCCCCCCTCAAAGGTACGACGGCATGATGTAGACCCGCATGACATACTTGCAAATGTTAGATCACTTTGGGAGGAACTCTGTTCTCAAACCAAAACCTCACTTGTCTCACTTGAGCAACCCTGCGATCTTGACGAAAGCTTGGGTAACGTGGGTGAGAATATCATTGAAGAGGCTACCGATGTGTTCGGAATCCTTACTGAAGAGGTGTATGTTGCCTCTAGCACGGTGGAGGATCTAGAGCGGGCCTTGGACCCAAAGGCTTCAGACACACCCGCCCCAGGGTTCGATAACCGATTACGTTGGATGCTAGGCCAACATTACAAAGCTCGCCGAGTATCTGAGAATGGCTTCCGTATCACCATTCGACATCTCAATATATCGTTCAGGCTTCAAGAAGAACCTGAAGACAAAGTGTATGTAAGAACTGAACTATCGCCTATCGGAGAAAGACACCCTCGCATGTGGGCCACTGCAAGCCAAGAACAAGATCCCGGCGCTCGCCTTGCATTCAGAATTTCAGTGAAACACGCGAATGGAAACGAGACATCTGTGGTTTATCCCACTTCGCGGTCCTTCCAATCATGCTGCGGTGCTAATTCCCTAGTGGAAGAACTTGAAGGCCATAGCTTTGTTGACATCTGTCAAAGGCCCCGAAGGTACATGTACATCGACCGTAGGTGTCGGGGGATGATCCAAGCTCATCCGGTATTGAACGCCTTTGTTGGTGGGGCATACACTGATGACAACGGAGAAGTCATCCAAAAGATCCCGGGGAAAAGGAAAAGATCGTGATACTAAGTCCGTGTAGCGATACTATCGGTGTCGGGCCTGGCGTGCCTTTAGGTCCAATAGGAGTTAGTTTTCTCAAGAACACGTTTCAATGCTGACGAATTGACCGTTGCTCATTATTTTAAGCCCTATTCCATCAGAGCCGTGATAGGGCCCATGGTCGGTCGGGCGACGACAAATGGGCGGAGGGTACTTACTATCTAGATCTATCACTCACATTCAATGTTAGGCATCTGGGACATCGGTTAATTTCGTGACTTTGGAAAATGTAATTTCTTGTAGCGTTGTCAAAATCATCCAATCCGTCAGTTTGGCCGAGTGGTTAAGGCGTTAGACTGTTCGTATCCCCTGAATTCCTCGTATACTGATCTGTACTAATTCCCACCTCAGTGAACTACCTGGACTTTGTCCTTCATGTCTCATAATCTAATGGGTTCGCCCGCGTAGGTTCGAACCCTGCAGCTGACGATTATCTTTTTTTTTGCCAACTCTCCATATTGATCAGCTGGCATATGGACCATGCTATAGCTTCATAGGCGAGTTTCTTAACCTCGATAATATTGTTGTTCAAAGACTACAAGGAACAAATATCTTCAACACAAACACTGTTGTGTCACGTGGTTCACGCGTTTTAAATGGGGAATGACTCCCAAGCTGGTGGGTCTTGTCACCTTGTTGCCTGCGACCAACTTTGTGCGACGTTTCATCTGTGTCTATCTATGTTTACTTCCAACGTTAGTCCTACAACCACACCCAGGATAAAGTACTTAATAACATTGAATCTATTGAAAGCTATTATGAATTCGCAGACGACGGGTGAGAGAAGGTGATACTGACATGGTGTTATCGGTACAACCCCAATACAACATTGAAAAACACTTCGAACATTCTATCAAAAGTACGGAAAAATTTCGGAGACCACCTGTAAAAGAAAACAGGCTAGGTACACTTATAAAAGGATGATCGATGGTTCCCTTTGTGTGCAACGGCCTCCAAGAATCCATTGCGGGGACTGATTGGCTGATCAGACCTTTTCAGCATTCTCAAGTGCCACCTCCGAATGCTTCGTATCTTCATCGATCGACTTAGTGTGGTGGATCTCAGAAACAGAGGCCGTGCGGAGTTCGGAACGGTAAGAAGGGCTCTTCCAAGCCTTCGGAACATTTTCATAGAGCTCATTGACCTGCTCAAGGGCCAACCCCTTAGTCTCATAGATCATGGTGTATGTGAACACGAATGCGATCCAGCAGAAACTACCCCAGATCCAGAACACGTTGGACTGGGTTGGGTTGAGTGCTCCAGTGAGGTATGGCGTAATGAACGATAGCAGCCAATTGAAGAACCAGTTCGCCGCAGTGGTCATGGAAAGACCTTTCGCACGCGTCTGAAGCGAGAAAATCTCCCCCGTGACAACCCAAGCGCAGGGACCAAATGTGGATGCTTTTGTGGGCGTTAGCAAAGGTTCTCTGGATCGTGATCGTGTCCACTTTACCGAAGAAAGAGACGTATATGCAAATAAAAGCGAACTGGGCGCATTGTGAAGTGAAATTCGTGATCGGAGTTGCGGCGCCACACGCCGAAACAATGTATTGGGACACACCCATACCGAGTGCCCCTGTCAGAAGAACTGGGCGCCGTCCGAAATGGTCGATTGCCCAAAGACCCGGAAGCGTCATGACCACATTGACGCAATTAACGATCACCTGCAAGATGAAAGAGTCGGGCAGGCCGTCGACATTCTCGGCAAAGTAGCTTGTACCGTAATAGATGATGAAATTGATACCGACGAGTTGTTGGAGCGATTGAAGTACTATTCCAGTAATTGTGCGTTTACCCATTGTACCTTTGAAGCATTCCAAATAAGAAGCAGAGCCAAGAGACTGTTCATACTCCCAGTTGCTCTTCAACTCTGCAAGCTCGGCGGCAATATCTGGATCATCAGGACTCAAGCGGCGGAGGAAAACCAAAGATTTAAGGGCTCGGGGGTCATCGCCCTTTTTGATCAGAAAACGAGGGGTCTCCGGGAGAAAGAGCAGGCCTCCAGCCTGTTCCAAGTCAGTTATGGATTGATTCGCATTGCACTTCGCCAAGAGGGAGACTTCACCAGAATTAAAGCCCACGCGAATTGAATGGCAAGCGGGATGCGATAGCTTCCTACGAGCCTGTTAGTTCTTTTTGATCAAATCTCAATCCGAATGCGCATTGAAAAATACCGCTATCTTTCCTGTGCTGGGTTGCATAATTCACAATAGCGGCCAGGAAAAGGCCGATTGTGATGCAAAGCTGGTAGCATCCAACAACTGCGCCTCTAATCCATTTCGGTAGAGTCTCGGATTGGTACATGGGAACTGTGAGCAATTAGCAACGGATCCTCAAGCTATTTTCGCTGATTAACACACCCTGGGCGGAGACCAGACCGACTCCGAGACCGGCGAAAAAGCGACCGGCAATGAACAGAGGCTGCGATGTAGCTGCAGTTTGAAGAGCCACACCGAGATTGAAAGGCAGCATGACTGACAGGATGATTCCCCATTTTCGGCCGGTAATGTCTGCCATGACACCCGCCGCGAGTGCGCCAACGAAGGTGCCAACCGATAAGATAGAAACAATTAGGGCGATGCGGCCTGCGTCCGGGCGACCGAATTCCTCGATCCAGTAGGGCATAGTCTGGATACCTGAGATGGTCCCGGTGTCGTATCCATAGAGAATGCCGCCGAAGGACGCGAACAAACCTACCAAGATGGCTGGCCACGCCGCTCCCTTTTCATTGGGGGGCCGTTTGAATAACATAGTTGCCGTTTAATGAATGATTAATTGCAAATTACGCAACAGCGGAAGTGATATCCTTCTTGTGCAAAAATCTTGATGAATGTGACAGTGGGCGGAGAGGCTAATTGGCTTAAGTACTTAAGAGCCAGGTTGTGGCGCTTCGTGTGCTAAGCCAAGCAATGCCCAATGACAGACTTTGCAGAAATCATTACCTCAGACCCATTTCAAGGCCCTACTTGGGATTGCGGAGAATGTACCTTGTCGCCAAGGTAGTCGTGTGGGGTTTAATTACGCACTCCAAACCCTCCAAAGAGAAGATGCAGGAAAAATAGTGTAGCCTTCTGGAGAGCGGCAGGTACGGTCCCTTCAATGCTCCTTCCCCCCTGCCATCCAACCTTCTTCGAACCAGTAACCATGGAGACGATGGTGGAGATTGTTCTGGGCGCAGAAAAAGTTTGCTGCCAGGTATATGGCAAGTTTGAGCGCTCAACCTACCTCGCAATGTCTCAGGACCCAGTTGTACCACTCAACGTATCCACTCCAACACCCCAGGATGCGACGCCACTTGCGAATAAGGATGGACTAACTCTTTTGCAGGATTCAGTTGCGGTTCGTCCTAAGCCAATGGAAGTTTGTATTATATGGGCCGCTGCGCTTCCCCGTGGAGACGTCTCCGCAAACGCGGAAGGTTTCCCAAGCCCCGCAAAACTGCTTTGCCAGATATCGGCCCACTTTTCGCTTTATATTGGGGTGAAATGCGTGAATTGTTGTAAAGAACTCATTAACCTTTGTTTTCACTGTTCTCTTTCATTGGAAGAAAGGGAAGAATACACACGGAGGGAACAAGAGATGCGTGGGGGATTAACTTTTTGTGAGGTCATCTCTGCTTTGACCTTGGCGATGTTGAGGGATATCTCAGGCTTGGCAGCGCACTGATCCAGAACTTCAATATATGTTTCCAATGGAAGTCTCGGTATACAGCACTCCGCTAACAACATGTATAGGGGGAGCAGGGCCCGCAGATGGGCGAGGGGGTTTCCACGAACTTGGGCTGATCGGCATGCTACTCGGTGAATTATCGGGGCCATCTGCGCTGGTCAGGGACGGCGAGTGCGGGGATAGGTCTAGATTAAGTTACGTGTGGAGAAGGAGAAGCCGACCCCGGTGCTATTCGGAACAACCGGAAGACTCAAAAAGAACTCGGTGTGGTGCCGTTGCTCTCGGCGAATTCCAGATGATGGACGTCTTCGGAGGAGGCTACTCCGAGCAGGCATGGTCCGGCCAAGTGCTGTTCTCCGGGAGCCGTCGATGGAGTTACCGGTCGGCCAAGGACTCGTTTCCCTTCAAATCCCGAAAGAGAACACTTCCCATGGCACTCGCGTCCTGGGCGCCGCTCGGCTCTGCCGCGAATGTACGTAGTAGTCCCGACCTCGGATAGAGGGACCCAAACCGAATCCGAATTGTCCCGGACCCGGGTTCACTCCATACTCCAGGGATCCAGGGCTGAAGTGATGGATTAGTCATGATTTAGTAAGGGGAACCGTCCATGGATGCATGGATCGATGGGCCGAAACGCTCTGCGGACCACTACCTAGGTATACGAAGACCCTTGGCGTGTCAATGTCGTTTGGAATAAAAAGCTCGGGTGGTTAATTAGCGACTTGCACCGTTCTAGGTTGTAATGTTGGCAAGCTCCAAAGCGATCACGAAAGAGGCAGCGTTGCGAACAGAGCCAGAAGATGCAAATCCGTTTATTTGTTCTATGAAACAAACAGTGTTTTCCCTTGTATTTTAACAGCGACTGCATATTGCATGTTGTCTAGTCACGTGACATGGGTGGCTGCGTGGTTTGTCAGGCTAGTAATGTTTACCTCCTTCCTCTCTCTCAGTCTCTCTCTCTCTCTCTCTTCCTCCCCCAGTCTTCTGTTAGTCTATGCCAATACAGTCATTCCACTCTGCTCCTTGTTCTCGTACCGCCAACACATGATAATGAAAAGTTTCTACCATTAGCGCCGCGCACCCCAAACCCTTCGCTAGAACAGCGCTAGACTATCTCGGAGGGAGAGCTTTCATGCTTTGCTTTCCTGGATCTTCTGAGAATGATCCGCTTGGCCCATTTCCAGCTTTCCACACCGGCGAAAAATAAAACAGTCTCCACGCCAACTATACCCCATTCCCATGATATACCAGAGTTCTTGAACACATCATGGTTAATAACAGGAATATAGACAACAGGGAAAACCAAAATAAAACCTGCTAGGATAGCCCAAAACAAGAACTTATTCCGCCACACATCCAACATCCACTGAGTGAAATACCGCTTTGAGTCTGGTTGCATGCGGAAGAATGATCGACGCATGTCAACCATTTCCTATACAAGAAATAGGGCGAACCAGGTAAGTGAAAAAAGGTTATTGCGCGTGCACGAAACACAGCCTCGCACTATGGATTGAAACCTCTGTTACAGTTCAGGCCAAGGTCACCATCGCCAAAACCCCATATCACTAGCGAGAATGACGAGAGACATAACGCGGCCATCCAAAGGCTATAAACAAGGATATCCACGACCACCTCCCATGTGAAAATCCCTTTATTCTGTGAAGGCGCCTGTTAGTTATGCCGACAAGCTTGGATATGGGGATAAAAGGATAAAGCGCACGCTTTGCGGAGGCCGATCCATGATGTCCGGAGCCGCGATTTCCATACCAAGCCCCATGTCTGGTAGCCAGAAGTAATCATGATAACCTAGAGAACCTCCACTGGTGATAGTGGAAAGACTGACTAGTCACTTTCATCCTTAAACGCGAGGCCAATTAACAGAGTATACGCCTGGGCGACATTCTCTGATAGTAGGTGAAGTACAAATCTTTGAATATTGTCGAAGATCTGATGACCTTCTTCAATTGCGTTTAGAATAGATGCGAAGTTATCATCAGTTAGCACAATGTCCGAAGCATCTTTAGCCATATCCGAACCACTCTGTCCTATAGCAATCCCCACATCCGCTTTTTTCAGAGATGGATAATCATCTAAGCTATGCCTGAAAAAAGATTAAAATTAAAATTAAAAAAACGGGGGAAGTTTATGCCAAGGCTCATAATCATACTGATATCATCACTCCATTCAAGCATAGGGGTTCTTGTGAGAGCCGGGAGTAGTGTCAAGATTCCTTGGTTCCAAGTGAATTTCCCTGTTCGAAGTGGGTCGGGTCACAGACCACCGCACAAAGATGACTGGCTGATCTCGAAATTAAGTGCGTGGATGCGGGGCAGGTTACCTACCCTGGCCCACTTTATATGCGCTGCCTCGTCGTGAATACTTGGTCGTACCTAGGTAGGTAGCTCTGTAGAACAAGATGACGTCAAGTATGGCAACATTACAATAATCCAATCAAGAAAATCAAGAAAATCAAGATAAGGCATGCAGAACAACTGTATCCTAGCTAGTAACGCTATCCTCTTCACCAAAATGCAAGGCTGACGCCCCTTGTTGCTTTAGCATTGAACACCCCATGGAAAATCAAGATCCTGAGCCTCAACCTGGTACATCTCCCCTGTTGAGCAGCATTAGAAGTACCGAATAACATTTCCCTCAGAGAGAATCATTGGCTACTGCTTCATCGCGATCATACCCGTCCTTCTATGCATGGTCGTTGTAACCTTCAAGTTACAAGCTTCCAGACGAGTTTGCTGCGGATTTTCAGGCTCAAATTTGAATAACAGGGGCCCTAATACACGGGCCTCCTATCGAAGAAGCCGAAGAAAGACACTATCGAGAACAGCTTTGAATGAAATACCCACGTACAGAACTGGGGACTTCCCCGGCAGCAGAACACGCAGCGGTACTCCTGACGTGGAAAGAGGCATCACCTGCCAACAGACCAGCAGCAGTCAGTCCAGCAGAACATTCAGTCCAGAGCTCGCCGATCAAAATCTCGCATTATCGAGGCCGGATGGCTCGGTAGGTGGATCCATCAATCATTCAATCTCATCTAATTTTCCATAGCATGCTTTATGCGGGATCAGCAACTCGACCTGTGCAGTCTGCTCTGAAGATTTCACGGGGGACCAGCTCCTACGGAGTCTTCCCTGCCACCATCAATACCACGCGAAATGCGTAGATGGCTGGCTGCTCAATATATCAGGATCCTGTCCTCTGTGGTATGTTCGGCATGGATGCTTCAAATGAATCCTCAGGGAACTCAGTCGGTTCTAACTTGCTTGACTTAGCCGTATGGACGTGCGCGATACTCGAAGTATTAAAGAGACTAATACACAGCAAAACCTCCCTATTCAACCTCCACAGGCGGTTATCGCGCGGCATTCATATTCGTGATGGAACCTCCTTAGAATACAATAATTACAGCTTAAAGGCTTTCATAATTAGTTAAATCTGCTCCAAAATTCCAGAACGCGTTTCGTGGTATTTTGACACGTAAGTTGTGCGGAAACCAATGCGACGAGAAATGACATGACAGGGAGGACTTGTGAAGAGAGCAGGCCTAGCGATCCCATAAACGTAGGGACAATATTGGGTCGTACGCTCGCTCCCCACTAGCGGAAGTGCTGAAGACCGATAAGTTAGAAAGATTAGACGAACTGGGGATGATCGACCTACTACCACTACCGCCGTGGCGAGGCGAGCCCTTCAAGGAGATCGCCATCGGGTCAGACAGAGAGACCGCAAGAGAACGGGCTAAGACCGTACGGTCTACGTCCGATGCTGCCATCTACTTGCACGCCTGGACGGAGCCACTTAGGGGCCGCCGTTATAGCACCAGGCGACAACCTAGAAGTCATCGAATCAGAACAAGTCCAACGCGCTAGACAGATGGTCGGTTTATATAACAGAGCTGAGAGTCATTTTCTGCGCTCTTAGTATAATACTTAATGTATGTTATTAGTAACCGAGAACGACATATAGTTGAATAACGACCACAACGATCCTATATGATAGTAGATCAGCCTTATAAGTAATCTAGGGCCCGGGAAACAAATTAGGACAACGCATCACCCACCCGATCCTCCAGGTGGCTGTAGAGGTTTAAACGAAAGGAATCGCGCTTCAACAGGGTTTAGGACCTCACATATATAGGATAGAACCTAGGTAGTTAGAGAGCTCACATTCTCTCTCTTTCTATTTTCTCTCCTCTCCGTATCCGACCCTTTCGTTTATGGACGCCACTACACTATTTTCTCCATGCGAATTCCTTAATAGTGTGATTCTCTAGATGATTTTCAGCGTCTCATACAGATTCGGGCCCTCTGTGGTTGGGATGGGATCCAGCTCTAGAGTATCCTTCTGCCATATGTTCATCAAACCGCCCAAACTGGAATGTGTTAACAAAATCCTAGGTTAATCTGCGAAACGAGTACTTACCCTTTCCATGTAATCTATTCGACGAAATGATAAGAGAGATAATTTCCCAACGAAGGGCCATTCGCAGAGTAGTCAAAGTTGGCAACGGATGAGAAGCCCTAGTGCCGGTCCAGGGCATTGTAAACACAAAATGGACAGGGATTCTAAGTGCTTGCGCACAGCGGGTTTGCGATAATAGCATCTGCAACAAAGGGCGTTCTCTCTTGTGGGTCTGGATCTATGCAAGACCGCCAGCAGCCTTATAGGATCTCGGCAATCGAGGCTCGATTCTGAACATCGCCAGCTAGCAGGCTCTCCATCCTCGGAATTAGCCCCGGATTGCGCACATTCCATAATGCACTTTGGTCTCTTTTCAGGATGAAGTAACGATCGAATTCTTAACTTAGTACATACGACCATAGGGTGTGGAAAATAGGGCTTCCCGTCCGCTCAGCCGTACTCAAGCCACACGCCGGTGAGTTAGTAGTTGGGTGGGTGACCACCA
>MLQL01000017.1:93224-523549 GCA_002072365.1 Penicillium flavigenum
AAAAAAAAAAAAAAAACCTAGGGACCCATGCGCCATCATCCAAGTCCCCCAAAAATGCAACGTGAAGAGAGGAAATATCAAAGGTGAAACAGCAATCAAGGTAGTGACCAGCACATTCTAGGCTTCCATCATCCATGGCTAATACCGAGTCAACTCAATATCCGGCACCCGATTCTCACTCGTCAGAGGCTCATGAAAATCAGAAACCTTCCTCGCTCGACGAGCCTTTTTGATTAGAAGACCAGGATGATAGACAACTAACACAAGCATAGAAAAGAACATAAGAAATCCATCAAAAACATAGATATACAACTCTTTTTGGTTGACGTCCGAACTCTTATCCGCCCCGAACTGAATAGTCCGAACAAGATTTCGAATCATCAATGCAAAACAGGCAACATACAAAGCGAGCATGTACTGCCGCCAATGAATGTTGTGCATGATCGAAAGATCGGTAGGGTTTTTTTCAAGTCGTCGCTGCAGGGTCGCTGCAATCCAAATGAAGAAGGCAAACACAGCTAGGGAGAAGATCAGACCTGCTAGGACGACCTTCTTACCGATGGCCATGACATCCGGGTCTCCGGTAACTTGGACACCCGCACCACCTAATTGCGTGCAGAACGTGAGTACATCGTTCAAGACGAAGATGACTGTGATTTTTTTAGGGGTCATGCTGGCTAGATGTTCGGCGCCGAAGGAGCGAATGATTCGACCGAGGACCATGTAGATTGTTGCGGCGATGAGAGGCGGGGCGCAAAGGATGAGCATTTCTTGAAGGGCCCATGAGCCAATATCCGTTCTGTCTTTGTGTGATAATGCTCGGCCGTAGTATCCGAATACTTCACCTGGTTAAGATTGTGTTAGACGGGTTCCAATCTAGCACCTTACGGACGGGGGAGTAATACAAACACCTCCCAGAACAAGAGGAATGAAATATGCAGCGCGATATGGAAACATCAGGACAATATGGACGATCGTCATGACGCCGAACATTGCCATGAATGCATAGCCTGCTGTTTCGGAGGGCGTATATGGGTAGAAGATGACATATGGCTTGGACCCGTTGACACCGGGGTGGAAGTCGATATCCATTGTGAAGGAGAGAAATTGATAGTAAATGTTAACGGATACTCTAGACACAAGTGAAAGAATTGTCAAGCCTTTATGAGACGGCCCGCCTATTTTTAAACCAAGCTTAAACGCCCTATTCCTCGACGATCTGTGGCCATTGCCTGATTAGGAAATTTTTGGAACGAATACGCGTTGCTGCGGGCCCACCCGATCCATGGATCCATGGATCCGTTCCATGCTTATCTAAAACATACATAGCACGTTCCGTATTCCGTAGACGGAACAATTATAGATTTGTCGGGTATAGACTGTTGAATTAATTGCCTGTATTATTTGCTAGCGGAGTAAAGCAAAATTAACGCGGTGCTATCACAACGTATGCCTCTAGTCACCGCATACCTCGACAGTTGACAGCGGCAGGATTCACAGGCAGTTCTTGTTCTTGAATAACTTTTACTGTGTGGGAAATAGTTCAGAAAAACTCTAGTCACGACCACATACGGACTTTTTCAATCGCTCAGGCAATGAGCAATAATATGACCGCTCGAATTCTTCATCTAAGTAGTCAATTTGCTAGGACTGCGCATTTAGAAATCAACACAGACTTTCCCGATGTGCTGGCCACTGGCAAGATAGTTCAACGCCTCAACAACCTCATCACGACCGAACTTGAAGGTCTTCTCCACCGCCACAGAAAGATTGTGCATACCAATGAACTGAACCGCATCCTCCATTTGCTGCTTTGAGCCGACCATGATACCACGGACGACAGCTCCTTTGGCCAAGGCAAGACCAGCAACATCAGGCATATCCTCTTGCTTCGCAGCGGAGAGGAATCCGATGACTGAAACGACACCACCGAAAGCAATAGCATCAAGGGACTGCTTGATTGTTCCGGAGCCACCGTTCTCCAGAATGAAGTCCACGCCCTGTCCGTCGGTGATCTTTTGGGCCTCGGCTGCCCAGTCGGGAGTTGTCTTGTAGTTAATCGTGTAGTCAACATCATACTGAGCTTTAACGTGCTGGAGCTTCTCATCCGAAGAAGATGTGATAATAGTCCTAGCACCCGCAGCCTTTGCTAACATGAGACCGGTGATAGACACACCACCCGTGCCTAGATAATGGAGATGAGTTGCTGTTCTCTGCTTGGATGAATACGAAGGATCTTGAACTCACCCTGGAACAGAACTGTCTGTCCTGGCTTCAAGGGGTTGTTTCCATACAACGAGTTCCAGGCGGTTGTACCCGTGCAGACCACACTGGCCCACTGAGCATAGCTGAGCGTGGAGTTTGTAGGAAGCTTTACAACAGCATGGGCAGGAACTGCAATGTATTCCCTCAAAACACCGTCCACCGGCCCACCCAACCCATTTCCCCAATCTTTAATCGGTCCGTACAACGTAGTAGGGTCAAAGGAGATAATAACCTTATCGCCACGCCTAAACCCAGAAACACCCTCGCCTATCTCGACGATGTCACCGGCCGCATCAGAGCCAGGGACGACCTGGTCCTTGACTGGGAACGGATATTTACCGGTTGCGATAGCTATGTCTCGGAAGTTCAGGGACACACTTTTGACCGCAATGAGCACCTCATGCTTGCCAGCTGAAGGGATAGGCTCTTTGGAGTGGACAAGGTTCTCCCAGGAGCCCTGTGTAGTGAGTCGAAGGACGTCTTGCGTGGCCATTTTCGTGTAAAATTGTATGAACGATAACGAATATTGGAATATACAAAGGAATTCAGCAATGTTAACACACCTTATATACTGGCTATCTGTTAATTTCTACTCCATGTCAAAGTCTATGTTTTATTTGCAGTGAGGGGTAGAAATTCACAGGCAAAAAACTCTCCCCTCGAATATTTTCCCCGAATTATGACAAATCTACCCGGACAGCCCTGGAGTATGGAATAGTTTACGATATGTTCCACATGGAACTCAAAGATTCCATTATTTCTGATCCAAATATATGCACTCTCTAAGTACCATTCATCCTCTGTACAGGTCGTGATGCCGAGAATACTCATGTGCCCGTGAAAAATTGCTTAATCTATCTGGATTCAGAGAATCGCAACCAAAACACAAACTAGTACTGGTGCCACGGGGCTCATTGGCGTTGACTGCTTGGACATCATACCCCAGGAAGGACCCTTTGATTCACCTGAACCGGATTCTCTTATTAGTGACCAGGCGTCCCGAATTTGGAATGGTGGGCAGATAAATGTGAGCTCTACGAGTTTGGCATCCGCCCGAAGAGCATCGAAATTGTTGGGATGGAAGCCCAAGTCAAGAAAAGTTTTCGAGGATATTGAGGAAACGTTGGATGCCGAGGCCAAACTTCTGTGTAGAGGCATATTTTTAGTTCTATACGAGCCTATCGTAGATTTAAACGAGGCTGCTAGGTAGCAGAAAGACACGGCGCGGGTAATTGAGATTCCAGAATATCAGCAACAATCGACAAGGAGGCCCCATTACGATGTACAATCTCGAAAACATGGCTGGCGCCCGATACTTCTGCCCATAGCCGAGCGGTGGAAGCCGCGAGACGGTTAATACGAGTTGGCAGATCTTCGCGATATTCCAGCGTCTCTTGTAGGTGTGTCTCTTGAATCAGACTTGTTATCATAGAAAGCAGCTTCTGCTCATCTTCGCGAAGTGCTGCCATGCCTCGGACGCTAACAGCTGTGGCAATTTCTTGCATCCACCTAGTTAGGAGAAAGGCACATTCGAGGCTGCATATCGAGTGCTGAATGCTCCAGTGCAGGCTTTGGGTCCGTGACAAATATGGAATGCCGACACGGACTGGGATGCTGAGAGCGTGAATGCACTGTAAGACTGCCCGGTCCAATGATGGAGAGCGGGAAAGGCAGATTGCATCGGTGCTAGTGAAGATTTGCTGAATACGAGCAGGATTACCGGAGATAAGGTCACGACATGACCCTAGGTTGGCATTAAGTCGGATGTATGCCAGGCGTAGCAATGCCGTCGCATTGAACCCAAGTGGACCCTTCGGTGAGCAAGGATCAAGTGTTGATTCGTAAGTTGCCTCCCAAGATGATTGCCAAGATCTCAAGGCCATCTCCATTGACTTTAGAAATTGCGGGCGCATTGGGGAACCATCTTGGGGAAGGCAAGTGGCGGTTTGGTGCTCAAGATTGACCTTTTGGACGAGCCCATGGATGAGTACATAGTTCGAGAAGGCCGAGATAGCACCATAATCAGAAACACTGCGGCCCTGCAGTAAACGATCCAGTGTCATAGTGAAAGCATGCTCACGAAGAGACGAGACTTGGCGGTAACGTTCCCAGCCTGCCTGTGATTTTACCTTCCATTCGGCCTCACAGGATGGCAGACAGAGCGCGACGTCTTGATTCAGAATCAATGGCGGGACATTGAATGCGATGCTGTGAAGATTAAAGAGGATGTAGGCGACGAGCAAGGTACGTCTACGCTGCTGGTGCGTAACCCAGGTTGTCCATGACAAGTCCATATCGGTGGTGTCATCCGGTTGGCTGATCCCTATTTCTCGCACAAGCGCTGCGAGCTGACTTCCCATCACCAAACTATCATGAACAAGCGCTTGCTCTCCCCAAGCGCTTATAGCCATAAGAATGATGAGTGTTTGGGCCCTTTGTAGACATGTGTGTGACTCTTCCGCGTCGTGGTTGCTTGAACTTCCAGCTGACTGGGGCGCATCGGATCCCTTTGACGGGGAATACGTATTCCCTCTCATATCCACGGATGCCTGAAAGCCAACTGTCATGCTTTCTATGGTGCGGCGCCGGCGGTTGTAAAAGCTTCGGTCCAAGAGACATCGGGCGGCATCATACAGTTGATAACCTTTCGTGTGTTCGAAGCGATATAACGCGCCGCAAGCGGTCAGCGCAAGAAACAGCTCAAGCTCTATGTTTTGCGGGTCGAATGTTGCCGGATGAAGGAAGGGTAGGTGGTCATGGAACCCACAAAAGTATCCTTCCAGGTAACGAATGAGGGTGAATTTGGAAGGAAGCTTGAAATCCGGTAAAACCGACTTATTTTGTGCCACCTTTTCCGAAATCTGCTTGTAGGCCGCAGATGACACAATCCAAGGGCATGCTACAGTGTCTGCTTCTGCGTCGAGGTTGCTATTGTGCAGCTGGTCATCGGTTGAAGGGAATCGTGGTGGAAGTGGCGGGTTCTGGGGGACTGGTGACTGTGCAGGCGCCGAAGACTGGACCTCCTGAGGCAGTGTACACCCTACCAAACCCGTTGTGGGTCGGTAATCTCCTTGAATTGCAGGCTGGTCTTGCGGGGGAAACTGTTGGAAAAGATCGCAAAGCGAGATATCTGTGTCCAAAAAGTAAGACGGGACGATGTTGCTGAATGAAAAGACATCTGTGTTCCAGGGATCGAGTTCATTTGTCACGCCAAAACCAAGGCCCATCTGGTAGTAGGAATCATGAATATTAGAAGTATTAACAGGAGTATAGGTTTCAGGAGAGAGTAAATCTGCGTTCTGAGACTCCACAACTGATCTATGGTAGATCGGACTGTCCCCAAAATCTGTGCGTGGGTCCGGTATCAAGCCCCCCAGGCCCTGTTCTTGAGCGTCGGGGGTGTTATTAGACAATGGGGGTTGATTTACGGCATCATTCGCCGCAGTCGGTTCTTCAACACTACCGGGGGAGTGGCACAGTCGTTCGTGGCGACTTAGAAGGTCTCTAGGAAGCGAAAGTTAAATATAGCTGAAGATATTGATATTGACAGGTAGCTCTTACTGCCTGGAAAATGAGCGGCCACATTGACAAACAAATGGCTTCTCCTGAGTATCTACGGCTAAGTTAGTATGGAGGAAAATCGAGAAAGTGCCGATACGGACGAATACGCTCATGTCTCTTCAGGTGTTCTAACCGCTTGAATTCTTTCTTGCAGAAGCGACATGGGGCCACCTGCGATTTGGGTCTCCCTCTAGCCATGGAGTGTTAATGAGGGGGCTTATGGAGGTGGAGGTGGAAATGACGTGCATTTTCGTCTCCAACAGATTACATAATTTAACCCCACTATGGATCCATGGACCACTTTGAAATTTTGGTTCAGCACTTTCAGGATTATACAGGTGAAAGATCACTCCATTGTGTTGAATTCGATAGTATACAAACTATTCAATCCGAGTTCGGTACACCTTTTTCAAGGGCCACTCAATCCACGGACGAAAGTCCTCATGCAGATACGTAGAAATTCCCGATAGCATATGTTCAGCCCAGCCATCCATAAACCACGCCGAGTCCATGTACTTCAAAAGCACAGCCCAATGCGCTAGTATTACAAGGATATGTGGCTTCTTCCGCTCTAACGAGCCAATCGTCTCTTCGGAAAGACGGTAAAACCATCCCATTACAAGATCCATCAAGTCCACACCAGAAGACCCGGCAGATCGTCTCTCGTAAACCTCACGCATGATTTCGAAGAGATTTTCAATAACAGCCAGGTACCTGCCACGGGTTTCGTCGTCGGTGATATCCCTCTCAACGAGTTGTTTGACTGCTTCCGTGTGGATGGTATGTTCGTGCAATTCATCGCGCATCTCAGCTGTCAGGTCCCGACTCTGATCATTGGGTCTTATCTCGAGAACCCCACAGAAGACTTTCGCACGGTGAGACGTAACAATTAATCGCACTCCGCGCATAAGAACCACCCACTCGGCCGGTCCGCTGTCGCTGAAGATGAGGTATTCTCCTGGCCGTGGGCCTCTGCCGAGGTATATAAAACATATCATAACGGCGGACATGTAAACTCTCTGGCAATTGTCGGCGTTCAGCTCGGAGAACACGCTTGTAACTGATCGGACTCCGAAGCTGAAATGGTCGTCGGCTTGTTGGATGTATTGCTCTTGAAGATCTGGCTGTTCGTGGGCCAGATGGAGGGCAGATAGAGCGAGAATGAGATGTAGAATGTATGGAAACTCAATCCCCCATTGCACGAGGGTTTTCTGCCACATAGTCTGGAGATCTGGACTAGTCGTCATGGTCTGGTATGTGTCGATTGTGTAATGGTGTAGGAGTTGTAGGTCGGCCAGGGAAATGGTGCTGGTCAAGTCCGATGACAGGCTACTTTGTATTCCAGTCGACTGGGTAGTTTGGGGTGGCTGAATCTTGGATAGTTTGAAAGAGTGCTTGGGTCCGCCTGCGGCATGGCGATAATTTTGGTGTCGACTCCGACATGGCCGCTCACTGGCAGATTCTGGGGTTTGTGATCTGGCTGGCTCTGCAGTGTCGTGATATCCGCACTCGATCCGATGGCTTGAACAGTTGGAGCAGGCTGGTCTTTTTTCGTCGCACTGAACTGAGTCAGCTTTGGGTAGCTCGATGTATCGTTGATGGAAACAAAATAGCGCTTGCAGTATTCCCAACATAGTGATGATAGGCGTGTATAAAAGACGAGGATATGGTGAATTGAAAATGTGTTAAGGCACAAAGTGAGGTGAAATAAGGGCTCAACTGAAAAAGATCTGGGAAATATAACAGCAAGAGTCCTACCTTTATGTGGCGTTTCTTGCAATTGGCACAACCTAGCCGCGACTTCCGATGCGTTCGCCGAGCCTTAATGGGCTTTGCGTTAGAGAGATCGAACTCCATAGACCACGCGAAGGCGCAGTAGAGCGACGTCGTATTCGTTTTAGGTAGTAGCTACGTTGCGAGGGACACTAGATATAGACTAGGTGTTGAAACTAGCAGCCTAGAACCGATGCAGCGATCGATATATTTATCTGCGATTGGTCTTGTCCTTGCCATCTTAGGTTGTTGGAGACTGAAAATAGATCTTGGGAGTGCGAATACGCCGAAATTTCCTATTTAAGTTTAGCGCAGACCGGACTCATGGATGCTATCACGGGAACCACTAAATCCGACAAATTGGAGCCACTGTTCTCTTTTTTTAGTGGGGAAGTGTTTTTAGTGGGGAAGTGGGATATGGAACGGAGCACCTTATGAACGTGGAATTGTCATTTCGCTTCGTTACTCTGAAGCTATACTAGTCACTTCTTATTGTGCTTTACTACAACAAGGTTTATCATATTATAGATGAATTTTTTATAACAAAGTGATTCCTCGAGGCCCTAGATCTATGTCGAAGTTTGAGTGTGAAGTCAAATGGCATGTCGCTTGGGAGAAGACACTAATTCTCGAACGAGGCAACATGGATGATTGGGTCGCTCCGAGAGGCAGATGTGTAGAGGAGATCATCCCTCTTCTGCCAAAGGAGATGCCATTTAATTTGGTCGTGCACCTCCTCAGGGTGCTTGTTTCTTGCTTTCGAGGCAAATGTCTTGTCACGAGTGACGGAAGGGACGTCTATAGCGACGATGGTAATATAAATAGGAATGGAGGGGGAAATAGGGAATGTCTATAGGAGAAAAGGGGGAAGGTCGATGGGAGGAAAATGGCGGGTTTTTATCTCTGGGTCTTTGTCTCACCAAGCATTTGCCTGGTAAACTTCTCATGCACAATGCCGCCTTGCAGCGAGACTTCTGGAACCTATTAATTTGATCCATTTTGTTTGTATTGAGGGTTTTTGTTATTTTGTCAAAGAGACATAATAGAGTAAAACGCCGGTGATATATATTATTCTGAAGCCATAGTAATAATGACACCTGGATAATTGTTTCCGACCATACTTTACCACAAATCAGTTACAAGTTATTGCAATTACAACTTACTGACATCCGCCTTGGCATTTACAGCAAATAATTCCTATACGTATATTCCCGACAGTGCCCAATCCCAATACTCGAGGAAGTGGATAATTTGGAAATGAAATAGGTTATAGATTAAACAAATGATGAAAAGCCATAACAAGCACTAATGGTGTAGTGGTAACATATAACACTTCCAGTGGTCTTTCGACTACAAGTTATGTTGTGCCGGGGGTTCGATTCCCTCTTAGTGCATTTTTTATATTTTTCGTTCGTACTATATTTTCTATGATATCATTGCCCGACGGTTATAAATTTGCTCAGATCATGATAGGTTTTAATTGTGATCGAAAGGTGAGTTCAGTCAGCAATTCCTAGGATTTTGTATACATGAAAATAAATTATATACACTCCCTACAAGGAAAATCCTTGATCTGGAAGTCACAATATTATGTGCGGCGAAACCTCATGGCCTTCGTCGTTGAATTTGTTCACGACTGGCATTAAAGCAAAAGCTGTATATGCTCTATCCATCTCTATGCAAAAAGAAGAATAGGCTCCTCCATCACCCTATAGAACAATGATGTAGACCAGGTCTGAGACTAACATAGAAAGTCGTCTTTCAGTTCCTACATGTATATACATACACCTACACACGTATACAGATAGCTACAACACGCAGACACAAAGCCAGAAAAGCCAAACCAAATTGAAAATGGCATTTCATACAATTCATATACGCCAAAAAAAAGAAGAAACTAAGGAACAAAAGCCAATGCAAGACCACCCCCATGTTCGCCGCGAAACGCCATGCCATGATATCCTGGGGACAAAAAATCGCGCATCAACTATAGAACTATAGGGGTACTCGCGAGAAGGGGAATCAAAGATCGACAAATGAGATGCAAGTGACAAAAGAGACGGAGATATGACAAAGGAGATAGATGGTAGACAAAGAGATCCTCAACTAGCCCATCTTCTGTTTTGTCCAGAGACAAGCTAATCGGAGACACCTCGGGAGATGGGATGGATAATTGCAAATGCAGAAGCAAAACCAGGAAACAATGCGGTTGGGATATCCTGGCAAATAACATAGGAAAAACGGGGGAAAAAAAGGAAAACACCGGGAAATGAGAACGTATGCTTTTCATGTCCTGCATTTTGGAAAACAAAACAAATCGAGATATGGAACGGGATTAAACGACGAAACGATATGATGAAACCAAACTGTCCGTCGGGTGTTTTGCTCAGTGCTCGCACCGAAAGACCGTAAACGGAAATGATTAGTCCCCGTAGGCCCTGCTACAGGGGACTCAACAGTATGATTATACAATACAAGGAGGAACTCCAGCCTCCGATGAGTATCAGTATCAGGTTGCAGATGGGATCGAGAGTAGTGCTGGGATCAGCCGTTGTCAGCCGTTGACCATATCATCCAATGCCATCTTGCGCCGTTTGATCGGTCTGCCTTCTTGACCTTCAGCCGCGGTGCTGGGTGGATCAGCCCTCGCCGTGGAAGGCGAGTTGGCAGATGGCATCTGGATCGGGGATGGCAATTCCACTGGCCCGAGGTGGCGGGGTGTAGGGTCCATAGTTGCGCTTGTTATGGAGGAGGAGCGTTGGTGAGGAAGGGAGTAGTTGAAGGCTGGGCCTGCGGATCTGTGGAGAGGTAGAGCGCGGGGGTCGTGGAGGGGTTCTTCTCGGCCTGGGAAAGTCCAGTTCATTGGATATGGGTCGCTCAGGCGATGGACATGGTGGGGAGGGGGTGGTCCGGCTGTGGCCTGGTGGATTGGAGGGAGCCGCACCGGGGATTCGATGTTATATGGGTCCCGAGGTGATAGCGATACTCGTGGATCATTCGTTGGGCGGATAGGATTGCCAGGTGTCTCAGTATACGGTAGAAAGGGGATGCCGACGGGTGGCTGATGTTGAGGGGGTGATGTTGGCGGTGGTAATGCTGGGACGCCGTATGTTGGGAATCGCCGCTCCATGCCACCGGGCATGGTGTTGACTTTCAGGGCCGGATTGAACCCTGCCATTGGCATGTATGGTGAAGGTACATGTGGATGTGTGGGTACTGTATGCGACGGCGGTCCGGATGAAGAGAATGGGCGTCGAATCATACCCCCCGGGACGGTAGGGGATGGGTCCATAGGCCGTGTCAGAGGAAATACCGAAGCCGACCACCGATGCGGTGTTCGTACTCCTGAACTTACATCTCCCAATCCCTGTAGATCCGTCATGGGCCGTAGTTCTCGTGAAGACGTGGCCCGGTGCATAATGGTCCGCCGCGGGGGCATGGTTGGTTGGGCCTCCGCAGGAATAGTCGGGTTATCCAAATGTGTGGTATAGGACCTAAGGGACGAATCCTCTGCTTTCAACGGGGGTCGTCCTCGCTTCTTGTGCGTGACGTCCACACACGTTGACTTTTCCCCTGCTCGTTAGTTGCCATTTCACGGTTGGGGATTTTCTTCACACTTACGGCTTTTCCAGCAAGTACACATCGTCGACACGGACGAGCCGGGTCACATCCAAGGTGTTTTTTCTTGCAATTGACACAAGCCGATGCCACATGGGCTTTTGTGCGTCGGGTTGATTTCTGTGCCAGTGAGCGACCTGCGGGATGCGTTGGGTCCAGTGTTGGGAGTGGACATGGCGGTGCTCCTGCTCCTGCTCCTGGCAGTGGAGATCCATATACCGGCCCCTGTTCGTTATATCCCAACCGTGGCAGTGGCTCATTAACCGGTGCTTGCGATAGATCCAATGCAGGCACAGCAGACCGCTCAGCCGTAACTACAGGAGAGGAAGGATATCCCCGAGGCTTGCTCTCTGCGGATAGCTCCGAGGGTTTTGCTGGAGGGGATCCAGACATAGATTGATGGTGTAAAGGAGCCCGGGGGCTACACCCTCGAGCATTGGGGGACCAAGATCGATTCAACGGCCGCTCTGGGCCCTGGTTGAATCGTTGTCCGAACTGGGGGATAGTGAGGCTCGGAGGGTGAAGCACGAGTGATTGCATCGAGTGTCGGGCAGGAAAGGGAAAGGGCCCACGGGGCAAATGCTTCTTCTTCTTTTTTTTCTGATTTCTTTTTTGATTTCTCTTTTTTTGTGCTCCCTCTTTTCTTTTCCTAGATGTTCAAAGTCACAAATAGGGACTAGATTTCGCGGTACTTTGAGGCAGCATGTCTGAGCCAATAGATCAGGGAGTACCTAGGAGAAATAGAAAGCGCGGTGTAGGGAGAAATATAGAAATATAGAAATATAGAAAAGAAATAAGTCATCAAAGGTCCAATGCCGAGAACCCAAGCTTATAATCAATAGAGAGATCCGCTATTGGAGGAGTCAGAAAATAGACTGCATGGGAGATTTCTAGATGACAGCAGGGCACAGGGTTACTCATACGCATGTCTTCCCAGGGCGACTTATTGCAGGATGGCGGTCGATCATTGAGCTAGGATCAGGTAAAATGTCAAAGCCCCCACGCCTTACCTCTTGATCACACGTCCCACGTTCCTTTGTATTTTTGTTAAAGGAGAGAGAAATGTACGGGAAAGGGAAAAAGTACTCCGTACACCCCCACTATGTTCTCAAGGCGTTCGATAGTCAGAACTTGGGAGAATTTGATCAAGTGCACGGAGTAGAGAGTAGTGGTCAATGCAGATGCTAGTAAACTGATAGGCTTGATCTTCACCAGGTAGATCATTGGGGAATAATGAGTTTAACGGTGCCCCTCCTTAGGCTTCTGTCTTTTGAGTTACTCCGTAATACGGAGTAGATGGGAACTAAAAAAGAGAATAACTATAGAATATCTCTATTTCCCCCCCTCTCTTCCCCCTCTCCTATCTGGACCTTTGGGGTGGCTTGCCCAGGTGCATTAACCAGACTGTCAGTGACACCCCTCAAGAGCGGGTAAAAAGGGAAGGGATTGGATTCTGCTAGTGAAAGGAGAGTTCTTTTTTCCTTTAGTTTTTTTTTTCTTTTTTTTTCCCTTTCCTTATTTTTTTCCCATCCCGTTTGGAGAGGGGCAGTGTATACCAAATCAGGACTAAGCAAGGTGGAAGATTGACGGATCGACGTCGGTGCCCGCAGCCATTGCCAATAGTCGACCTCGGCGTTGGATGTGCATTCCGAGTACGGAGTACGGGAGGACATGTACGTATTTTTATTTTAATCTAGAATATATAACATGAGAGAGTATGGAGTACATAATAAGATAGTAACCTACCTAGGTAACTTAATTGTTTCTTGTTAGGGTTGCAGTCGGGGTCTGCACTATTACCTTTTACTATAAAATGTTCTTTTGACTTGTCTTTGAGGTTTAGTTTCCATTTAATTTCCATTTAATTTCCAATTAATTTCCATGTAATATTCCTATTTCTAATTTTTAAGCCAATTAATAGTCCTGAATCCGAATATTTCGACTCCACAAAATCTCCCGGTAGTTCAATGATCTCCCGCTTAAACCCTTTAAATCCTCCTAAAAACCCCTTCAACCCTTTTAAACACAATTTCCCTTATTCTCCGATCCCGGGAAAATCATTGTATGACCGAATCGCTTTTATGCTCCGTCTAGGGGTTACTGTTACAATCCGTAGATCAGAGGAAAAAGGTCTCACAGGGTTTGGACCTTCCAGTCGGACAACTGCAGGTCCCTTTTTTCTCCTTTTTCTCCTTTTTGCTTTTGGGTATTTTCTGGAAATAGTTTGCGTGATACACAATAATTAGTTTCCTGTGATACCCACCGTTCTTTTTCTCTGGACTCGGACCTTTTGAATAGTTATCTGTATGTAGATAAAGAGGGTCTTAAGAGGTCTAGAGTTCAAAAGAAACAATATCTCGGTATCTACTTTATTTTCCGGAAAACCCCAACAGAGATGTGGCTGCAGCCTTCTGCCACCGGGGGCGATCACATTCGATCACATTGCCCTTTGCCTCTGCGCGTGCGCATTGCTGACGATCATCCCTGGCTTCAGAACTGCAGGATTACCAGTGTCTACGTCAAGAGGGTACGTTATGGGACACTAGAGTACGGTACTCCGTACTCGGTAATATTATATAATATACCTTATATAGTATATAGTATATAGTATATACGGAGTACGGAGACAACAATAATTTATGTATAAACTCGGCAGGATCCGATAAGACTAGGGGAAAAGGGGTGTGGAACATGCGGCACGCGGAGCAGCAAGGGGTCTGTCACCCCGTTCATGCAGGATTAAATAGTCTGTACAATTATACAATTATACCGGTTGATTTTGGAATCGGCCAATCATAATGATGTTCATTATTCGTACTATTTGTACTATATACCCTATTTAGTTTAACTCGAGAACTCCTACCCCTCCCGGTATAGTGTCTACAAGTGGACTTTATTAATTTGTTAGGTTAATAAACTAGTAATAGACACTATTTATTATTTTATTCATTATTTTAATCTTCTACCTAGGTAATTAATGATCAGATCGAAATTCGCCGATTTCTTAGCGTTAAATAGTCCCGGTTAATACGGAGATTATTCGGGACTGGGAATTCTCCTAGTCTCAACGTCAAAAATGACAATGTCGATAGTCTAGTCTCTACTCCATATGGAGTAAATATTTTCTATTACCTTTAATTCAAAAGTCGGCAATTCTGCGAACTACCCGGGCATTTCAGATGAACATCCTCTAAACGGTGATTTAAAGGGGTCCGAGTCCACTAGGGCGTGATTGGGCTGATATCACATCTTGATCACTGCCCATGATGTACAGTTTAAACGTGATGGCCTGCATGGCCAAGTTCCAATGTTGAGTTGGCCAAGTTTTCAATCTGTCTTTGTACAGCATCGAGTCTAGGCTACACAACTTCCCATGTGGTGAACTGGGCGGTTCCTAAATCCCGGATTCATACTCTGGACGACTACGGAGGACTGAGTATAATCTCCGAACACAAATTGTGGTATCTCTGCAATATAGACGTCTATTCTACAGTAAATTTTTTTCCACCCCCCTAATCCACTACCGTTTCTTCGACGGCCGAGCGTTCTTATCGCGACGCTGTTGTTGCTGCTTCCGCGCCTTGCGGATATCATCCGTAGACCGAAGCTCGCTCTTTCCGCCATACGCCGCACCACCAAGTTTCTCGTTCTGGCGTTCCCGCGCTGCCTCGTTCTTCTTCTTCATCTTGTCGTAGTCGCCACGTAGAGGATCAGCCCGCTTAGGCGCCCGGTCTTGCGTGTGTCGGAATCGCCCACTGCTCATGCGCGAGTTGATGTTGTTCATAGCAGGCGTCTCGGCCTCGCCAACACGAGGCATCCGATCCACGCGCTTGCCCTTCTTCCAGGCTTGGAAGCGACCGCTGCGGAAACTGGCCGCGATCTTGGCTCCACTCTCGCCGCGCACCAGTCGGCTGCCCTTGGAGCCGTCCTCGTCGTTCTGCCGCGCAACGTACTTCTTGTGTCGCTTGTCCCAGCGCATGATGGAGCGCGCTTCGCCGAACCCGCGCTTGCCTTCGTCGCCGTTGAGGTCCATCGTCGCGTTGCGCGAGTCGCTGGCAAAGTTCGAGTTGGTACCAGAGTGTACACCGTAGGCTTTGTCTTCGGCCATATCATTGTGCTGAGGTGTGTAGCCCATGAAATAATCGGGGTTCTGGAATGCCGCGGCTGCGTCTTTCTCTCCTTGCTTAGGCTTGGAGTTATAGGAAGAGAAAGTGACCTCGAGTTCATCGTCCGATGCCTCTGACATGTTCTCGCCGGCTTGCTCGGGGATATCATCGTCCTCCACCTCACCCTCCTCGCCAGGAGTGGGCATTCCAAGTGCTGCCATCTCGGCCTCTGCTTTGGCATCCGCCCGCTTTCTCTTGTTCTCGACAGTGGTGCGAATTCGGCGAATGGTATCAACGGCCTCGTTGTCAGCCACTTTGCCGCCTCGTCGGTTGTTCGCCTCGAAAATCGTTTCATGGGGTCGGTAACCACCAATGCGGGCCAACATACTCTCTCGCTCTACTTCCCTCTGACTAGTTGCGTCGTTGAAGAGCGGGTGAATCTCGGCCCAGTGGTCAGAAGAGACAACCTCCTTTGCCCGCTTCGCACTCTCGGCGGAGGCCGAATTGCGGGTGCGTAGGTATAGCTTCTCTCCCTTTTGAGACACTTGCTTTTGTCCGAAAATGTCTACATCATCGTCGAGCACCTTCTGTACCCATTCGCAAGAGCGAGAGATAGCCTCTCTCGGCAGCGTTCCCACAACGACGTCCTCTGCAAAGTTGAGATCAGTGCCATATTGACGACCGAGAACTAGTCTGCGTCCCAAGAACAGCTGGAGATCCAGAAGATACGGGGCATCTTTGTCGCGAACAAGACTGTAACTCCAACCCTTTTGGCCAGCACGGGCTGTACGACCCACACGGTGAATGAAGATCTTGGGCTGTGAGGGGAAGTCGTAGTTAATGACGTTGGCAAGAACAGGAATATCAATACCTCTGGCGGCCACATCGGTGACGACCAGGATATTTGAAATGCCAGATCGGAAGTTTTGAACATGGTGATTACGAGCAGTCTGGTCCAGGGAACCGTAGGCATAGGAGGTGGCAAACCCTGCCTCAACGAGAAGAGAATAGAGGTAGTCGACGTGGTGCTTAGTTGCAGCGAACACGATGGTCGAGTGCTTGGTAGGTGACTCCTTGAAGCCGCTCGGGAGACGGACATCCGATCTCTTGCGCTTCCGTGAGGGATTCTCGGCTTCTTGGCGTAGTTTTATGCCAATATCTGTTTCGCCGGTAGGCATCTTGATAATGTCGTGCAGAATGTGTAGTAGGGCACCTTCTTTGTCTGATGACTTGATAGCAAAGAAAGCATTTTGTAGATCAGGCGAGACCTTATTTTCCGTATCCAGACGAATCAGGCTCGGCTCCTGCAGACCAGCGCGTGCGAATTCGACAAGTGACTTGGGCAATGTAGCGGAAAAGAGAAGAGTCTGGCGGTTGGTGGGGAGGCCGTGCAAAATCTCGGTCAACTGTGCGGCGAAACCCATTTCGAACAGTCTGTCGGCTTCATCGAAGACAACATACTTGATGCTGGAGAGATCCATGTCCATTTCAACCTTCAAGTGCAGGAATCGACCGGGTGTCGCGATGATGATATCGGGGTTGTTAGCCATCATGCCGAACTGATCTTCCAGACTGTCACCACCAATGAGAAGCACCGATGTCAAATTCGTTCCCTTGCCCATCTCCTTAACGACCTTCATGGTTTGCAGAGCCAATTCACGGGATGGGGACATGATTAGAGCACGTGCACCGAACGTGGTGTTATGGCTCTTCAGCTTCTCAATCATAGGAATAACGAACGAGGCAGTCTTTCCGGAACCAGTTCGAGCCATGCCAACCACATCCTTGTCGTCCATGATCACGGGAATAGTCTTTCGCTGAATCGGAGTAGGCACGGAAAATCCTTTGCGGGTAATTGCTTTCAGCAGAGTCATGCTGAGACCCATTGCCTGGAAACCACCTCCCTTCTTCACAGTACGGCCCTTGAGGTTTGCGCCCTTCCGGTTGGCGGACGCCTGCGAGTTCGCAATGAAAGCCGCATCGCCATCGTCTTCGTTTAGGAAGTCAAGAGTTTCGTTGGTATCGGGCTTCTGTGACTTTTTCTTGAGGGGTGGCTTTGCGCCGTCATCGGAATCGCTGTCATTTTCAAAAAGGGATTTCGTGATGTCGAATTCGACCTCCGACTCTGCGGGAGAGGCAGCACGGTGAGGCATTGTTGCGGTATGCTGTGAGGCCTCGACTGATATGGAAATGCAGTGATAAGCGTTGAACCGTTCGGCCCTTCAATGGCCGGGATGAAAGTGGAAACACAAAGAATTTGCAGTGAGTAACTATTATATCACAAAAAAAAAAAAAACAAATCCTCGACTGCTCAAACTTCAGACACCTGAAGAAAAGTCGAGTCGCTTATCTCGCTGTCTTTCTGTCGCAAAAAAAAAGTTGAGAGAATCGTAGGCGGTGAGCCCGGATCAACCATTGCCCGTGTGCAAACGAAACAAACAGAATCTATACAATTTGTGCTGAAGAAACATCATCACACACAGAAAGAAGAAGACGTCGTAGTCTTCTTAGTGGTCTTTTTTGGTAGTCTCTTCAGGTAGCCAGTATGCACCCAAACTGTGGTTCCAATCTCCAACAGCTCCTCGGTACGCACCTCAGTGGGATTAAGACGGATTGGACATGTCTTTTCGAAAACCTCAAGGCAGTATACAATTTTACCAATCTAAATGTGCTATTACGAGAGCAATTGGTTGATTTAAAATAAGAATAGCCTATATCAAGCTTGAAACTGAGAACGTAGGCAACTATAAAGTAGAGAGCGCAGTCCAATTTGGGAGGCGGTCTACACTGGCAGAACACGATCCCCGCGACGCGTGCAACACGCTCCCAATTGAGTAAAATGGTGTTGAAGAGACGACTGTACCTTGACTTTTCCCCTTCACAACACAACACACACCATGGGTATGTGTCACTCCCAAACTGACCTATTGGCTGTGTCATAATCTAACAATATCATTAGACGGCAATTACAACAATTATAGCTCATTCGGCGGCGGCGGCGGTGGAGGATTCATGCCGGGCGAAACGAACAGTCCCGCCGGAGGCAAGGTATATTAGTCTCAGGCTTCTCTATACAGCAAAACCAACTAACACCCAATACAGACCTTTGACCGTGACAACAAAACCCTCCGTCCCGTGACAGTGAAGCAAGTCCTCGACGCCTCGCAACCCTTCCCCGAAGCCCCATTCCAAGTCGACGGCGCAGATGTCGCCAACGTCCTCTTCATGGGCCAAGTACGCAACATCAGCTCACAGAGCACAAACGTGACATACAAGATCGACGACGGCACGGGCGAGATCGAAGTCAAGAAATGGGTCGACTCAACCACCGCAGACAACATGGACACTGACGACGGCAAGGCGCCCGGCGATGGGAAGACTGAGCTCGAGCTCAACGGTTACGCACGGGTCTTTGGATCTATCAAGTCCTTTGGTAACAAGCGATACATTGGTGCTCACTCTGTCCGGCCCTTGTCGAATATCAATGAGTTGCATACTCATCTGCTCGAGGCTACTGCTGTGCATTTGTTCTTCACTCGTGGTCCGCCCGGTGGCGCTGCCCCTGGCGGCAATGCTGGTGGTGATGCTGTTATGGGTGGTGCGGATGACTACGGTTCTGGGCAGAACAAGGCTCTTGCTTCCATGTCGCTTGTTGCGAAGAAGATTTATAACCTGCTTAAGACTGAGCCTCAGGATGATACGGGTCTACACATGCAGGTCATCGCTTCTAAATTGAACATGCCTGCGACTGAAGTGGCTAGGGCTGGTGAGGAGTTGCTTGGTGCTGGTGTGATCTTCTCCACCATGGATGAGCAGACTTGGGCGATTCTAGAGTACTAGAGAGATGTGAGTGGTCATGTCTGTGTTACTCGTTAAAAGTCACATTCGGACTCCAATGATATCATGATTTGTCTTGTATAACATTTGATAGAGTCGCAGATTGCTCTATCTGGATGCTTTTTTATAAACATGTAGACAGAATTAACGACAGGGTTGGGGTTGACAAGGGGGCTGAAACAGAAATCACTTGAAGCCACCGCTAATGCAGAACGAAATACAAAATCATACATGCTGGAAAGATTTAACCATTTTGTGTCATGAACTGCATGGATATCAAGTCATGTCAACGCTTCTCGTATATACCAAGGGTCAAGTTAAGTCAGCTCATTCCTCTTTTGAGCTTCCTCGACTGAGCGATTCCAATTAACCCGACTGATAAAGATGGCCTCGATGAAGGAAACAAGGGCAAGCGCAAGGGCAACCCCGGTCCACAAGCCCATAACACCCCAATTCAAAGCAAACGTCGTTCCCATACTAAGCGGCATGGCAATCACATAGTAACAAAAGAGTTGGACATAGCCGCCCACTTCCTGGCGACCCAGACCACGGAGAATACCGTTGCAGTTTGCCGCGAGAGCATCGAAAAGCTGGAAGGCTGCACAGAGTGGAAGCACCTGCGCTACAATCTCGACGACTTCGGGATCAGAACTGAATAACCTGGGGATATACGACCGCAAAGTCGAAAGAAGGACCATGTTGAACACGCCAACCATGGCTGCTCCGCAGAAGCTCACTCTCGCAGAGGTCTTTGCGGCATCGACCAAGGTAGCCCCAATCAGATTTGCTATCCGCGTGCTACCGGCAATAGAGAGGGGGAATGGAATCTGCCATGTGATGCTGGAGATTGTTGCGAGAATGGACTGCGCTGCGAGTGCTGATGTGCCGAGATAGCTTGATGCCAAGGTCAAAATTTCGAAGGCCAGACACTCTGCCTCGACCATGATCAGCCCAGGGAGTGCGAGACGGACCATTGGGCCCCAGTTCTGGAATGCTCGTTTGGTAAATCCGCACCAACACTCGGATCCCACGAAGAAATAAACGTAGACGAACAGGCAGAGCGGGAGGAGAGTTTCTGTGATTACGACGGCGATCGGAGCCCCAATAAAGCCCCATTGAAGTCTCTAGTATCCAAGTCAGATTATCCTTGTCAAAGGCCGGGATATGGGAAATGCTTACCCAGACGAAGAACCAGTTCATGAAAGCATTCAGTGGCGCACAGATAATGAGGACATATAGGGAGGCAGAAAACACACCCTGGGCCTGGAGATATCGCTTACCACTCTCGAAGAGAGCGAATCCCGGGGTTCCCAAGAGAGCAATCTTCAGATACAGACCTGCCATCTCAGCGACCTCCTTCTCTGGCACAATCTTGGCAAGGATATGCTCGGAGAAATACCAGAGAATCATAATTGGAATGGTGATAGTCCAAAGGAAATAAACCATACGCAGCATCTGCAGGCCGACCAGCTTCCTCTTCCCAGAGCCATAGGCCTGCGCACAAAGCGTGTCCAAACTAGTCGCCAGACCCGAGTACACCGCATTTCCGGTGATCGTCACAGTCATACTCGCAAGACTGACAGCTCCAAGCTCTTCCTTTCCAAGATGGCCAATAGTAAAGATACTGGCCACAGTCAAAGAGTACTGCAGCAAGAAAGTGACCATGAGCGGCAAAGAGTATTTCATAATAACCTTTGCTTCGCGCTGCCACGTCGTCTGGATCAAACCAGCTGCGACGGCTTCTCCCCATTTCCGGTCAATCTCTTCCAAGTCCAGATCACTGCCCTCGGCATCTTCAGCGCGCTCTCCAAGCAGAGCAGTTACTTCGCTTGCACCGTCCGTCTCGGGATCTCCGCTTCCAGAACGTCGAGATGATCCACTCGGCCGTCGGGACTGCGCTCCTTGGCCGATAGCAGCGGATAACAAGCCGCTCATCTTACGCTGCAGCCCGTGGGACTTGCCATGCGCATGCTCGGGCGCGATAACACGGTTATCACTCAGTAGGTGCCGTTCTTCTTCGATGATTTGCTCGCGCTCGCTTTGAGACAGGGTTTGCTGTTCCCCGGCCCAGGGAACTACAGTCGCATGGCTGACAGATGTGAAGTAACCGGGGCGGCGATATGAACCAGCTAAAGAGCGGGGGTTGGTGCTGGCATAGCTGCCGGGCGGGCGGGCCGTTGAGGTGTCGGAAGCTTCATCGGTGGGTGTTTGATCTTCGTCGCTGTAGTCTGCGAGGTCTCGTGCAATTGCCGAGGCGGCAATGGGCGAGCTGGATGTCAAGGACCGGCTAAATGAGCTTTGATGCTCGGCGGAATCCACCGAGCGGATGTTTCGGGCCATGATAAAATGTGAGACGAGGCTATGGGTGTTTTACGGCCACCGCATTATTTACAGCAAGATAAATTGAGCTACCTCGAGTCGAGACTCTAGATCCTTGGAGCTTTGGAGATATTTCAAGAAGGCAAAAAGCGAGAGGAAAAGGCGGCTCAGAGCTGGATGCGGAGATGTATTTGTAATACTACGAATACGGATGGCGCGGGTTCAGGAATTGGTATATTATGTAATTTACTGTAATTTACAGGATTACCCCCCACGAGATGATAATGCAGACACTTCAAGTAAGGAGAGTATGAGTCAACTTTGTCTGGAAGTACGAGGTCCATGGATGATTCAGACAGGACATCTATGGATGACTTACCACTATGCTTCCCATGTAGTAATTATAGTATCCTTCTCATCAAGTCGGATTTGTTTCAAGAACCGTGTCGCTACATGTATAACCGGGGTGAGGTCCTCCATAAAAAAGAAGTATTATTGTACATGCGAGAACCTGACCCCGGTCATCCTATCAATGCATAGACGCTGGGGCTGTAGATCATCAGATCAGATCCCACCTGGGCAGAAAGAACAAATGAGAAAACAAGAACCATGACATCATTCCGAAAACAGCATAGAGCATCACATGACCAGTCTCAGATGGGATGCTCCCCAGGTTTCTCCAGATTTTGGCGATGATCGAGCTTCAAGTATCAGACCTTTCACCATGTCCCAGACGGTGACACAGATCGGGAGTGTTCGTCCCCCCTTCAACCCTTTGATCAACCCGGTAAACTCTAAGCCGGTCCTCGTGGAAGAGTAAGTCAAACCGTCCAGCTCTGTGGAAATGGCTGGAGCGAAATGGCCGGAGAGGAAAACACGTTGTCCGGTGGCTTGATCCCTTACATGATGCCGTCCTTCGAAGCCAAGCCTGGCATGTTCCATGGCCATGATTCCCACATGCCCCACTCCACATTCTACCCCAGCAATGACAGTCCAGTTGACAATCTTGAAGACACATCGAGTCCCAACGCCATATATTCCTCTCTCGTCCTTATTTCGGTGCCCTCCTATTCGAAAACAGCACCTCCGACGCCCGCGACCACTGCGCCAACGAGCGCACTTTCCTTTCATGGCTCCGTCTGTCCATGTATCTGGCCGTGGTATCCATGGCCATCATCATATCCTTTCATTTCCGTGATCAACCCACCAGCCTAGAGAGACGCATGGCCTTACCGCTCGGGATCATTTTCTGGCTTCTGAGTTTGACCTCTTTGGCGAACGGTTTTGCGAATTACTCGCGCACGGTCAAGAAGTATGCGCGCAAGGTGGCTTTGGTGCAGAGTGGCTGGAAAACGCAGGTTATTTTTACGGTCGTTGGGACGGTGATTTTGGGCAGTTGCATTTTGTTTTTGTCGACGGATCCAGCGCAGTAATGGTCATGCTGAGGTCGTATTTCTCGATTCATTTCATTAGCGCTAGCGTTGGCATTACTCTTGGGCATTTTGGTTACTTGTTACATTCATTATTACATTAATGTATTTATGTCTTCCAGATCTTACTGGGACCACTGTGGGAATACCTCAAAGCACAACACGAAGAATATCAGGACCAAGCATTGGGTATGTGTTGATTTCCTAAAAGTAAACCGAGAGGGTAAAATATCAGAAGTGATGTCGTGACAATCGTCTCATGTGCAGAGGTATATTTCCATGAGTCTCGTAAAGGAGGCGGGTTTGCCCCTAGGAATGCAAAGATGACAAAAACAGACCGAAATGGAACCAAAATATGCAATAAACTATGCATCGGGTTTTTACATTCGACGGATGTCCTGCTCGTTCTTGTACTTATCCAGGGCCGGGGTACCGAGGTGGCTCCACCACTCAAACAGCATGGAGTTGCAGATAAGCTTGAACCACGGGGTGAATTTCAAACCGGGCTGCTCGAACATTGCCTTAAGCTCATCAGCTGAGACATAGGTGGTGTCTCGGACCTCGTTGGGGCTGGGGTTCAGGTCGACATCGGCCTGGATGAAGAGGATATAGTCCACTAGCAGAATGTCAGTGTTTCCATTTATCAAGTCAAATATAAATGGCACCATGCAACATACCCTCATGTTCACCCCACTTTCCATCACTGGGGGCCTTGTAGTGAATCCTTGTGAAGAATTCGAACTTGTCCAGGGGTACTTGCTCTGCCTTAATGCCCAGTTCGTGGTTCAGCTTGCGCTGCGCAGCACGCTTCACGCCCATCACGGCAGCATCCAGCTCAGATCCAGTCTCGCCGGGAATCCCAAGGGGGTGTGAGCAGCAGGTGTTGGTCCACATGTCGGGGAAGGTGATCTTCTCGGTGGCGCGCTGTTGGAGCAGAAGACGCTTATTGGAGTCGAACAGGAAAACAGAGAAGGCGCGGTGAAGGAGACCCTTGTCGATGTTGGTCATCAAATGGCCTATGCAAATGCATCTGTCAGCGTTCTATCTCGCATGTTGTTCCCACTACCCCGCCATTTTGTATCTCGGCGGGTGATTATGGGGTCGTGAAACGTACAGATCTTCTTGCTGGCGCTTCCAATGGGCCGGTCATTGTTATCCAAAACAATACAGACCTCATCCATCAGGCGGACCTGCTCTTCATCGTAGCCCTCGAGTTCGCTGCCGCGCGCAGTATTTGTTTGGCTTGTGGGGAGAACTTCACGGGCGAGCGATGTATCGACCTCGGGGAAGAGAGTGGCGACATTGTCCGCCGTGATCTCAGGCGGACTGGTGATTGTCGTTGTTGCACTCATTTTGGCCGAAAAGTGAAGTTAAAAGAAAGTAATCTGAATCCCAACAGAAAGAAATCAGAGGAAATGCGGCGTTGGGTCAAAGGCGGCAAGGATCGGCAAATTTGCCTTCTCCGTTGTTTGCCTTTATCGGGAAGTCCCAGGGGAACTATAATAACATACTCCACTAAGGACTATCTCTACTCATGGGATTATAGCTGGCTATTGCAATCACCAAAATTGTATTCAAGACGAGACCTACCAGTACACGAATGTCAGATGCCGTATCAGTTCACACTACCGAGCCATCATGTGCGTCAAGATAGCATCTTTATCACTTCAGTTCGAGGAGACTAGTCAATTTCTCCAATTCTGGAACTTCCCCTGGCCCGAGATGGCCTAGCTTCTCCCGCCGAGTTGGTACATTCAGATTGAATACAGGCTTCTCTGCGAGGGAAGTCACCCGGGTTCCGTGTCTGGGCTGGAATCCAGCTTGCGTTATGGATCGTGATGCTATCGAAGAATAAGCTTGAATCCAAGAAGTTTTCCAGGATACTGACTTACCGATTATCCCACAATGCACTCGTACGTGGACTCCATTTAAACCGAACCTAGATATCATGGTTCTCATAAACGTCGTACAGATATCCCAGAATCACATCACTCTCGGCCTTGTCAAGCCCAGCGATTCGATCTCGCCTGGTTCACTCACAATGCCTTCCAGCCTGTGGCTGTATGAACACGGACAATGGATGCTCGCGCTCCACATATTTAGTACCGGCCTCCGGGTTCTCACGATCGAGATATGGGTGAGCTAACCATCGCTGAGATCAATCCCGGCTTTTTCCAAGCGTTCTCGTGCAGGCCTACGAAGACCGAGGTTGTCTTCTTGGGCACTGCGACGTCGACGAGAGCCGGAGCCATGTTAATAGAGAATCTTTGGAACATTTTGCTTCCTTTAGTTCTAATCGATACAAAGCCTGTACTATATACATATCTTAGAAAGTCTTGATTGCTTGATTGATCAAAGTTGTACTTTTCTTGGGTTGAGCACATCATCACCGTCAGCTATTGCGCCTTTTGTCGGCGATGTCAATTTTAGTTATCCCAGGTCCTCATACCCCACTTTCGGGGTTGATTTGATATAAATTGTTCAATCTGTACTTTCTATGTACTGCCATCGCAAGCGGGGAACCACCGATTTCACAATCCGCGATCAAAATCACGATCATTCCTAATGCTTGACTCTCATGCCGGTTGTTCCGATAAGAATTGCGATATATCAGCCCATGTTGTCGTTTAGAGGGCCTATAAGTGCAGTAACAATCCACGTAGACACGGATAGACAATTTATCTTTTTTATTTTTGCTTAAGTGGAAATCATGAGTGACTCTGTTCGAGTTGCTGTTATTGGGGCTGGTATCAGCGGAGTGGTCACTGCTGGGCATCTTCTGGCTGCCGGGATTCAGGTGACGGTTTTTGAGAGAAACAATGCAGCTGGTGGGGTTTGGTAAGACCGTGTATCGTCGATTTTGATCTGAAATGATGCTCTAACACAAACTATGTTGTAGGCTTTATGATAAGCGCACTCCCATCGAAGCACAGTACCCATCGCCGAGACCGTCTGCTTCACAGGAATATGTGAAGGACGGGAGGGAAGACAACGAAAGAAAGATATTGCTTCATGCACCTCCAGGGTAGGTTTCAGGTTTTATTTTCTTTTTTCCTCCATATATAGTCGTCGTGCTCACCATTTCCCAGGCCTTGTTATGAAAGTCTCACGAATAATGTCTCGACCCCTTTACTACAGACGAAACTCAACGCATGGCCAGAAGCGACTGCCCCTTTTGTGAAGCATCATGTACTCAAGGAATATATCCAAGACACGTCGAAGAAGGCCGGTGTTGATGATATAACCAAGTTTGGTGCCCGAGTCAGCCGAGTTCATAAGGATGGGCCAACATGGACAGTTCACTGGACCACTTTGAGTGAAGATCAAAATCCCATTGAGAGTTCAGAGTCTGCAGTAAGTTTTTCATCTCTATATGATTTTTCATTTTCATTTTCGGATGTGGGTTTGACCGTGCCATAGACGTTTAATTCGGTTATTGTTGCCTCGGGTCATTATCATACGCCTCTCATCCCGAATATACGGGGTCTACCCGAAGCAAAAGCTCGATGGCCCGAGAGGATCTTCCATTCAAAGTCTTTTCGTAGGTCAGAAGGATTTAAAGGAAAGGTGGGGATGAACGCATTTTAGCATTGAGTGACACTGGCCTGACTAAACTACAGAATGTACTATTGCTCGGTGGCGGCGTTTCTTCCCTCGACATAGCCATTGAAATCAGTGGAACCGCAGAACATGTGTATCAAAGCACTCGAAATGGTGCCTTTGACCTCCCCGAAAGTGCACTTCCAGAGAACGCCTCGAGAATTGCCGAGGTCGAAGCATTCGAAGCATTCGAACTCTCCACATCGACATCCGCAAACATCGAGCACTTACCCTTAACCGTACATCTGAAATCCGGGAAGACCTTGCACGATATAGATACAATTATTCTCTGCACAGGATACCAAATGGCACTTCCATTCCTCGACGAATACAACGATTACAGCGTGTCTGCCGCTGAGGCAAGCGACAGGGTACTTGTAACAGACGGAACTCAAGTCCACAACTTGCATCAAGACATTTTCTACATTCCAGATCCCACGCTTGCGTTCGTCGGAATTCCGTTTTACACTGCGACGTTCTCGCTATTCGAGTTCCAAGCTATCGCCGTGACAGCCTTCCTATCTGGAGTTGCGAAGCTTCCATCTTCTACAAGTCTCCGGACGGAATATGAGAATCGCGTTAAAGAGAAAGGGCTTGGACGGAGTTTTCATTCACTCAAGGACCAGGAGCAACCTTATGTTGAAGAGTTAATTAAATGGGTCAATACTGGAAGAGCTGAGCGTGGTTTATCTTTGATTGGGGGTCATACTGAGACCTGGATTAAAGAGAGAGCGGCTTTGAGTGAGAGACTTAAGTTGATTCTGGCAGGGAAGCTTTCTCGGGCAGATATTCTCAAAAGTCCATTGGAAGTGGAAGTGACTGCGTGATGTTGAACAAGACAGCGTAAAAAGACATCGTTATAGTATCTTCAATGTAACATCTTCATCGTCTCGAGCCAACCGGATCAGATTATTCAAATGCTATTATCAAGCGCAAACTGCCCATAAGCCGAGTGTTCTCGTTCTTGGGGGTCTACTTATGTTCTTCCAAGGTTGGATGCTCTGCCTCAGGCAGGTAGGACCTTGCTCCTTCCCCGTTTCTTCCTCTCTACAACATCTCACGAACTAGGCAAAGAAGTTTCTGAATTTACATTTAACCAATTTGCACTGCATATCTCGAATGCAAGCATAGGACAGCAATATCAAGACCATGTCCTTCGTCCACCATTCCAAACTCAGACACTCTTCTTCAAAACTGGCGTTTTCCTCTTTCGCAAACTCAACACTTCCTCCAAAGCCCTCTACCAAGTCTGTAGATGGATTCTCTCCTTAAAGAGCTTCAAGGACCAAGGCCCTGGATTACCTTTTCCACTTCACAGTTTTGCGTGTCTGTGGATGAAGCCTCGTAGAAGCTGCCTCTGACGCAAATGAGATGAGAGCCCTTGCGTACCAGGTAAAAAGGTCAGGGGTGTGGATGAAGGTGATTTTGTAGATTCTTCCATAGGCGTGCTGGTAGTGTAAATAACATTCTGGTAATCGTCGGCCCATATCCTGATAGAGTAATATGGGCAATCTGGGTCAATCTTCTTCACGAGTGGCAACAAACAAGGACTGATACGATTTCTGCTGTGTGCAGAGAAAAGGGCTGTAGTCACTAGCCCTTTCCTCTTGTCAACCTTGCCTATCACGATATCTCCTTCATCAGGGCTATCAATTATTCTCTCCATGAGATGGGAGACGAAAACAACACGCTAGCCACAGTTTATAGAACATCCTGGGCTCGTGAACGAAAATTTGATCAAAAAGGGAACTGAGGTGAACTATAGCATCTTTCAATCTGTCTTTTGGAAATATGAAAATATAATATGTTTCCTTTTGAGTCACCCAATCACCGAGGTGTATGACGGGCTTCACTGCACGGGCGATGGTGAGTTTCTAGCGTGGTATGACAACATCAACCCAACAAATCATCTTCGAATTCGGCAAAGTTCCAATTTGACTAGGCATTTCACACATGTCTGAGACGATGTTGAAAACAACTGCAGGAATTGCGCGAACAAGTCGTCCGATAATTCGACCTACTATACAAATCGCCCACTTAATGCGGAGTATAAACCTGAAGCATGTTTTACCCGGCTTTGAACCGGATATGTCTCCATTTTTATGCTGATAGGAGCGACAAAAGCCAATGCTAGGTTGGCCTGGCCAAGTTAGTACATTATTAAAATTCCTCTGGTGTTAGACTTGCTCGCTTCTCCGCGCTATAAGAATGTTCCAACGGCTCTAGGATTCCCATATTTCTTTCTCGGCATTGCCACCACTCACCATGATGGTAAAATCCTCTACTGAAGCAGACGTTGGTCCGGCGATTCAGATAGTTCAGAAAGAACCTAAGCGTAAATGGGTCAGCTATATTTGGGACACATTTGACAAGTCGCCAGAGGAGCGTCGCTTGCTTTTCAAATTGGATTCGGCCATTCTAACCTTTGCATCGTTAGGTAAGATTCAACAAACTATTTCCCCTGAACAATGCTAAATCGTTATAGGATACTTTATCAAATATTTAGACCAGATCAATATCAACAATGCATTCGTCTCTGGAATGTATGTTATCATATTGATATTCCAATATTGGGAGTTTCTAATATTGACAACTCATAGGAAGGAAGATCTGGGCATGTACGGCAACGAACTGAACTACATGCAGACTTGCTGGACTATCGGCTACGTTATTGGAGAAATCCCCAGCAATATACTCCTAACTCGCATCAAGCCGCGATACTGGATTCCGGCTATGGAGGTAAGAGGATTTTTCTTTGCGCAAGAATTGTATGCTTACAACCTGGTAGCTTCTCTGGACTGTTCTTACAATGTCGTTGTCCCGGTGTAACTCGCCTACTCAGTTCTACGTTCTTAGATTTTTCATTGGTATGCAAGCTCAACCCAACAAGCAATCACATTCTAGTGGGTTGTTAACACTATACCACGACAGGTCTGGCTGAAAGTACTTTCTATCCCGGGATGCAATATATCATCGGCTCCTGGTACCGCAAAGACGAGTTGGCAAAGCGGTCATGCATTTTTCACACCAGCAGCGGAATTGCCAGTATGTTTTCTGGGTATCTGATGGACGCGGTTTTCCACCTCGGAGGGCGAGGGGGTTTCAGGGGCTGGCAATGGTAAGGAAACTGGCAGAGACCCGGCATTTGACCATATACTAACTAGCATAAAGGCTTTTTATTATCGATGGGGTTATTTCCTTGCCCGTGGCGATTAGTGGATTCTTTATTCTTCCTGATGTGCCTGAGATTTCCAACCCATGGTATTTGAGTAAACAGGCACGTTTGACTATTTCAATCCTTTGCGTTCTATACCCATATTAACATCGAAGTAGGAGATCAATCTCGCGCAAACGCGAATGAAGCTAGAAGGAAGACAGAACAGACAGCCATACACAAAGTCAAAGCTGAAGAAAATCTTCACGTCGTGGCATATCTATCTTCTGACCTTGCTCTATATGTGAGTTAAATATCTAATGAATCTAGAACCAAATGACTCACCCATTTCAGATGTTTTAACAACGGTGCTGCTGGAAGTCAGCCAATCTTCCAACAGTGAGTAATATCCCGACACCATCAGCAAGCCTACTCTGACACCAAGAAGATACCTCAAAAACTCAAAAGATCCTGTGTATTCAATCAGCCAGATCAATTCGATCCCAACCACCACCCCAGCCGTCCAAGTCGTGACAACCCTCGCGTACGCGTGGATATCGGATACTATCCTGAACGGCAGGCGTTGGCCCCCGATCATCTTCGGTGCTGTGAGTATACCACCAAGAAAATAGAGAAAGTTCTAAAGTTCTAACATCATACCAGTGCGTCAACATCATAAGTTACGTCTCGCTCGCAGTTTGGGATATTCCGATGGGATGGAAATGGACCTGCTACATTATCAGCGGGGCTGGATATGGACTGAGTGGTCTGTTAATGGCGTAAGTATTTAAATTCCGAGGCTACGCAAGTGCAAATATCCTAACGCAATTACCACAGCTGGGCTCATGAGATATGCTCCGAAGATAACGAGGAGCGATCCTTGGTTATTGGGAGTATGAACGAAATGGCGTATGTTTTCCAAGCCTGGTTGCCTCTTGTCGTTTGGCAGCAGGTCGATGCGCCGGAATACCGCAAGGGATTCATCGCTGTCACCGTTCTGTCTGTTTCTTTGATTATCAGTACTTTTGGTGTCCGATTCCTTCATAAAAGAGAAAAATTGAGGAAAGGGTATGTATCTTGGAAGTGTATAATGCCGTTTAGGTTCGTGTCTATTGCTAATTGAGGTGGTATGCAGGATCCAGAGTCGCGAGGCAGAGACGGAAGATAGTCTCTCGGATTCCCCAGGAATGACCTCTATTGAGCCGAAGCCCACCAAGTCTTAGTTGGGTGAAGTTGATCCATGCTTCCTGGAAGACGGGCGTAAGGAGGAATAGACGACAGATAGCTTCGGGTAAAAGAATACGCGAAAGTTCGCTCAATCCATCGAAAATTTCTACAGTAACCATTTCGAATAGAGAAATATAATAGGAACCAGATAATTTTCTATTGTCAGCTTGGGGGGTGGTCCATATACGATGATGGCTGTGTTTACAATATATAGCAAGTTTTAATAAACTCAGCATTGAGCAAGCAGCGTCTGTTCTCTCTTTTCCCAAACGTTTTTCACAGGTGCATCAGACTTATGGAATTTCCTTATTCTAATAAAAGCACTAGTATATAGCTTAAGCTCGGACACTGTCCGAACTATTTTAGTGTGATGAGTCGTAGTAGCCCATGTGATATGTGACTTGATGCCTATGCCAATATCCATGGCGCAAGATCACCCAATCGGATATCCAAATTCTGTCGTGATCCTGAGACAAAATCTTAGTAATCCAACCCATTCTCCGTAGACTTCTGACATTTAGCGATCTGATTGATAATCGGGATTATCCCTGCATATCCGATGCTAGCATAGATCCTCAATCAGCGAGAGAGTATCCATCTAAGATTATGTGAATTTTTCTACTCCGTAATAGTTATCCAAATGTAAACTCAGGGGTAGGTAATAACAGATCGATAGGTCTAGGCCGTGTGTGCCGATTGCAAGGCCGTTGGCATTACTCCGTAGTGCCAGTGGCGCTGGTACTAGTGATGGATAACTGGACACATTCCCTAGATGAAGAGCGACAAATTATATTGTGATAAACCTTTTGAAATTGGGAGAGCCCGAGAGCCCCATCACAAAAACATTGAGACGGACAAGGATTTCTTTGTTCCTATTCCTTCGTTCATTGCGGATATTGCGGATACGTACTTCGTACGGAGACAGAGGATATACTCCGTAAAGATCGGCAATGATTCCTTTTAGGCACTGTTCCTTTTTTTTTTTTTTTCCTTTCCTTTTTTTAGCTTGAGGCCATAGCTCCATAGGAATCATAGGGATCTGCAAATTGGATGTCATAGAAATATCGTGCTAAGACAGCTTTCCATCAGCTATCTCTACCTACGGAGTCAATGTACTACTTTTTTTGCTTTGCCCAATACGATCATCACCTCTTTCGGGACAAACGGGAAATTGCTTGCCGATAGTGTCCTAAGTGCAAACGCCTCAACTCCCAACCGGAGAGCCTACTCCGTCTCGTGCTGGATAATACTGGATCTTTCGGGCCCACTCCAAAATCTCAGGGGGAGGAACACGGCCCCGATATTTGAATGCGTAAATCGTATATTAAGCTAAAAGCATTCGGATGTACGAAGTAGTGCACAGAGGAAATACAGAGTAGTTTATGATGGACCCATTTTTTAGATAGGCGAACAGACGCGATGTCTCTTGCGCGGCTGCACCGGAGGCACAATTCCAAATGGCCAGTTGTCTTGTCTCCACTTAAGACGACTAGCTTCAAGGAGCAGTGGAGATAGCGGGGTTGAAATTGAGAGGATAATATGATTTATTATTGAAGGGCATAGAACCACTATATTTTCCGTATATTTTCCGTATATTTTGACTGAGCAAGGATTAATAGATTGCAGGAGGTCAGAGGTCAGGGCTAATGTGAGACATACCCTACATGTGTACGATACCTATTACTCCGTAGACAGGATCCGCGCTTTTTTCGGGATTTGCAAACTTAGAGAGTAGTGGACTCCGTAATAGCTCTCTCAATAAAACTAAAGAGAGTTAGAGTTGTTTCACACTTCCCTTCGATCGTCTGAATGTCGAAGATCCCTCTTGGTTTTAGCGTGTGATTTGGCGTTCCTGGGAGCGCGGCAAGAGTCGAGATCCAACGGGCCTCGGAGAGTCGGAAAAGAAGGGGAAGGGGGGAACTTTTGTTCTAAGAATTCCTTTGTGGAAATAAGTCCAATTTCCACATTCTTTTGAGCTTGTCTAGCGCGTTGGTAGTCAATCTGCATTCATACAATATGTACATACATGGGCATATTTGTACTCAAGATTCTGATCTTCAGTCCGTCCTAAAGTCCGTGTCGATCTTGAGCTGCAGGTGCCGTAATGCTGGCTGTTAGTACATAACCGATGATCTCGTTACCCGCGCGCCAGCTCATGCGGTTGCATGCAAATGGTATCACATTCAACGTTTGAAATGGGAAATATATACGTAATATATCAAGATATAGAATGAAATAAATTGAAACAATGCGAGAAAAAAAAATCAAAAAACCAAAAAATGACCACCTGCAATACAATAATTCAAAATTCCAACCAAAATGCATCGTATAACAATCCGACAACGCCAAGGAAATGGACTTCATGCTATGTGGGATATGTCAATCAATAGGAATCTCGCATCTCATGAAACCCAGTAAATAAAAGCAAAGAAAATTCAAGGTATCTCTGACCAGCAGACCCCATGGCAAAACTATGCAACCCGCAAGAATCATAGTCAATGTAGAAGATATTTCCCTCCGATATTCATGTAGACATGCAAGCATGGGATCAGCTGTCTGTGCTGTTAACTAGCTGAGCGGCGGTGGTTCGACGCTCGCTGGCGAGGCCTGGGCATGAGCGAAGACTCAGCCTGGCCGGTAGACTTGCTAGCGGTGCGGTGCTTCTCTACACAATCATGTCTATCCCATATTAGCACAGTACACTTAACCGAGAGTAGATGTTCTGGGACTTTACCTAACCAGACTGTCATGGCGACTGAAACGCCGGTCGCAAAGGTCACAGCTGTACTTCCGTAGCCCGTGATGAACCTAGAATCCTCGTTAGTATCTGTTATTGGTTCTTTTGGTCTTCCTACTCACGGTGTTCATGTGTCTTTTGAGATCAGAGCTTCGCCCGAAAGACTTGTGGCAGATCTCGCACGGATGGTTGTTCTTCCATTCAGGGTTGTGCATCTTTTGGTGCTCCTTGCAGTTGGAGCGTCGGGTGAATTTGGAACCGCAAATGGGACATTCCAGGCCACTGGCAGATAATAGCCTGTCATTTGATGAGCCGCGTTCTCTTCCGCTCGATTTGGTGACACCACCGGTCCCTTCAGACGCCAGAGGTTGAGACACGACTTGTCCGGTGTTCATGCTCTGTCCAGGGGATCCGTCGTATCCAATCTCCTCTCCCATCGGCCCAAGGTAGGAAACATCGTTGACTGACAATAGGGGCATCGTGGAGGGCATGCACGCATCCGGAAACACACTCTGGCCCCACTGTCCTGCGGCACCGTTCGCTACAGTGCCCGGAGGAACATCCGAAGGCGTTGTCGGTCCCGAGCAAGGCGTCTGCATCCACATGTCGGTCATCTGGTCCGGGAAGACGCTCTGGCCAGGAATAACATCCATGGTGGAGTTGTAACTGGGGGACGCGCTCATTGTCGTGGGGCTGTAGAACCCCAGTGAAGTCTCCGAAGCACTGTTGATGAGGCCATTGTAAACTGGTGGGTAGCATGCTCCGCTGGAATAGTCGTCATAGGATACGGCGAAAGTGGGAGTTGGCGCCCCGGGAACTAGTTGCGATGGTAGTGTAGGCGCGGGAGGGAAGACCCTCAGTTGACCGAATGCATTCTCGATTTCGCAGTGGGAAATCCCCAGACCGATAGGGGAAAGGCCTCCCTGAGACGAGGTAGAAATGGGCGAAGAGTATACCGAGGATGTTTCGCGAGACGGTACACCCTCTCTTCGCGGGGATGTGATTGAGGTGGGATGAACTAAATTCCGATTCATGGTGTAGAGAGCCGAATTCAATAAGATAGAATAATAAGTGTATTCCCATCAAATAACCAACCAAAGGGCTAGTCTATATTAGAGTGAACGAAGGGCGATAAATCAAAGTATATATAGTAAAGGCTTTTGAGTCAACAGCTTCGCTGTTGGTGATTGACAGCGGCATACATCGGTGGCTGAGAGGAGGGTAGTGGATAGGGTATGAATTCATTGGAGAAGAGCTTGCGCCGCATCGACACCGACAAATGTTGAAGATTCGACAACTTGACGCCGTGACAGACAAGGCAGATTTGGAGAGGAAAGGGTCTGTAATTGCGGTGGAAGAGAAATTCGGGTGGGGGGGCATTAAGGGCCGGGGGTAAGGGTAATCCGGACGAGATCGATGGCAGTCCAGGTCTGGCATATGGGCACTCACAGAGGGTTAGCTCCGGAGAGATCAAGATATACTACTATCTCATAGGCAACTAGGGCAAATCATTGCATTTTCAGCCTAGTTTCGGGCACTTTTGGAGATCGTAATACCCTGTAATGAACTGATAGGTACATAAGAGATATATGACGATGCATAACGGCGGCTGTTGGGTTTGTCTGGAAAAGGCTAACCATCCCTTTCACCACCGTTGGGCTGGTCTGCCCAACCGAGACGTGTCCCATGCAGGTAGTAGCCATACAGAGACACCAGCAGAGCCCGAGTCCCTGGATCGGCTTGGCGAGGTGCATTGGTGTGTGTGTCGAGGGCCTATTGACCATGAGCACAGCCCGCATAATGCTGAGACGGTGGGGAATATATTTTCTGACGAAGTCGCGAATTGGATGATGAAGTTGATCAATATTTCACGAACTGAACTAATTATCGTGACCTCAGTGGTATGCGGGCCAGCCCTTCCGAACCGCTCGATCCCTTTGGCTTCATGTATACCATAGCGCGGAAACTCCACATTGACTCCACAGGTAATTGACGCGCCCCCGGACAAACCGACTCTATGAGATATCCGAATTCAACTTCATGGTCATCATGGCCATGATCTAATTACTCGCTTTTTCCCCTCTTGTGGATCGAACATAAATTGATTGGAAAGGAGAATCAATCTTGAAACGCCAGGGACAGGGGGGAAGCCAAAAAAAGAAAGGAAAAGAAAAAGAAAGAAAAAGAAATAGGAGAAAAAGACCGAACCCCGAAAAAAAAAAGCCACCAAGCCTGTTTGGATTAGGCTATTAATCGTTATGGTTGTTCACAGGAATATCGAACGGTTTTTTTGGAGTCAAAGTGGCTCTGCCACTAAACTGACCCGACGTCGACTAGCGCCTCCGGTCCTGCAGGGGCGTGCGTGGCCCTAAGCGCCAGGGCAGTGACCCCTCTACCGCGCCGTTCTTTTAGAACTCCGTCAACTCCGCAGATTAGAAGTCAGTGCGGAAAACACGGTAAACATGGTAATTTGCACATTGTGTTGTAAATCGTAATCACTTTTGCCGAGCAATAGCCTCCACTTGAGTTCGTAGTCGCTCTATTGTGTCGATCAGGTCCGCGAGTTGCGGTATTTGCCCGAACTGCCCCATGTCTAGCTCACGCGCGGCTTGCTGATCCATACTGGGTGCTTTTCCAGGGCCTAGGCGATTTGTTTCAACTAAGGAGGGGTGGTGTGGGTCCTGACACCTTGACTCAGTCGGGTTTTCAGAAGTTCCTTGATAGCGTGCCGACATTGGGCCAAGTTGACTACTCTGTCGTTTTGAATGTTGCCATTTAGACTCGTATGCCCATATCAATGCGACAAACGGGAGGTGTGTGGCTCGAAGCAAGACAATGCGTACGCTGCGAACTGTTCCGGCAGAGAGAAAAAGCCGCATGGGCCGGATACAGAGGAGGGGAATAAGGTTCTGCCCAGTGTTAGCTTGGAAATATTCCAGAACATACAACGAAAGATTCAAGTCAAGGATCAGACGCTAACTGACCAGGGGTGGCATGAAGTATGTCAGTCGTCGAGAATTGCTGCTTTCTAGGACATAAATGGCCAACCTGGTTGGCTTGTCAAAATGGAATGTTCTATGGGGCAGTGCCAAAATTCAGAAGAGCAGGGATGTCTGTATACTTACTGGAAAAGGTATTCTTCTCGGGCATGGCGCATCACCTATCACAATACCGGAGTAAATGGAAATTAATCGGCTGCCACACAATAGTAGACCATGTTTACTCACCCCTTCAAGGCTCATGCTCATCAAACTAATCAAGGATGAGAGAATGAGGGTATTGGTCATTAGAGCGAAAGTAAGCCTGTAAGTCATTCTAGCTGTCAGCACCTTTTTCATCCATCGTTTTACGAAAAGAAATCAATGCGTGGAAGTTGCAGCAGATCCCCGTGTGTTAATGGCACCCCCCAAAAAGGCCATGCAGCCGGACGTCACTTGCATATTAGAACGTGATCAAAAGCACATGCGACCCTTTCTTTTAATGTGTGGCGCAATAAAATCAAAGAAAAAGTCAGGGAACTCACATCAAGCCATAGCCGAAGATGGGGGAGATCTAAAAAATTAGCGTGTAAGTCAACTTAACACGATAGCCAACCATTTTGCCAATACTCCGGGATAATGCGATTTGAGCTGCAGGACAGCCGCCTGGTGCGCAGACTTACTTCAGACGCGGTGTCCTATCATCCAATCAATTCAGCCACTGTCAGTGCACATCCCTAAAAGGGAAAGGAGACATGAACCCACTAATCCAAGAACGCTCGATCTGTTTCAAATGGTCAGTAAAAAAAGAAAAAGCGGTCTCAACAGGGATTACTTCACCGTACCCAAAGAACACCTTCACTAACAAATGTGACATTGTGCTGAGCGACAAGCGGTCACGCGCGAGCATGGTGAATGTGGTCAAGAACCCTGCAGCGGTTCAGCAATTTGGCACCGACATTGATTGACCGGTCTAGGTATGTGCTTAGCCACACTTACCAATATACAATACTACCACCACTGGGAAGAACCTGAAGAATGCTTTCGTCTGAAACACATCCTAAATCAGCCTTGGGTCCCAAAGCCAACCCAAGCAAGGATTAGGGGGACATCGCACCATCTCTTTCAATACTGGTATCTGTTCATAGCCACAATCAGTCAATCCGTTTATAGAACAATAATGTTGCATGCAGGATCCACTTACTAGACTGCCGAAGTATGAATTCAAGCTCACGAGTGAGCAGATCCTGTTCATTCCGTGTCAGCCCTGTCCCCCCAGATGGAAATTCCACGAATAGCCATGCCTCGGTACAAGAAATAGAGCCTCCAGGGATAGAATGTCGAATGAGAGCTCAATAATGGGGTTGTCGCCCTTCGCTAGCCCGATGACCCCTGTGGTCTCCTCATTAGTCGCACGGTTGACACAGATGACCTGCTAACAACGAGCCGCAAGGCAGAATGAGCAATCAGTGACTCACTTGTTATGACAAATGCTATCCCAACACCAATTATGCTTAGGTTCCAGAGACTCCAGAAATCCATTTGGTAGAAAATGACTCCTGCGTCAATTATTCCACTCAATTCATCGTATGCAAAAGCAACGATCCACACATACATCACCGCCTCGAAGATGCCAACAGCCTCTTGTCTCCTCTCTACCAGGACTGCGTAGTAGAGAAAGAGGAAAGATATGAAGAATGCTGCTTCAAAGATTTTCCGGTACAGAGGTACTCTCAGGCGTGAATATGGATCAGCCGTTCTAATCGAAGAAAATGGTCAGTGTCTCTGCAAGACTATTGCTTGTTGTGTCTAACCTTGTGTTGAAAATATGAGGTTTCTTGGTTGAATTGACTGTCAGAGAATCCCAGAAAACGATTTCACCCTTCCAAATACCGTCAACCACTCTTTGAACAACTCGTTGGCTCAGAAATCTCTTTGCATGGGCAATCGTTGCAATCTCCAGTGCATTCAATCCAAAGAATCGGGAATATCTATGGGCGGCATAGGTTTCATCATCTCGGTGTGTATCCTGCGAGGCTCCAGATAACTGTGTCTCTGTGGTTCTCTTACCGCCAAAAAGACGACAAAAAGAAGAGTTTGGCAAGAGAGGAGTGGTCTCCTCCGTCTGGCTCGTATCACCTTGGATAGATGCCAGGCCAGGGTTACCTGCTTCCGATTCAACGATATTTGCCGAACCGCGCCGCGGTGCTGGTAGCTCTTCCAATAGAAACTCAATTGTCTCGCGCTGGTTCAGGTGACACAGGAATTGCCAGGCAACAAATTCGCAGGCTGCACCGCGGCTCTCATTGAGTCCCCAATCATCCTCGGTGGCAGTGGTGAAGTCCCATTTGAGTATCCTGGGTTTATTAATCAACCAATCCAGTTCCGCGTCCTCTTCGTCGTGAACTTACATCAATGCCACAATGATAAATGGATTGTGCGTATCATCTGCCAAAGCATGGACCAGCTGTCTAAGACGGTGTCCTTGGGATCCATACAGCATTTGTTCAAACGTGTAAGCCATATCACCCACGGCCATGCTAATGAAGCTATAGGGGGCTTGTTAATTCTGCTTAATCAAAAAGACAGACAGGACTTACTTGTACAGCTTAGGAAGCACATCAAATAGCGGTTCATTGGTTTCGATCACCGGAATTTCCGTATGATCCATGTGTGAATCCATCTGCAGGAGTTCTACTTCGATTAGCGGGTCTCCCCGTGGCCGCCAAAACCAGCCACATACCGACGTCAAACGTTGAATGTTGAACGTTCCAAAGTTGATTTCAGGATTTGTTTTTCCAATGTATTTGGCTGTTTGTTCTTGTTCTCCTTTTTATTTTATCTAGCGCTTCCGGGACAGGGCAGAACTGCAAGTATCAAGGCCGAGGTATCGACGGAAGGTCCATGTCGTTTGATCAGTGGGGGTTTCAATTGGCCACAAATAGCATTGCAACGGTGACCTTTTTCAGTTTAAGATAAAACAATTCAAAATATTTAGTATGTAACAGGAAGAATTGCAAGAGAGAAAGGTGACGAGCTGGAGGTTGCCAACGACATCTCGCTGACCGCCTTGCGCACGTGTCGACGCGTCCAGTGACTTCATCGGCTTCAACTCGACTTTCATTATCGCATAGCTCTCCCCAATCATCTCCATCTAATTTAATCGATCTCTGGCTCTGGATAACCACCAAATCTCCAAAGGGGAGATGAGGGGCAGTCGACACCATGGGACAAGGCTACTCCCTCACAACCCTGTCCGCGGGGTCGGCGGGGATCGATGTGCCTGAATTAGCTGACCTGGTGTATGAAAAGTCGATGGGGGGTGGTAGGTTCATGAAAAGCATTCGCGCACGGCAGCCAAATGGTCTGGTGATCATCAAGGTTATCATGAAACCGTTCCCAACCATGGAACTGGAGCCGTATATCAAAGACATTACGAGTATGTTTGGATCCTGTTTACTATTATAAACATCTAATATTCATGTCCACTTCAGGAGAACGAAAGCTGTTGGCGGATGTGCCGAATGCGCTAAGCTACCAGAGGATTCTTGAGACTGCCACGAGTGGATACCTTGTGCGCCAGTACATGCACAGCTCTCTCTATGATCGGATGAGGTATGTCTGTCGCAGCTGTTGCCAGCGAACGAAGCCTGACATAAATATAGCACACGACCTTTCCTAGAGCATATTGAGAAAAAGTGGATTGCCTTCCAGCTGCTATGTGCTCTTCGAGATTGCCATTCACTGGATGTCTACCATGGTGATATCAAAACTGAAAACGTTCTGGTCACCGCCTGGAATTGGCTGTATCTTTCTGACTTCTCATCATCCTTCAAGCCCACATTTCTCCCCGAGGATAATCCGGCAGATTTCTCCTTCTTCTTCGACATCTCCGGAAGGCGAACCTGTTACTTAGCCCCCGAGCGCTTCTCTGTTGCCGGGGAAGAGCCCAGTGAAAGCGGCGTCAACTGGGCAATGGATATCTTCAGTGCTGGCTGTGTCATTGCAGAGCTCTTTCTTGAAGCGCCGATCTTCAACCTGAGTCAAATGTACAAGTATCGCAAAGGAGAATACAGCCCAGAACACAGTCAACTAGCCAAAATCGATGATCCGGACATTCGGGAGCTGATTCTACATATGATACAACTTGAGCCAGAGTCTCGGTACTCAGCGGATGAATATCTGAATTTCTGGAAGGGCAAGGCCTTTCCAGAATATTTCTACAGTTTTCTCCACCAATACATGTCCCTCATGACCGATCCTTCTTCCGGGCGAACAAATGTGGATGCAGAATCAGCCAACCGAGGGGAGGCAGATGAGCGGATTGAGCGAATTTACCTAGACTTCGATAAAGTATCTTACTTCCTCGGTTCCAACACCAGTGGCGTTGGGGCTCTATCTAATTTGCCTGTCTCCAAATTGACAGGCAACACTCTCCCTGTGAGGCTTGATCTTCCGAATGGTGAAAGTCAAGTTTCAGCACCGCAGTCACAGCCAGAGGAGGGTGCTCTGATTTTCCTAACACTTGTGGTATCCAACTTACGAAATACAGCCAAGGCATCGGCTCGGATCAAGGCCTGCGATATCCTTCTTGCATTTGCAGAAAGGCTGTCAGATGAAGCTAAATTGGATCGCATTCTTCCATATATCATGGTCTTACTGACTGATCGGACCGATACTGTCAAGGTCGCTGCGATCCGCACCTTAACCCAATTACTAAAAATGGTCCAGGTGGTCTCTCCAGTCAATGCCTATCTGTTCTCCGAATACATATTCCCAAGGCTCCAGCCATTCGTCGCTACCTCCAACAGCAAGTCAAGTGCCATGGTGCGTGCGGCATATGCCTCATGCATTGCGTCTTTGGCCCAGTCGTCCTTGAGATTTTTGGACATGATCCAAGCATTGCGTTCCGATACCCGTTTGGCTGCGATGATCCCGGTCGGCTTCGAGCCCCGATGGACTGAGGATGCCACTTATCACAATCTCTACGACGTGGCTCGGGTCGATCTTCTGGAATACTTTGAGGTTCACACAAAAATGCTGTTGACAGACCCGGATGCATCAGTCCGGCGGGCATTTCTGGGCTCTGTGTCCAGCCTCTGTGTCTTTTTCGGAAATCTCAGAGCAAACGAGGTTGTTCTTAGCCATTTGAATACGTACTTGAACGATCCAGACTGGATTCTGAAATGCGCGTTTTTCGAGGCTGTCATCGGTGTCGCCACCTACGTGGGGAGCCTGAATCTGGAGCTATACATATTGCCGCTGATGGTTCAGTCCATGACTGAGCCTGAGGAATTTGTTGTTGAAAGGGTGATTCGATCTCTGGCAGCTATGGCTGACTTGGGCTTATTCCAGCGATCAACAACGTGGGATCTCCTAAACACGACTGTTGGATTTTTGGCGCATCCGAACACCTGGATTCGTGAGGCAGCGGTCCAGTTCGTGGATAACTCCGCCAAGTTTTTATCAATAGCGGATGTTCATTCCATCCTAACTCCGATTATCCGGCCTTTCCTCAAGACCAAGATTGTTGTCTTTTCGGATACCAATATGCTCGACGCACTCAAGCGGCCAATGTCGAGAAGTGTGTATGAGATGGCCTTCCTCTGGGCTTCCAAATCAGAGAAAGGTGTTTTCTGGAAGTCGCCAAGTCGCGATGGAATGTTCAGCTTGTCTGAGCCTGGATCATTTAGCCCACGCGTGGGTCAACGGAACTCTTCCCTTAATATGGCCGCTCAATCAAGAAATGACGAGGATGAACAATGGATTGGTCGGTTGCGAAACCTTGGAATGAGCCCTGAGGATGAATTCAAGCTTCTCGCACTCAAAGACTACATTTGGAGGGTCTCATTACGGCAATCGAGAGAAACTGATGTCCATGCAAGCCCACCCGTGAACGACATTGTCAGTTTGACACAACATGGAGTCAAGCCCCAGACTGTGTTTTTTGATAAGGAGATTAAAGATCAGCCGCGAGGAATCTCCTCGGGCGCAAACGATGGCACCGTCGACGATTCAAGGCCGAGAACAATCGCAGATGCTTTGCTTGACGCTTCCACAACCATTGAGCGAATGCCCAGTTCTCATCGCAAGCACTTGCGGTCGAAAAGCCAACTTTCGAAAGAAACAAGACGTGCATCGCACGCGCCGATCTTGGATGGAAATGACACTTCTTCGTTATCATCATCTCCGGTAGCATCATCGCCTGCCGGGGGACCTACATCTCGTCCATTGTCCCCTCCAAACTTCGATAATGATCAAAGGTTTTCCAGTGGCCGACCGAGCCCTGGACAAGACGGCTCATTGGCATCGGCTAACGCAGACACCAAAAGTCTATCCGATCGTGTACATAAAAAGTCTAGCGCGATGAGTTTGTTGAGTCGGAAAGACACTGCCAAAGCCTACGCTGAAACGGGCACAAGCTCCGCAAACGCCTTTGGAAAGGTAGACGCACCGGTCCAAAGAGGCGACACACCCCGACCATTGACACCATTACTCTCAACCGCGCAGAAAGCGACCCAAATAATGCCGCAGAAATATCGTGCGCACCATTCATATGGGGGCAACGACCCTGCGGTTCTACGACTGCTAGACAACGTCTTCGAGGAAAACTACCCAACGGACCTATTTGACCTAGGTCCATATGTCAAAGAAGTTGACACCCGCCAACCGATTCGCAGTGCTACTGATCTAGAGCCAAGTAAGCTCTGGAAGCCCGAAGGGAATCTGGTCGCGACGTTTGGCGAGCACAGTGCGCCAATCAATCGTGTCGTGGTAGCACCAGATCACTCCTTCTTTGCTACCGCATCTGATGATAGCACGGTAAAGATCTGGGACACAACTCGTCTTGAAAGGAACTTAACTCCTCGATCGCGTCAAACTCACCGTCATGCAACAGGCTCGCGCGTGAAGGCTTTGACATTCGTTGAAAATACCTACACTTTTGTCAGTGCGGCCACGGATGGCAGCGTCCATGCCGTTCGAGTTGACTACCAGAAAGTCAGTCAGACGGCCGTCCGATATGGCAAGCTTCAAATTGTTCGCGAATATCAGCTTCCCGTAGCCGAAGACGGATCACCCGAATATGCAGTCTGGATGGAGCACTTCCGTGACGAAGGGCAGACCACCTTGATTATTGCGACGAACACTTGTCGCATCATTGCGTTGGACATGAAAACCATGCTGCCGATCTACACATTGGAAAATCCAGTTCACCATGGAACTCTAACTACATTCTGTTGCGACCGCAGACACCACTGGCTATTGGTCGGCACAGCTCATGGGATCCTCGACCTGTGGGATCTCCGCTTCCGCGTACGGTTGAAGGCATGGGGTCTTCCAGGTTGGGGCGCTATCAACCGGATCCAACTACATCCCGTCAAGGCCCGCGGACGCTGGGTCTGCGTATCCAGTAGCGGTAGCCACGGCAATGAAATCACAGTGTGGGATATCGAGAAGTTCCGCTGTCGCGAGGTTTACCGAGCGACCCCACTAGGTGTCGGCACCAATGGCCCCAATGGCACTCATCATCCTTCCCGCGCCCCTCACGCCTACCCGACCCCTGTTGTGCCAAGTGATTACGAAGCGTGGCGGGTCGATAGCGACCGGCCAGAAGGGATGCTGAGTCGCTTTGCAACAAACGGCCCTGAACCAGGTACCTCATCTTCTAATAATCCGGCCGGCGATCGACTCGGCATCTGGGCGTTTGCGGTCGGCCTCAATACCCCTGGCGAAGATAAGGACTCCAACACGAAATGTGGGTACATCATTTCTGCAGGATGCGACCGGAAAATCCGGTTCTGGGATCTGGCTCGGCCGGATCTCTCCTCCATAGTCAGTGGGTTAGACGTCGTCTCAGATGGTAGTGCCAGCGGCAAGCCATACTATGAGCAGGCCCAGCCCGGTCCCAGTCTCCTGGTTACCACCGAGCACCTCCCTAGCTCGTCCAGTACGGGCAGTTCTCGAGATACTAGGAAGGGAGCCAGTCCAAGGCCGCCGCGGAGTACCGTCATCAGCCTGCAGCAGCAGATGTTGTTGAAGAGCCATCTGGATATTATCCAGGATGTGGCGGTTTTACGTGTGCCGTATGGTATGGTCGTGAGCGTGGACCGCGCTGGTATGGTGTACATCTTTTCTTAGGCTTTCTTAGGCTTTCAATTTATGATATCCTTGGCGGGATTTGAAGAGTATTTGGAATTCTACTCTATCTAACATGAAATGTTCTCGAATTGTGTTTCACGCGTGTACGGAGTAAAGAGGGCTGAGTACTTGGTACAGTAAAGTAATTGCATCCAGCGTCTTTTTATAGGTATTCTTCACTAGACAGGTGGAATACCGAAATATATATTAATATGGCTGCTACTCCGCACGCCGTACAAAGTACATATCTCACCCCTCCCCCTACCCCTATCATGGATACATAATATACAAAATGGTTAAATGGTTAAACCACCAAAGCTATTGGTAGCTTAACAGTATATTGTACTCAGTTATATTGTGCAATATACGGAGTACTATTCCTAGAATATCTATTCACAATATATACAACATATAAACTCCATTCTCGAGATTAAACCCTCTTGCCACCAGATCCCAGGTACTTGGGCAAAAAGTACCGGATACCTCGGCCCACGCGGGTTCCAGTTGCATGAACTAAGGTACCGGATACTACGCCTATTGGTACTAGAATTTTGCTGGGGAGAGCTGTGGTGTGGGGCCTTGCGCGAAACATTGGTGGATCGGATTGTGGATCGACAGGCCAGAGACCCTAATGAGGCTTAGAGTAAGGGGAACGGAGAATTCTGGAAAGACTTCGGAGGGAATTCCAGGAGATTTATATTGTACGGAGTCCTCCGGATGGAGTAAGCACTATTAAATTAAGCTTGCATGAGGTTTCTGTTTATTTTAGAATGTTCAATGTACTTCTCCGTAAGTACTACGGAGGAGAGAGGAACACATCGGTTATCTACAAATAGAATGGGAATAATAAATAACGCATAACCTTAATGGGAAAGATTTGGAAAGTAAGATTGAGAATTTACCAGAAGATGGATGGGAACAAAGAACTCTCCGAGTCATATTTATACACAGAAATGTACATGCAATGTACAAAGTACTAGTACGAGATACAAAGTACGGAGTTCATAGTACGGAATGAAGGGTGTTCGCCAGTGGCTCTATATATTCAATGACTGGTCCATGCGGTCTTTATTTTTTATTTAATAATAAGTAAAATATTATTAATATATAATTTACTTATAATATAATAATAAAAATATATAATAAATCATATATTTTAGTTTTATGCAAGATCTTTAATATTTTAAGAAAAATATTAATATTTTGTTTAATCCAATGTTCCGCTAGACGTTTTTCAGCTTCTAGATCTCAACGTAGAACTAAATATAAAGGAAATTTAGAAAATGTTTATTCTTCATTTAAAGGTTATCCTACACCAATATATTTATAGCTTTTGCTGTAAAAACACCAGTTATTTTTTTAAATACTTGATTACTAAAAGCTCACGTTGAATCACCATATATTATAATAATTAATATAAGTTATTATATAATTACATATTTGAAATAAAAAATATAGAATTATCATAATTTTAAGATATTATTTTAATAATCTCTTTAAATAATAACTTTAAAATTGATAATATATCGTTACATATAAAACGATACCCATGTGCGATCTCGAGTCTTGCCAGATCTCTAGTGTTACAATGTATATACATGTACTCCGTACTCCGTACCGAGTAGTTCCTTACCACATGGATCCAGAACCTTGCAAAATCGTGCGTGAGGGGCTCATCCGGGAAATGAGATCTCCGCCGAAACTGCCAGACTGAGTAGCTCGGTAGCTTAGCTTGCCCGCTTTGACGGGCTAACACGAGTCCGGTAGAGTTTGGGAGGAGAAACTGGGAAATGGGAAAGGGAAGAAGAATTGGTATAAGTATTATACCTAGGGAGACATATTTTATATTTTATATTGCATGTACCATATTTCTTTTCCAAAATGTCAAAATTTTAATCAACATTCAAACCTTGGAATCCTCTTCAGGGGGTCAGATAGCAGGCCAACCACGATTGGAAGATCGAACAGATGGGGACTGGCCAGGGGAACCGACCAATCATATAAATCTGTCCACCCAGTTCGGACGGGTAGACAGACGGGATATCCATGGCTCACGATCTTGGAATTCGGCCTCAAATGAAATCAGATGATCGGCGCAGTAGGGATATCTACATATTTGTCAAAGTGAAAGTGGTGAGGTGGTTGAAGTGGTTGGAGTCTCCTAGCTGCTCGCAGGCGAAACATAGGAGCTTTGCATATATATATGGTCGCACTGCAGATTACCGAGGGAGAAGATATGAATTGAGTATCCAAGTTGTGTAAAAGTGAAAAAGGTGGAACGAATAGATCAGAAAAGAATAGGCGAGACCTAACGTCGCCAACGGTGTTGGATGTATCATTTCTATTTCTTTCTTCGTAGAATAATAATATTATACTGTCCTGAAGAAAAGATAAACAAAAAGACAAAAGCAAAAAGATGAAACAATAAATACAAACATAGATACCCCGTATGTTGTAAATAAAATACAGTACGGCTAATTAAAGTGGAGAGAACTCCTTTGGCCTTAGTCTTTAATTCCCTCGATTCTTCTTCTTCTCCTATTTGTCCCCCTAAACCCTCCTCCTCTTTCTTGGGTTCTGTTTTTCAACTGCATAAGTTGGATGCATATGGCGGGTGTGTTCTCGAGTCTTGAGTATTATTGAAGTTTCACCCGGACTTCTTACACTCTCTAAAATATCTCCCCGACTTTCCTTGATCTTGGGTAAACCCTCATTTCGGACTGCACTCAAGCAGTGCCTCCATTCCTCCATTCCTCGATTCCTACATTCCTATATTTCAAGGAATCCCCAAACCCGGACTATCCAACTCGACATACTCTTTGACTCGACAATACTCGACCCGAAATATAAATCTACATCGCAACAATGGTCCATTCTCTGCGAGATCATGGGTCCTTTGTCCGGCCATCCACTCGGGATCGGCCTACGACACGCGGCGAAGGGGAAAATTCGCTGGTCGTTCCTAGCCGCACGTCGTCGTTGCACTCGCGCATCACTCAACCTATCCCGTCCTCACTCAGCATCAAACCCGCTCAGCGGACACCGAAAACACTCACTCATGCTTACATGGTATGTGGTGTCGGACGCGAACCTTCACAATGGGTTAAAGCTCCTGCCCCCGCCCAGGGTAAGATTGGCCACATGAAGGGAGCCGTCGGTCAATTCTGGCTCCCCGAGATTCTGGGAAGCAGCCCTCGACTAGAACAGGACAACGAGATCGCACGAGCCCTACACTCGGCTATGCGAGCATGCTTCCCTCACGACGTGGAGATCTGCACCGGCAAGAGCCAGCCTCACTGTGCACACCACGCGTTCGTGTTGCAACAGGACTCTTCTCACACTCTGTACGGTATCGCGCTGCGCGTTTGGTCCCGTGCCGACGAGAAGCGCGCGGAGACAATCCGCGAGCTGCGCAAGAAGACGGAGCCGGACTTCTATGATAACCCTGATGAGACCTACTGGATTCCTTACTGCTTGAGCTTCCTCTCCCGGTATCCCCTCTACGATCTGCTAGGTGACTACCTCCGTGGCATGTGGATCCACTGGAACAAGGCCACCAACCTGTTCCACGCCGAGGAGGTCTCCCGCATCCTCAGCTTCCCGGCCCCGCGTCTTAACGACTTGGTCCGCATTGATATGAAGGATTATGCCCTGTGCTATCAATTCCCCTCGTCGCCCACCGGCTTCCAGAACTTTGCCATGTGGCCATTGTTCACTTGTCTGTCGATCCCCAACATTGTCGGCGTGATCGAGGCTGCTGTCTCGCCTACCCGCCGCATCATTTTCGTCAGTCACTACCCAGCGATGCTGACTGTCGCTGCGGAAACCATTCGCTACTGCGTTCGCGTCTACGAGTGGAGTGGTCTGTACGTCCCCGTGGTTCACGCCCGCCACGTCAAGGAGCTGGTCCAGGAGCCTGGTCCCTATATTCTGGGTATCACTGCCGAGTGCCGGACTTTGTTCAACGCCCCGTCTGATGCTCTCGTGGTCGACCTCGATCGCAACTTTGTCCTCACCTCCAGCCCGCCCAATGTGCTCAACCAGGGCCAGCGCACCAAGTTTATCAACCGCATGACCCAATCCCTGAATGGTGATGTCTCGCCATCCGGTGTGCCCCAACACTTGCGCACTGCCTACGCCGGCGGCAAGCTCATTCCGGCTGGCCAGATCATCGTCATGAGAGGAGAGGTCGAAAGCGTTGAAGAGCCCCAATGGTGGAACCAGGATGCTGTCATGGGCGTCATGGACCATGTTTGCGAGAAGCTGGTACGTTTACCCACCTCAGTTGTCACTAACCTCAATCAAAACTAACGTTCTATCGATTAGGGCCGCAACACCGGTATGAAGGCCATCTTCGGTGGCTCCGTCAAGAAGCCCCTCATGACCAAGGTTTCTATGCGTCATCTCAATGAGATTGTTCGTGAGCGCAACCAGTACTCTCGGGATGCCATGGAAGCTTGGCAAGACTTCATCAACCTCAAGGGCAGAATGGACACCGAGCTCAGCAAGGTCACCAAGCGCAACAACTTCTTGGTCGAGGAGCTCGAGACCTGGAAGCAGCAGTTCCTCAAGTTCCAGGCCTTTGCCGAGCAGCTCACCAAGGAGACCTCGGAGCTTAAGGTCAAGATCGAAAACCACAAGCGCGAGAGCCGTCGCCTCACTGGTCTTATTGACCAACAGAAGGATGATGTGGCTCGTCTTACTCTGCGCCTGTCTGGTACTGAGAAGCAGCGTGATGATGCTCTCGAGGCGCTCGTCCTCCAGCAGGAGATTGCCGAAGAGCTCGAGCGTGAGCGCAAGCGCAACCAGAAGGAGATCTCTGCCCTCACACACGCTAACTCGACCCTTTCCCGCGAGCGCGAAGATGCCCAGCGCGTTGTCATGCACCTACGCAGCCTTATCAATGGCCAGAGCCACCACATGGAGCACATCGTCCGCTCCATTGGTAGCAGGTCGGAGATTACTGAAATGGTCGAGCAGGGCTACGAAGACGCTCCCGAGGAGATCAAGGAGGATGTGTCAGTGGATGAGTCGAAGGAGTCCGTCAAGACGGCTAAGGAGGTCAATGGTCAAAACACTCTGGTAAATGACATGAAGCCCGAGCTAGAGCAGCATTTGCTGAACATCGGCAAGGATCACAAGACCCTTGCGCGTCTCAGCATCACAGATGTCGCAGACCGCTACCTGCGCGACAAGACCGATGCCATCGCAGACATCATCCGCAGCATCAGCGACCAGTGTGCCGCCGCCGTCGAAGGCCTGCACCTGGCCCAGGACGCCGAGGATGAGCAAGACGCCGAGATCTCTTCCAAGAACGACCGTCTCGGCTCCGACTACGACAACCTGGAGGACCGCTCCACCCGCGCCCCTAGCGAGATCAGCGACGCTGACAACAGCTCTCTCCACCCGGACAACCGCCACTCCAGCATCCCCCCAACCCCGGATCTGGTCCACAACCGCTCCAGCACATCTATGTCCATGGTCAGCAGCTCGACTTTCCCCGAGCGGTCAAGTCAGCAGTATGGCCCCGGCGATATCCCAACCCGGATCGTTGAGGATGATGATGAGCACGCTCACGAGACTGAGAACGTTGACGACCAGCAGACTGAGCGCGGCACTCTGTCCAAGCAGAATAGCGAGGATCTCATGCGGCCCACTACCGCACGGGTGATTTAGATTTTCCATCAGCTTTTCAGGTTAGATGACTGAGACGATCTTGTTTGTGTTTTTTTCTTCTCTTCTCTGTCCATTCCTTGTTCTCCTTCTGTTTGGCGAGGCCTTTCCCCCTTTTTTTTCTTTCTTCTACTTCACCTGTGCAGTATCCTGAATACGCACATACGCTCTGGTTGTCTGGCGTATTTCTCGTCGTGTCGATTATTTTTGATCTTCATTATATCCACCCGACCGTCTATGTTTTTCTTGTCCAATAATTTATGGTCCCTTTTGCCTTCCTGGGACTTGTCTTCTCTCGTTTTTCTTTTTTATTTTGCCCTGTTCTTCCCCCGAGGAATTCGTTTATTTATATGTCGTGCCGTCTGGGATGGAACGGCTTGGTTTTGATTTGCGCTCATCTCGAAGAGCCCTCCACTCTGCACCGCACTGCCTGCGGATTATATTTCCTATTTATCTACAGTCCTTGATCTGGATTGATCCGATCTACAAGGGTTTATATAGCTCCCTCTCTAAAATGGATTCTGTGAATTTGAACTTCTCTAAGATTCCCACAAGTTACACACATCGTAGCTAAGCAACTTCAAAAGGCGTATGGAGTTTCATGTAAGTCAAATCCTCGTAGGATTCATATGCTAATCATGAACTATGTACATCACTCAAATGCAACCCAATTCCTAGGATCCCATCTCAAGCCAATTTCCCCGGCACAACAGGATGTCCAGCACTCAAACCACCACAAACCGCCCAAGCCTGTCCATTAACATAGCTACTCTCATCACTACCAAGGAACAGCGCAACACGCGCAACCTCATCAGCAACAGCACCCCGCTGCAACGGGTTCAATTGTCCGACCTTGCGCTCCGTGCCGCGCTCCCGCGCCCGGTCAAATACCGTCTGCGTCATCCCCGTCTCAATCAGCCCGGGACAGATCGCGTTAATGCGGATACCCGAGCCAGCAAGCTGGTACGAGACCGTCTGCGCGATCGAAACGACTGCTGCTTTTGAGGCGGAGTAATCAGTTGAGCCAGCGTTGGAGCGGAGACCTGCAACAGACGCCGTGCCGATGATTGAGCCGCTGGGATACGGCTTTGAGGCTGAGGTTATCTTCATTGCTGGGGCGGCGTGTTTGGCTGCTAGGAAGACGCTGTTTGTCGGGGTTGGTTAGTTCGATTTGCATCGGGGACAATTCCGTCTGCTTTGTTTCAGGAAAATGTACGTACCCGAGAGCATTTACTCGCATCGTGTTTAGGAATCCGTCGCCGTCGATCTCGGTGAATAGCTTCGGTTGGCCTACTACGCCTGCGTTTGCGAAGAAGATGTCGAGTCGGCCGTACTTGCTGACCGCTTCGTCGATGACTCCTGTCAGGGCTTTTTCATCCGCTGCGTCAAATTTCCGCACGTGCACGTCTACGTTTGGGTAGAGCGATTCCATCTCCCGCTTGTGCGTTGCCAGGTGGGTGTCGCTGAAATCGCAGATGTAGACTGCTTTGGCGCCGTTGTTGGCGAATTGGTGGGCACTGGCGCGGCCAATTCCATTGGGAGAGTTTGCACCTGGAACTTAATTGGTATATGGCTTTAGGATGGCGTCGGGAATAGTGCTTACCGGTCACGATTACTACCTTGTCCTTGGCCCGGCTGTATATTCAAGTGTTAGTTATGCACCCAAGCTTGCAATATATGCAACGGTAGAAGCTGAAAAAACATAATAGTGCTATAAGATTAAGGCTACTTACGGCCCTGCTGAATCTGGGGCAACATGACGGATCTTGGGGATATCCTCGAACGTGCCCTCGGAGGGAATGCCCTCAACGAGCTGCTTGCTCAGCGCTTGAAGACGTTGCTTTGCTGCAGCAGACATGATTGTTAAGCTCTAAATAATCTCAAAGGGCAGTCAATGAAGAAAACGAATTGTCGGCTCAAGAAGAACCGCTTCAATTGCGGCGGCTTTGTAGTTATAACAGCTCATCAGCTTTCCCCACTATGTCGGTTATGCGGAGAGCCGAGGCTCCAGGAATACGTCCCGGCATAGAGACCAGCATGGCATGGCAGTCACGTGTTAGAGAGCATAAGCATTGGGTCACATGACACCTGCCCGGTCACGTCATGTGCCGTAGGGTATCAAAGCTGTCTTTGTGGGTTTCAGAACAAGACAAATCTGTGCTCTTTGTTTCCTCATGCTTTTGTTGGTCTTAAAATAGGGTATCTAGGGTTGAATCCGTACCCGCCCCTGAAAATCACGGTCGATCTCCCTTCATTCCATCCACGGATCACTACAGCAAAGGCTCGCCAAGCAGGCGCGACAAGACGAGCCAAGTATCAGAAGCTACATAAGCTAGTTGATTATTTGTCCCGTTAGCTCGGACATCATTTCCAATTTGCCCAGATCCGAAAGTCCTAAGAAAAGCCTTCATGAAGCCATTAATCAACGATTCCACTGTTCATGCCATTGCCCGGTTGTTGAGTCATGGCAGATTCCGACATCCACTCCCAGCGGCGTTCTTCGTCCCAAGCGTCAAGCGCCTCGAGCAGAAGTCGAAATGCTAAAGTCGTTCGCGCCAAAATGCAAAAACGCCATTCAGGGTCCTCCAACACAACAACTGATTTGACCTCGTTCCCCTCGCTTTCGCCGCCAGACAAATCTCCGACCCTCGCCCGTGGCCTGACGAATACATTGTTATCCGGCGAAGACGGGGAGGAATCAAATGGTGATGGGACTACCCGTGGGCGCAAGGCCACGCTAGCAAAGTTGACGACTGGGCTGTCGCACAATTCAGGGCGAGCTGCTCTCTTCGCCGACTCCGTCCCTACACATGATATCCCAGGCGCGCTACATTTGGCCGATGATGCGCACATTGAGCGGCTAATTGCTGGAACAGGAGCCGTGAAGATGGTGAGACAGTTCGCTCGCGATCTGGCTCAACGGGATGCTGAGATCTCGGCCCTCCGCCAACGCGCCGATGCGAGGGAGCGAGAGCTGAAGAGAATGCTACGAGACGTGTCTGTGTCCAACCAGGACATTGAACGTCGTCTATATCAGTTGGAGAACCCGCCGGGCGATCGTGCCTCGGATGCGGAAAGCACTCATAGTAGCGATCATGCTGGTCAAACCTATTCCGGCCTGAATGGGTTGATGTCTCAAGCTATGGAAGACACCGTTGGCTCTCGTCCTCATGATGAGTCTGCAGAGACGCAGGCCACGATTCGTGCCCAGCGGTTAGACAATGATCCCCGAGGCAGCGGAGCCACTGACAACCGGAAGCGTCAGAGCTCGGTTCGGGGCTGGCAGGAGTACATTTTTGGCTCGACCAATACAAGCCGGAAAACCAGTCGCGCCAGCAGCATTATGAGTGATGTTGGTGAACGTGGAGAAGAAGAGACCGAGCGTCCCCGCGTGCCCAGCAATCCTGCAATGCGACGCAAAGCGCTTGATGAGCAGCTATTCCAGCCCCCGGATGGCCCAGCACGAAACGGACCGGTGAAGCGTATTGCTAGCACGTCCGCAAATGGCGACGATGCAAGCATTCATTCTCGCAAATCTTCACGATCTCTCGGCTCTTGGACTGTCAAGCTATTTGCTGGCAATCCCCAGTCGAGCAGAGATGCAAGTGATGCTGAGTCTATTCACAATAAACCCCAACACAAGAGGCCGGACGGAGACAAAAGTGCTTCATCTACACTGTCTGGCAATTCTAAGGGTTCAATGTCGGCAGTGGCCGCACTGAAGAAGATCAACAGCAACGTCGGTACGTCTGCTACTGGACGATCTGCCAGTGGATCGAGCGTTCAGGGCAAAATGAACCCCCCTGCGTCGCGAAGGCCGGCAGCTGGCAGCGTGTCCCAGGGCGCGACGTCGGAGACTGCAGATAGAGGCTCCACAAATCATGGACCCGTCGAGATGGACGCGATTTTGCCCATGGAGTCGAAGCCTCCGACGCTCACCCCTATTTACAACAATTCCCAACCGGGTGAGTTCCTCACCGACCGGTTCGGTTTCATCTATGATCAACATAGAAAGAAGCGCCAAAGGGAAGCCAATACTGCCAAGAGCAGCAATCACCGTTTGAGTATAACCGAGACTCTCGGCTCTCTTCGGACCGATGCGTCAGATCATGAGGATGACCCCGAAACCACAAAACTTCGACAGGGGCCTTCCGGGGCCTCGCGTTCTCTGCCTGACTCACCAGATGACCCTGACAGCGGAGCTGTTTCCATCCGTCGCTGGCAGGACTATCTGAGGATGCCGTCCCGTCCCACAGAGCTATTGTCCCACACGCCCTCTGCAGGCCCGATTGTCTCCCTGACCACTGCAGGAGAAAATCGCTCATCTGTTTCATATGACAAAGACGGGGCGTTGGCTGTCGGGTCCAGCGCACAACCATCGGCGTCTACATCGGCTATCACGGCCGACAGCCCCGAATTCGCTGGCTTGTCCTCGGATCAGCTCAAAGACACAGCCTCCAGATTCACTGTCGCAGAGATGGAGCCCGTAAAACTGTTGTTGGAACAGTTGACCGATCTCCACGATACCTTGCAACGCGATCGAACCGTGAGATGGAACGAGTTTCTTCGCAAAGTGCGTGCTGAACGCCGAAAGGAGGGCGAAGCGGCAGCCGCTGCAGCAACTTCCGATCGTTCTCTTGCTGCCGTTGACACACCAGAAGTCTCACTCGCCGACGGCGAAGTTGTAGGCATCGCAGGTCTGGGCAACAAAGGCAAGGTTGGCCGAGCGAAGTGGCGAGAATTCCGCCTGCTCGTACTCGGCGGCATCCCAGTTGCTCTTCGCGCCAAAACTTGGTCGGAATGCAGCGGGGCTTCGGCAATGCGAATTCCTGGCTACTATGATGACCTTGTGCATGGCGTTGGTGGATCGGACCCCGACCCTTCCGTCGTCGCACAGATCGACATGGATATACGCCGCACCCTTACCGATAATGTCTTCTTCCGCAAAGGGCCTGGTGTCAGCAAGTTGAAAGAGGTTCTGCTTGCGTACTCGCGCCGTAACCCAGAAGTAGGCTACTGTCAGGGCATGAACCTCATCGCAGCGTCTTTGCTGCTCATTATGCCGACTGCCGAGGACGCCTTCTGGATTCTGACCTCAATGATCGAGATTATTTTGCCCCCGCACTACTACGATCATGGCTTGCTCGCCTCCCGTGCCGATCAGGTAGTCTTGCGACAGTATATCTCAGAACTGCTTCCCAAGCTCTCCGCCCACTTAGAGGAACTGGGCATTGAACTGGAGGCACTCACCTTTCAATGGTTCCTCTCTGTCTTTACAGACTGTCTCTCCGCGGAGGCACTGTATCGTGTATGGGATGTGGTTCTATGTCTTAATGTGACTAGCGCAGTGAACAGCTCCGGGTCAAATGCCTCTGGTACTAAGGAGAGCAATGACAAGACCGCCAAGGCTGCCGAAAATCTTGCCTCTGGCAGCGGAGGCGGAAGCACATTCCTGTTCCAAGTTGCTCTCGCCCTGCTCAAGCTCAATGAGCAGCAATTGTTGACGACCTGCTCGACGCCGGCGGCACTCTATACATACATCAACCACCAAATGACCAACCACGCGATCAGCATTGATGGCCTGATTCAAGCCAGTGAAGCACTGCGCAATGTGGTCCGCCGCGAAGATGTCGTTGCACGTCGTGCTGTTGCCCTGCAAGAAATGCGTGAATTGAGCAGCGGTGCAGGTGCCTAGATCCTCTGATGCGGAATTTCTCGTCATAGCCTTCCTTAGATTCATTTCCTTCTACGTTTTTCATGCGATGCCGATACGACCTGAGCATAAGGCAAGGAGTTTTGGCTTTTCTGTTCTGTTCCTTTTTCTTTTCATTTCCTGGCGCTACTTCCCTCATTATTCCTTTGTTTGCGAAAGTTGTTGACATAGCGATGTTCTTGTTGCCCGTCTCATACACCCAGCATTTGAGATACCCCTGGATTTTATATTGGGCGGCAGCACTGTTAGACCTGTTTGAAAGAAATCAAAATCTTTTTCGATCATTATTATTACTCTTGTGCATTAAAATGAATCCTACGGCCTGAAATGTCTTGACATGCCTCACTCTAACTTATCATACGAATTCCGATCCTACGATAATACGAAGGGAAAACAAGCTGATTTGAATCATTTCTTTCATTCTCACGAATAAACTATGAAAAATTTCAAAAGCAGAACAGCCGGCATTACTACCAACGACAAACCTCATAGCTCCAAGGAAAGGCACGAAGGAAAGCATTGACCAAATTACCTCAACCATTCAAACCGGAGCCCATCAATGGTCTGCTCAAACATGACTGTTCAGTTATCCTGTCTCAGGTCTGGGCTTCCTCGTACTCGTCTCGAAATCAGCCAATGCCGGCCCATCAACCCTCTCCATATACCGAAGGACCTCCAACTGGTGAAGCTTGTATTCAAAAGTCTGCGCATCCGAGACACTCCTGCAGAGCTCCCCATCAGAGCTGATAGGTGCTGTGATAGGATACGGTGCTGTAGGTATGAATCTAGCCTTCATCTGAGGCTTGAAGGTATCCCGGGCTGCTTTTATTCTTCGGCCATCTTCGGTGCCGCTGTAGCCGTCATATTTGATGTTGGATTGGTCCATGATGCCTAGGTTCTGATATCAGTGTTGATTCTCCGGCTTCTCAAGGGTCTAACAAACATACGCTCCATATGCTTGATGTAAAGGCACATTCGCTGATACGTGCGTTGGAACTCGCGCTTCTTGATTGTTGCTCTGACATTGATGTCCAGCATCCATGCGACCATTGCACAAGACAGTCCTGTTATATCTGTCAGCTTCTTGTCTTTGAGTGATGCTGGGTTATTGGCTTACCGTCTTTGCTGTAGCCGTATTGTTCGCTCAGATACGGCGCTGGAACCTTTTCCATGCGATTCACGAAATCTGGGGGAAGATTATTTGCGGCCATTTCGAGCAACACTACTAGGAGGAATGATTTAGAAGATATCGGATGTTGAAGAAGAGGGAATTCCTTCGCTTTTTCTTTTTTTCGCTCTTCGTTCTCTTTGTTCTTCTCCGGTCTATCCCAACCAGCCAGTCTGACAGAACTTTTCTTTGTCCTCACATATTTCCAGGGCTCTGCAAAGTCAAATAGTTCGGCGTTGACATGAAAGAGGAAATTGGAGGGATGTGAAACGTTCCGTAGTCAACTTCTTTGTTCTCAAAATAGACCCTGTATACTTCCACTTGGGCGCTTTGTTCAAAGTCCCAAGCCCTACTTTCTCTACAATTGACTGGATAATCCAAATAGTCAATGACTCTAAGCCAAACTTTCCCTGTATTTCTATGTTCTTTTGGTCTATATAACATCCTTTCTCTTCTATCTCTTCTACCCATTCCCTTTGACCCCATCTTCGTCTCGCCAAAATGAATTACGAGCGCATGGCAGCCGAAATCCCCGCCCTCTACCGGCTATCCAGGGAGTCCAAAGGTAATCATATCTCTCTATTTTCGTTCAATCCTCTATCCTCTAGTCCATCAAAACTAACAAATAACCAGAGGCCGATCTCCTAAACGGTCTTCTAGGCTGGATCCGCAACGATACCTTTGGAAAAACGGCCGAAGTCTGTGCCCTCTGGGGTTCAATCGTCGAGGCCAATAAACACCTTGCCAAAATCGATCGTAAGACTACGCGCTCTACCTGTAATAGCCATCGTTGACTAATTTGGTTTCAATCAGGTACGCTGCAAGCGCGTAAGATTGACCATGAGCACTTCGATCTCAAAGAACTTCTGAATTCGGAGTTGCAGCAGGCTAAGGAAATGATGGCTGCTATTCCTGGTGGAAGACGTGCGACTACTATCACTACTGATGAGGATTTTTCTCTTGCTGTTAAACGGTTGAAGTATCTCCGCGAGTACAGATAGTCCTGGTTTTGTTTGGGGTGAATTCTGGATAGGAAGGAATGTGTGAATTCTGTTGATGTTTCCTATATGTTCCATATTTCAATGGGTAATGCTGTTCATCTACAGAGATAGATTTAAGCCTGTCTGTTGTAGATAGTCGGTCTCTTGCTTCATCAAAGAAGAAAGAACCAACCGTATTTCCTATAGACTCTGTTGGGGGCTGCCTTTGGCTATATGCTTCAATCCAACATATTCTTCCAGATAGTATATAGCCTAAGTATGTCCAGACCTAGGCCCCATCTAAGGCGCTGTCTTCCAGACGCGCTCAACGACATCCCTCCCAATCTCCCGCCCAAGCAACCACCCAATACCACATAGAGTATCGATATTCGACCTGATGGACAACCAGTGCTCAGGCCAAAGCATCCAATGAGCATGCGGCATACCAGGATAAGCATCTAGACGAGTAGCAACGCCATGATCACGCAGGATTTTCTCATATATCAACCCATCATCACGCAGCGTGTCCAACCCATCAACCTGGACATGAGTCGGCGGCATACCGGCAAGCTCAACGTCCGAATTCAACGGCGAAAAATCAACAGACTGCAAGTCCGGCTCCCACCAACTCGTCCATGTTTCAATATCCTTAGCATTGCAGATTGGTGAATTGGCGTTCTGCTCACGCGATACCCATAAATGCTTGTATTTCTCCGGCACAGTCCGCTCGTCCATGCAGAGCGGGATTATGGCCAGCACGCCTGTCAGCGGAGGAGAGAGCTTTTCTCTCATGGCGCGATGAGCTGTGGCGATTGAGAGGTTTCCTCCGGCTGAGGTGCCGCCGATGATGAAGCCTTTTGAGAGGTCGGCGTCTAGCGATGAGGCATTCCTCGCTAGCCATTTTACGGTATCCCAGATATCGTTGTGGGCGATAGGGAACTTGTGTTGTGGTACTAATCGGTATGAAGGGAGAATCACTGTTGTGCCGTAGAGTGCGGCTGTTGCTGTCGCCCAGGGGAGTAGTTGGATATTTGTGCCGCTGAAGAATCCACCGCCGTAGATTAGAATCACGAGGGGGGTATGGGGCTGTGCGTTGGGTGGTTTTATCACCCGGATCTCGCTTTCATGGCCGTCTCGCATTGGGATGGTCATTAGAGTTTCGTGGGTTCTGTGTCTCGAGTACTTTTCACAAGTGGCCTTTTCGTTCGCTATTGAGGCTTGGAGCAGAACATCTGGTGCAAGTGAAGAGAGGTCGGGAAGAGGGGTGTGCTTCAGGATCTGTATATACAATGATACGAATTACTTCCTGGAGTGGGAGGTGCAGGGCTCCAAGGCTGCCAGTTCTGCTTACCTCGTCTATCTCTGGGTCGATAACACCGAGCTGGAGGACAGCTTCCTTGGTACTGTAAGGATCCATGTAGATGGAGTTGAGTGAGAAGAGACAGAGACATAACAGGAAATCGGTCTTATTCGGGGTCTTTGTATCAGCTCATAATGAACACGAGCCATGCAGCCAATCAGGCAATGGTAAGAATCTACGTACTCTGGATTCTGCAAATTCATCCCGCTATAGAGAAACAGAGACGAAGCCCTGGTCTCAGTCAGGAACTACTTTTACAAGTCTATAAAGGTAAAGAGACAAATCAAATGGTCTGTTTGATATATACAAAGCCAGGTACCGGTGGAAAATGCATTTCCCGCCGGGTATCCCGGTCAATAATCGGGGAATCGGACACAGATTTATACTATTATACTCCGGACTTAAGTCTGCTCAGCCCCAACGGGGGCCAGAGCCCTGCAAGGGGGTTTAGTGGGGCGGTGAACACGCCAGCCGGTCGATCAAAGGTCGGTGAGCATGCTGGGCTCGGAGGATCTCGACTTCATTCAACGACTGTTGAGAAGTCGCGAATATCAGAGACGATGTGAGACGTTGAGTCGGAAAGGTCGCGAGAGGCAGTCATATCTTCTTTCCTCAGCTCGGGCCCTGATCCACCCAGAACTGACTGTTATCCAACACCGTATTCAGATCCAGCGAGTCCATTGTCGGACGCAGTCCCAGATCCATCACATCCCGTGCAACCGCTTTGATCTGCCGCATGATCGACTGGGAAATGGCCCAGGTGCGAGCCAACGACTTGAAGACACCGATCGTCAACGCCAGACGGTCGCGGCTGGGGTCTGGCATTTGACCGGCTTTGACAGAACAGGTGGCCAGTTGCACAATGGAGCTCATGGTGAGTGCGCAGATGAAAAATGGGGTGTGCTTGATAACGGGCAGACGGAAGGCAGCAAGGCGGGACAGCTCCCGGGCGGCCTTAGCGGCCTTCATAGCATGCTCGTTGTGGGAGAATGCAGGCACACTGATCGGGCCATGGTGGCCACAGATGACTTCCGCGGCAACGGCGGGAGACGAGAGAAGATCAGACCGCGGAAAGTTGAGGTAGATGGCTGCGCCGTTCAAGATCATGGTCGCCTGGAACATGATCTCATCCACGCTCCCGTCGGGTCGCAGGAGCTCTTCCTTGGACTCTGGCAAGTGATGGCCCCAACTACCAATGCGTGCATCAAGAGCTTCCACATGGTCCTGCTGGCCTTCGGTCATATCTTGCATCGCCACCACACGACCGAGAATCCGTATGGATTCAATACGATAACAGTATGAAGAGAAGTCACGCTCTTCGTCAGCGAACACGCGCTCGTCAAATTGCGCAATGGTCGGGGACGGTGGCGGTGGCAGGGCGTCATAATAAATCCGCTCCTCGCATGGAAGTGGGACCTCGAGCGGTACTTGGTTGGTTCGGTATTCGCGTTGCACACCAAGGGCAGTCATGAGACCCTCGATTATGAAGAGCTCCCACCAGGTGCGCCGCAGAGACTCTTCGCGGATTGGATCCCCATTGCCTACAACGATTGCAAACGTCCCTTGATGCATGCCAAGCTCAAAGGCTGAATCTACTGCAGCGGCGAGACAAACGCCGGCCTCGCCGCGCTCATTGTCTGAGTGAAGTACAATCGCCAGCAGAAGCAATGCTTGCACCTTTTCCACCGACAAACTTTGTTCTTGGACCATTGAGACAACCGTAGGCCGGTAGGTGTCACTCGAGGCAGCAGGAGTGAAGTGGGCACCGATGAACTTCATCACCTGCTCCAGGTATGCGGGGAATACAGTGCGATATAGGAGCCGGTGAGGTGGCAGGATTGGATGGGCGGCGTGGAAATAGTTATAGTAGATATCGAGTAGGTAGCCATCCCCGCCGGCAGCAGAGGAAGAGTCCGGAGTCAACGGTCCGCTGATTGGGCGAGCGTTTGGGACAATTGGGGTTGAAAGTCCCTGCAGTCCAGGACTAGTCGACGCGGAGGAGGGCAATGGCATCGTTGGCGCATAAGTGAAGCCAGCCTGCAAGGTCCAATCCACGGGTATATCGAGCATGCCTACCGGGTTGGGATCCATGGGCAGGTAATCCGGCGAGTTAGCGCGGCGCTTTTTCGAGGGGCCCTTGTATCCTCTCCGAGACTTAGTATATTCGCAAGCTGATCCGGTCTGTTCACAGCGGCTGCAGACGGGAGTCCTGCTGTCGCATTTGAGATGTTTGTGACGGCACTGAAGACAGGCCAGTAATGCAGGGCCCGGTTTGGACCCAGAAGTAGCCTGTAATTCGGTCATAATGAAGGAAGACGCATGTAGGAAATGGCTAATAAAGTAGAATTGACTGAGCAAGACGAGTAGAGGGGAAGAGAAGAGGGGGAGGATTGAAAATGTTCCAACGTTCCAGTGATCGGGCCCGGGTGGTAATCCGCAATACGCACTTAAGGGGGAGCACTTGTTGAACTAGAGTGTTTCTCTCTTTTAGGGAAGAGTGTATATATTCCTCGAGAGGTCAATAAGAAGATTCAAATGTTCCTGGACAAAGAGGTAAAAAGATACAAAAGTACCAAAGTGCCAAAGTACTAAGTCACGATGCAAGTGTACTCAATAATTTACACGGTCTCCGTACTGACATTACTGACATTACTTACCCGATTAGCTCTCACCACCTTATCAACTACATCACATCTCTTGACCTTGACTTGACCTTGACTCTCTTCCAAGCTTCCTCTATTCCTTTCAAACATTTGAATACTCTTTGAAGAGCGAAATCCCCAATTCCTGCTTTTGGGACACCCGCAATTACACAACACCGTGTAGTGTCACTCGAACTACTGGCCGACGTGTCTTCTCCGATTATATCGCCCATCCCTTGAACGCTTTGTCTGTTGTCGTTTTGTCTTGGTTTCTTCCGTTGCCATCTACATTGCTCCTCCGTGACCTCCTTTCACAATGATCTCCGACGACGACCTCTACCGCCTCGCCATCTTCCTTGGCTCCTGCGCCATGATGATGATTGTCCTATACCACTTCCTCGATGTCAATGCCAGCGAGGAGGAACCAGAGTCTGCCGAATCAGCCAGCCAGAGTAAAACCGAGGGTGCTGTGCCCGCCGTGTCCACAGACAAGGTGTCGGCTTCAAGGAAGGGGAATTAAATCCGATTTGCGACTCGAGGGGAGAAGGAATACAAGAATCCGACGGGGAACAAAGATACCAGTGCCTACATCATTTGATTTTACTTTTACCAGCGGTTCTGGCACAAGCCAATTGTACACTACCGTCCATTCAGTTGGAGAGAAAGGCAATCATTGCCAATCTCATGGCTTGATTCATCAATGCTCTTTGAGTAACTTGAAATTGTGTGGGTTCCCGGGAATTCACCGTATAGATCTCGATCTCGTAGATAATGTAGAACCTCTTAAGGTGTCATCCAGGTGCAAAATATTGTGAGCCATGCCAGCATGGCAGATTATGATATGCTTTCAATGCCAGTTCCCATGCAAGCCGCTCGCCATGCAATGAACCGAATCCCAAGAAGGGCGAGAAAAAAAAAGGAAAATAAATGAAGATTTGGGCCCATCTCAACACGTTGTCGTAAGTATCACGAAAGTCGATCCGACACATCAACTCTCCCCCATAAATGCCATTTCCCCAGTGTGTACCCTGCGCTGCCGAGCTGGTGTCGACAGACGACGGTCACTCCAGTCCATCTCAGGTCCAATCTGCTGCTTCCAGTGTCGACCAGCTTCGATCAGGGCTTGGGCCTTCGTCTTCTCGGTCGACTTTCCATGGGCCTTGCTGAAGGCCTTGACCTGATGCTCATCGACCGGCAAGACCATGGTCCCTTTGCGGGCACTTCGGTCACCCAGAACGGAAGGGTGGTTCGGGTTGTTTTCCGCTAGAACGTTCATCCGATTAGACATTTTCTTCAGATCAAAAACAAACTCCGTGTAGATCAGCTCTTGGAGGAGCGTCAAGCGCAAGCTAGCTATGAGTCTCACCTGTTACTGGCACCGTCGGTCCATCCCCAAGCTCCCAAGCAATTTTAGAAATGTGCTCGGTCGCCAAATGCTGGAACATATCTGCGGCAGCCATTGGCGTCTTATTGCCGCAGTCTTTCCATTTGCAAACAAGAGAATGCGGTATATGCACTTTTATCACGTGGGCTCGGACCGAATCAATGTTGTGAAGTTGGGCAGCGCACCCCTCCCATTTGCATGGGAAGATTTGATAATCAACAGGCTGCTGACGGTGAATGGCAACTTCAATGTTGCTCGCGACGCTCTTCGGGGGTCGCCCTTGTCGTCTTTTCATGGGCATCTTGGCGGGTGACAGTGGAATGACAACTTGTGGCTGGGGAAGACGCCTTGCCTCGGGGAATTTGACGATCCGACCAGAGTCAGACTGGCTCTTGACCGTCTGCCCTTGAGGTTTAGGCTTTGTTGTAGACTTGGGGGTCACTTGTTTCGTAGTAGGCGGGGGTTTTGGTGTGGCTGCACTGTTCGGCGTCGAGCGTCGTCGCTGTTCGAGTTGCGGGTGCGGTTGCGGCAGTGGGGGAGGGGGAGTTGGTAAGGGGGCGGATTTGTTGGATGAGAATTTCGGCGATGCAGGTACAGCTTCGACCCTGGGAAGTCCAGAAGGCAAGTTTGAAGAAAGAATATGTTGGGGAGAATGATAAGTCGGAGGCTTGAAAGGCAAAGTACCCCAAGGGCTCAAACCACCAGGCGGGGCGCGCGCGTCGATCCTTTCTGGCAATGCGACTTGGCGATTTGGCGGTGTGTCACGCGACGGTACGGGAGCGTGATCACGTGTTGTCACGTGGTTGAATGTAGAAGTAGGGTCACGTGGAAGTGATTGCCACTGAGGAATTGGTCGTCGAACCGGAGGCATGCGGTCCACTTGAGGTTCAGGCTGCTCGGCGTCCACCAGGTCCCAACGAAACGTTGCCAGGTCTGCACAGTAATCAATTCTGGTAAAATTACGGCGTAATGGATCAAGATGATGATTTAGATGCTTTTCCTTCGGGTGCCTTCCCGCAGCAATCAGTACATCCCGCGCGATCGTGGTGGGATCATAGGATTTTTTGGGTAGTGCATCGCTCGGGTTTATTTGCTGGACAAGGTCGCCACGGTTTTTAAGAATCCTACCGGGGCCTCGGGGCCGAGCATTTTCCATAGGAACTTGGGCCCCTGGTACCGAACTACCCGCTGATGGGTCGCTTGGGGGAGTTATTGTTTGTCTCTTGCCACTGCCCAATAGTCGCATCTTTGCGGGTGGCATAGAATCACTATAATGCTCTCCGGCTGGAACCCACCGCTTTTTCTGATGCGGCAGTGGTTCGGGCAGCGGGTACCCCCGCGACTGAGTATTGTCCACAGCAGGCTGTGGTATCGCAGGGCTATGGACCCTATCAGGCGCTGTTGGCAATACTGATTGCACATGATCTTGATTGTGGAATGAAGTCTCAGGCGGTATTGGGTTTGAAGTGTCAGAATTGGTAGCCGGATTCTGTGTTGTAGGGTTGGAAGCCTCTCGATTGATTGTGGCTGGTGTGGTCGACTGGCGGGTCTCAGAGACCAGAGGCGCAGTGTTCATCGAATGGGGGCTTGGTGGTGCATTCGGATGAGATTGCCTTTGGACCTGGGTTGGTGTCGTGGAATGACTTTGGTATGGGCTCTGCGATGCTTGGGGCCTTGCCACCGGTGTATGTGTCCTTCGAACTGGGGGCCCCGGCCACTGTCTCTGCGCTGCTGCTGCTGCTGACCAAGATATTTGCTGGGTATTCTGAGCTGGGGTCGTCGAGTGGCTTTGGTATGGTCTCTGAGATTCTTGGGGCCCTGCCGCTGAATGTGTCCTTTGAACTGGAGGCCTTGGCCTGGTTCCTTGTGCTGCAGTGGAATGAGGTGGTTGCTGAGGATTGTGGGGTGGCATTGTAGAGTAGCTGTAAGAAGGACTTTCCGTGTGTGTTCTTTGAACTTGTGTCGTCATCCTTTGTGGCATGTGCGTTTGGGACAACACCTGGGAATTCTGTTTTGGGTTTGACGAGAACGTTTGATACGGGTTTTCATATGTGCGCACAGCCCGTGCCGTGGGTTGGTTCATTCCCTGTGCAGGGACTGTCGGTCTTGTAGTTTCGTGGACCCTATGGGTGCTTTGATGGGCCGAGGCGTTCGGCATAGAGCTGAAAGGACTCTGTGGGGGGCCAGCGGGACCCATGCGAGTTTGACCATGGCCATATGCATCCTGATGTGCCTGAGTAGCCAAGTGCTGCTGTTGGGACGGAGCGGGGGGATTTGGTCGGTGATTTGAATTGTGGGAACGATCTGTTGGGTATTCAGAATGGCTAGAAGGAGGATTGTTGGATTGAATATTGCTGTTTTGCTGGTGTGTGTTTCCTCCGTACTGTGCACCCGAGGCATACGAGTACGCCTGAGGATTCAGGGCATGATTCGTCCCAGCATTGGTTGACCTCATAAATGAATATGATCTCTGTACCTGCTGGTGCATAAAGGCCGCTTTAGCGACCTCCTCCGCATCGTGAAACGCCGGGTGTGTTTGATAAGCCTCATTGTTGATATTGGGGTCGGGTTGACTATCGGCGGGAAGAAAGCTCTGGAGCCAATCGAATCCGTCCATGCCTCCATTAGACAATTCAAATTGTGCTGAAGCTGTCTAACAGCTAGAACCTCATGGCTGGGGATGTTGTGGGACCGAGCGAAGAAAAGGCTTGATCGTAATCCGTTGCGCATGGAGGGATTGAATCGCGGCCGAATAGGGAAAGGCCGGGTATGACAAGTAATCCCAAAAGGTTTATGAGTCGCAAATTGGGACTAAAATTGAAGAATTAGGAAGTCCTTACAGTCCCGAAGAAAGCGCGGCCAAAGAGCTGGTCTGGCGCAGCAGATGTCGAGGCGCATGGAGAAGCGCGTCGGAGGTGGGTCCCGTTATCAACCAATCATATAACGAGTGGTTTGTGCCTTGTTTATTAGGTGTCTAGTTGCAAGCCCTGAGACGGCTTAGCGGGAAATTAGTAAGCACACAATCCGGATCCAAGTTGGAATATTCGGCTACACAAGAAAAGATCCTCTCTTCGACCAACGCCAACGACACCCGTTCACTTCCCACTCACGACCTTTAAGATGGCTGTCCGAACCCACGGTGCGTACTCTCTCGCATCTCGCCTTCCGCCGATTTGATTTACAACTGCCCGAAACCCCTATCGATACGAATTTTCGCCAATCTTCAACTTTCAATACTGATGGTGTCTCCTCCAGGTATCGCCTCTTCGCGGAGCAAGTCTCGCAAGGCTCACTTCCAGGCCCCCTCCAGCGAGCGCCGTGTCATCCTCAGCGCCCCCGTCTCCAAGGAACTCAAGGAGAAGTACGGAGTATGTACCACTTGAACCTCCAAATCGAATCTGCGTCTGTTCGAGTCGAGTTTTCGGGATTGGAAACTAGGACGATACAGTCACCAGCATCACACAATACAGGACAATTCTAATCAGTGTTCTGTAACAGATCCGCTCCATTCCTATCCGCAAGGACGACGAAGTCGGTGAGTTTTATCCTTGATGCAACCTGAGATTCTTCTCAAGATCATCAAACTGACTATTATATGCAGTTGTTGCCAGAGGTTCGCAGAAGGGACGTGAGGGAAAGATCACCAACGTCTACCGTCTTAAGTTCTCCATCTTCGTCGAGAAGGTACGATTCGAATTTACATGACAGTTATTGCGGTGGATACTTACTGCGGTTTTAGATCGTTCGCGACAAGAGCAACGGCCAGAGCGTTCCCATCCCCCTCCACCCCTCCAAGGTCGTCATCACCAAGCTGCACCTCGACAAGGACCGTGAGCAGATCATTGAGCGCATGGCCAAGGGTCGTGAGGCTGTCAAGAGCAAGTCGGCTTAAGGGATTTCTTACGTGTGGGGTATAGGTTCATGTTGCAATGGCGGTTGACGGCGCGGGTTCATTTGAAGGACTCTTGAGAAACGGAGTTTCCCACCTGCTATGATCAGGGTAAAGTTTCTGAAACCAGGTGCATTGCGATGAATGAAAAATGAACAAAATTTCCTTTTTCTTCTATCCGGAGTCGGTGCTCGCAAGGCAATTCACTTTGCGCAGCCGGCGTTCTTTTTCCTTACGTCTCCCGCGCACATAGGAACGTCCGTCAAATGCTACAGCTCAATCTTCAGGCCATTTCGTTCCGTGTCCAGTTTGCAGCTCGTCCGACCTAGCATTTCTTTCTTGTCTTTGTTCGGTTTTGTAGCGACCTCTCCACTCGCTTCCAACTCCAATTCCTCCCTACTGGAAATATTGGAACTAGACCGCCTTATTATCTCCTCGTCAATCCCGCGCCTTTTAGGACGGACCCTACCTATGGTTGAAGAGGTAAACACTTGGCGTAGACAAATCCACAGGGCTACTGGGAAGCTGGTAGCCTCTGTCTTACCTGCAGACTCGCTCTGATGCTTTCGGGCAAGGACGAAGTGGGTTTGATGGTGAGGTACATATCTTACTCCAGTTGGAGGATATATAGGCTGTAGATTGTAGGAGCCGGCTCTATATCTTCGATGCGGGGATAATGGATACTTCTTATCAATCAATTGATTTACTTTCCTTTGCATCAATCTTTCCTTTCAACTTTCCTAGCATTTGTCTCATGCAATTCTTATGCTTCAGCTACCTGTACATCGTGCAGAGCGGCAGATTGCAATGGCTATGGAGATGAGCAAAATGTAATGCGCCCTCAATACTAGTAGCTTTGCTGTTTTATTGTATATCCACTCGAGTAAGACCATCGTCTCTTTTAACAAATTGGTAGGAATTCTAGTGATTCAACTTAGATGTACATATCAAGCCCTGGGATCCGATGTATATTTTTCGCCATGTCTAGCCGAGTCAGTGGTAAAATCCAATTACATATGATAGCTAATCGGCCAATGAGATACTATGGCTTATTAAATAAATTGTAATTACATGCCAATAAACAAGAAATCCATCATTTACACAGCTAAAGCCTTGACAGGACGGCGACGTGAGACATACCAAACCCACAGGTTAGACACCAAACCCTTTCCATCACTCAGTCCTATAAGGGACATGCAAAATTCGATACACTGAAGGATACAAGTCAGATAGATTTAATATACAAATCCGAGTAGGAAGATAAACCAGGAGTAGAAGCGGAGCAAACTCAGAAAAAGTAGGAAAGCAGATAACCATCGCATCATGTCTCATGAGGAAGTCGGAAACCGAAGCAACCCCAGAACCTGGATATTTGAAGAATAAAGCACGCTCGCTGAAATGTTCGACTAGCCATCCGAAGCTGCGCTAGTGTCCAACACACTTGCCCCATGCAGGTAGTCCACATCCCATGCCAATGAACAGATATAGCAAGAAGATGACGACGACCACCATCATAATCATCAACTTAGTATTCTTCCACCACATCCGCCTCCGCAGTCCCCGACTACGGATCCGGAAATCATGCGCACTCCCGCCAAGCCGATCTGTCTTGTCAACCAGCAGATCAATGCGCTCGCCGCGCTCCAGGACCCGCTCAATATTCTCGGTCATTATATCGCGAACGCTGTCGATCTCGCGCCGGGCTGATGCGAGCGAGTCTGCTGGTGGGGCGGTGTTGTAGGCTTGTAGGAGAGAGCGCAGCTCGTTGTTGAAGGCAGCGCAGCCGTAGGCGGGCAGTGAGGCGAACTCGGTTGTGGATGGATCGTAGGTGGTCAAGAACTTGCGCTTCATTTCTAGTAGGTAGGCGAATGGGATGCGGCGGCCTTGCTCTGCCGATGCAACTACCACGAAGCTCAGGGGAGCGTGTGAGTTGGGCTCTGCGATGTTGCCATCCTCGGATTGGCTGCCTGTTGGCGAGTCGGCAATGTAATGGACGAAGAGCCGTTCATGGGTGAAGGTGAGCTTTTGTGGCTTGTCGTGTGTGATCTTTGGGAGGATGATGGAGGCTAGTGACGAGGCGGCGGTCGATGAACTACCCGGCGAGGAGTGTTCGGCCAGAATAGTAGTGCGATGGGCTATGCACGAGCTGAAGTAGATTATATGTTAGTACAAGAATAAACTTTTTGATCGCTCAGGTGTCAGGCGGGCAAGACTTACTAGAGCAAAGAGCTCGCCTTGGAGGATGAAGCCATAGTGATATGATGTCAGTGGCCGTGACCTCAAATATAGACGGATCGTAGCGAGAAAAAAGAGGAGTAACAATCAATGTGACGGAAGAGCCTGCACTTTTTAAACGCTTGTGTAATACTCAGGTATAGGAGTTAAGTTGTTTGAAAGGTCTTATAATCCGGAGTACCTTGCACCCGTGGACTGGGCCGTTCGCGCAAAGCCGCTGAGTCAGCTCACCTCAATGCCCCGGCGCCTTACCCAGGTGGTTAACAATGTACTCCGTAGGTAGCCCTGGAGTTGTTGCCCATGTCTTTCAGAAAGCGTCGGTACGGCGATACAACCCACACAGCCCAGCCTGAGCTTCTGACAAAGCCCGTAGACCTACCCGTGGACATCGCCTGCATATCTGAACACTTGCTGTAGGTGGTACATTGCAGACTACTTTGAAGGACTTTGCGCGCTATGAACAATCGAAGCTTCTCCAAAATATCAAACATCAATTCACAAATATTAACCTACTATTTCTCGCAAGCACCAACTCCCAATCACCAATGGATCACGAAGGAATCAAGTGTGTACCATCCCTACAGACGTCTTGAGAGACTAAATAAATAGTTCTCCTTACGTCGTCGGAAATACAATCGAGTTACAGCTGAAGACACCCTACGATGGGCAGACAACAGACGCCAGAATCATCAAGGTCTTTGAACCATTCACCCTTTCCTCTACAATGGTCGTACGGCTAGCATCTTCTTTGGCATTAGAGGGTGATGTGATACTGAAGCTGTTTGACCGACGTTTTGCAACAACAATTAGAGAAGAGCGAGAAGACTGTCCCTGGACCGAGGATATTGAAAAGGAATATCATCAGTTCATTCTCGATGGTGGTGCGTCAAAATTATTCACCGAGCTCAAGGCCAACAGCGAACTAGCAGATCAAGAAGGGGACGATTGGAACGATTTGCAATTCGAAGCCTATCTCCATCACCTTGTGCTAGGCCTCTACGAGACGGAAGTCGAAGTGTACAGCACCCTAAAGGAATTACAAGGGAACGATATACCCCGACTGTTTGCATGCGTCACGGTGCCCAATTCTACCTGCGAGCAGACAGCACCTATTAGTCAATATGTGGATATTCGTGGTATCCTTTTGCAGTACATCGTAGGGGTTTCATTGAGCGATACTGCTATGCATGCCCCCATGGAATGCTGGCAGAGTATCTGTGAAGACGCCATTCAAATTGTTCATCTTATCGGTGATCGAGGGATACTCAACCAAGATGTCAAACCGAGGAATTGTATTCTGCACAGGATCATGGACAATGGTTTCAAGGTTTTCATGATCGATTTTGCGTTATGCCATTTTCGCAAAGAATATCAAGATGAAACGGAGTGGAGGAAATGGAAAGCTATGGAGGATGAAGGAGGCGCGATTGGATATGTCATGCAAAGTTACTTAGCGGGTGGATTTGTCTATCATCGATCTGCTCAATATACACAAGTGACGAGTTCCAGTGCGATGAATGAGATCTTCTATTTTGCTTTCAACCCTGATCAATGTAATTTAATAATCCAGAGCACTTACCGGGTCACGGCCTAGCGATGTGAAGAGCAACTCGTCCTCCACTTCTTGTCCATCTAGTTATCTAGTTCGGGAACTGGAGGGTGTCATAAAGGCAAGGACCCTCTGGATCAATGAGTCGGGAGCCCAGACGGACCAAAAAGCAGCGCCAGGGCTCTCAATAGTCGATTTGGCTCTGTGTTATATCCAATCCTCTATTGATTTTATGTCGCAGTAAAATTTCAAGTCCTCTTCCAAAGGGGAAAGAATCTTCTCTTCCACCTCATTTTGGAACTTCTCTTCTGTCAGTGATGTGTATACCGCATCTAGTCCAGATATACACCGCAAGACACTGTTCTTATAGTTCGGGCCAGAGTCCATCTCATTGGCCAAGCGTCGCGCTGCCAATGGGTCGGGAGAATTCTGGTGCCTAGAAGAGGCTAAGAACCTCGGAGAAAAGGCAATAAACGGGATGGAAAAGCCTGGGATGGATCGTGATAGACGCATGATGGTCGCCATGGTCGATCTCGCAGTGACGTATTGCGATCTACGATTAATGCCCGAGGCCGAAGCTCTAGTATCTCGGGCGTTACATTTAATGGAAGAGACCCTTGGCAAAGATAACCCACAGACAACCTCCGCCATGCTCGATCTCAGTGTCATATACCAATCGCAGAACAAGCTGGATGCTGTGAAAGACTTGGCGGAGACGGTGCTTGCGCGCCGAGAAAGGATTTTTGGGAAGGAGCATCCTGACACCGTTGGAGCGCTGGAGAATCTGAGGAGTATCATATAGAGGCTTACTAGAGGGATTACCTCGGGTCGTTGATGGACAAAATGAAGGTAACGGAGGAATAGGAAAACCACGTATATTAGATTTACTATTGATATGTCTAGAGTATAGCATCTGGGTAGCTTTTGGACCCGGCAGACCGTGCAGATGCAATAGAGAGAAGTAACTTAGATGCCATCTTGCCCGATGCTCTTTCTTGTGCCCACATTCTACTTCTCTACCTCCTGTCGAAAACAAAAAAGAAAGAAAGAAAGAAGTCCATCGGGTTATTTAAAAGTAGTTGTGGACATCGACAAATTCGAACTCAGTATCATTACCTTCGTCTTCCACCTTGTCCACTTCGATATCCTCGGAGATACCAGCAAAAGAAGGCTCAGGCGATCCCACATCCCCGGTAATGGTGCTATCGCTCTGTGTTTCGTATTCACCATCGTCGGTAGTCAGGCCAAGATCCAGCGATGATATCCCATCCTCCAACCGGACTTCATCATAGCTCTCACGATTCTCATGTTTGACCCTAAATTGCGAATAGTCGGTAGAGTCCACGGACATGATATCCGAAGCATGACTGTACGTGGCATTATGAGATGCGCCACAAATAGTGCTCCTGGCGTCACTATGCTCGATCTCGCTGAGAGAATCATTCGAGGCAACACTGCCATTGTGCACGGCAGGCCCCGGGGCTGAGAATCCGCCGACGTCCGTGGCGGGAATGATCAAGTCGGTAAAAACACCGCCCGTTTCATCGTCATTTCCGCCCGCCCATAGAGGTAGGTATTGGAATTCGTTATATGTGAGGCAGGTTAGGATATCTGTGAGTTCGTGTCGAATTGTGGGTGGGCCAGGGTGCTGCAACATCTCTAGTGCGTATTGTCTCAGGAAAGAATAAACCTCATCTTTGAATGTCATTTCGTTGAACACTGCTGAGATGTCTGTCTTGGGTGGCATTGGAGATGCAGGCGGAAGACATGGGTTAGGGGTGGGAGCAGGAATGGGACTGAGGAAAGGGCCGTTGTTGGAGGTGCTGTTAACCTTGTTTCCGGGTTGTGGCTTCCGGATGTTGATAGTCATCTCCGTCATAAAATGACCACCTGCATGTCTGGCAGCTAGAGCCTCTTCCTCCTGACGAGCCTGAGCTCTAGTTCTAACCGTTTCATTGAACACATGGCTCATCTGTCGAACTTCACCGGGCGACACGTGGCGGATAATTGCTGCGGTTTCACCACCAAAGGCTGGTGAGCCATTGCCGATTTCCGCTATTGAAGAATGAGACTCCTTGCGAGAGGCGGCATCTTGGTAGAGATCTAGGGATAGCAGTGCGCTCCAGAAGCTCTTCCCGATTAATCGCTGAAGGACAAATCCCTTGTCTATGCCCCATCGGTGGTATGGGTTTTCGGATCTCTCCAAGTTTGGCCCCACATGGAATGAGCGATTTGTGTCTCTTTCGTTGATTAATGCCCCGTAGATGCGGTCACGAATGAATTCCTTCAGCGTCACGATCAGTGGATATACGATTCCACGGTCTGCAGGATAAAGTTGAAGATGGCAGGTAAGCTTCTGGAACTCAGTAATGTGTGCCAACCAGGGCATTTCACGCCCGGCCAACTGTAAGAAGCACCGAACGACGTAGTCGCCAAAACTCTTGCTGGCATATTCGATACGCTGCACCTCTGTGTCGTCTAGAACATCGGAAATATGGCTCCGCACCAAGCTTTCCATGGACCCGATCGGTTTGAAACATGTAGCCCGTATCAGGTACAGCAGGGCTTCGTCTCCAACCATTTCAATAAAAGCATCTCGGCAGAGGTAGGGAGACTTGATACCGCATGCCACTCGATATGTCACATCGGGATGAAGCTCAATGAACCGACTGTTGTTGAGCTCGTAGAACCACGAGACGATGTGGTCAGATATGGCCGGCACCGTAGCCACGTCCAATATTTTGGCGAGCGCAAAAAAAGTCCACATCTTGCAAGGAGTGTCTATTCTAGGGTTTAGTCCTTCCAGAACGTGGAGAATGTGCTCGATGCCTTCACGATGACGCGAGGCTGAGTATTCCACCGGCGGGCCTTTCTGCTCTACTATATTAGGCTGTGATGCTGGAAATTGGTCCTGCGGTTCAGATGAGGCTTCAATCGGCTCATTTTTCATATGTTCATGTAGATGGTCGACACAGGTATCGGTCCCCGGTTCAGGCGATGTCGTAGGGGGTTGTGTGAGCTGCTCGACCGACTCCAACTCATCTTGTCCTCCAACACAGGACCATGGCAAGCTCCACATTCTCTGTTTCGAGGCCCAAGTCCTGATACTCATAGGACATGAAAGCTCGGTTAGGAAGATGACTGCATCTTCGTCTAGGGTTGGAGGTGTGAGGTCCAAGACATATTGAATTCCATCTGGCAGTTTTCCAGTCAAGCCGCGTCGCTTTTGGACCCGAGTTTGTATTTTCGGATTGAAGAGTCGTTTGAAGTAGGCCGAGCCTGTAGCCAATAATCTTTCACTGTGGATGCGATGGGGAACTGTCTGTGCGGAAAGAGGCAGCTTGGATTGGATTGTCTCCGGAGAAGGGTCAATAAACACCAGTGTATCTGCGCCATGGAGAAGAAGTAGAAATGGCGTTGTTGTAAAGTTGAAAGGTGATTTTTGAGAACTTGGGGGAATTGTTGCGAGCGCTGTGTGGGTATCGGGGTTGTTTGTAAGGGTTGAGATAGTGTCAGATTCGCTCGCAATATTACTATTGGACTCTTGCTGGTTTTGCTGTTGCTGCTGTGGGAATAGAAGGCTTTCAATTTCTCCCCGGAGGGTGCAGCCTGGACGGTGGGGAGGTGGCTCCATTTTGGACAGGGCTTCATAAGGTCAGTACGAAGAAAATGAGATGTAGATGGAGATTACTACTTATGTAGATATGTAATAAGCTGAAATTAAGTCAAGAGTAGTAAATTATGATATCTAGGAAGTTCGCAAGGGAGGGAAAGTAGGTGGGAGTGGGGAAATGGGGAATGAGGCTCTGCTGCCTAGCACGAGATAGATTAGGTACAACGCATACGGAGTACATATAACCACAGGTAACAAACAAGTCCTTGCCATGCCCAGATGTCTTTTTTGGTGGTCTTTCAGATCTTCTTTCGGATGTTATTGTAGGTATCTTTTCAGATATATATATAGACGTCTCCCGTATAATCCATGCAGAATATACATACAATACAGTTATTAAAAAAAAACTTGTGTAATGGTTCTAATATTGAACTTTCTACTTGTAGCACTAACTTCAATACTCCTATAACAACTCCATTGATTCTACTTGATCCAAAACCAAGCATACTAACCCCCTGTCAGAAGAGGTATAAAGTAAATGTTTTCGAAAAGTATTATGTTCGAGTATTGAAAATCATCCACGGAAGTGGATTCTATTATCGAGATTCGACTCCCCTTGCAAGGTTATCAAGATTTACCTGTCCGCAATTCCTCCGACCGGGCCCTTTTTTAATGACAACCTTGGAACACTCCCTACTTTTCTAGGCACCTAGGTAGTTATTATACCTTAGCTAAATGATCAATAATATTTATTTAAGTGCTCCGCCAGGCAATTAGTTAGTAGATCTTAGTTCATACCGTCATTCCAAGGTCATGTCATGGATGAGAAGAAAGAATTTACTTGGCCTAAGCACGGCCCAATTCCCGGTGGGAGCTCCAAGGTTGGGTCATGCGTTGGACCGAGTAGTCAATAGTTATAGGCTTTCAGCATTAAGGGTCATAAAGCTACTACTCCGTACAGACGCGCTGTGCAGTCCGTATAGTAACTGTGAAAAATTACAACTATATCCCAACAACAATTGTCTACACCGCATTTTACTATGTCCTGCGCAGCTCGTTTAAAATAGTACGTTATATATAGCCTGTAAAGGATCGTAGACTTGGTGCACCTACTAAGCCCATGCGGTCGCAGTCCTAGTCCTAAGACACTAAGAGCCTAACCGTCGAGACAGCGTGAGAGACAGTTCACGCTGTGAAATCGAAAACAACATCAACTACACATTGGCTGCAGTGGTAACTCAGCGGTAGAGTGTGAGATTGCAAGGTTGCCTAGGCATCTATAGCATTTATCTTGAAGTCCCGTGTTCGATCCACGGTCACTGCTTTTTGCTTCGCAAAAACAGAGCATTTACAATGCAGAGAGCTCACTGTACAGGGTGAGTTTATACTGTAGAGAGAGCTTACTAGGCAGAGAGAGCTTACTAGGCAGAGAGAGCTTACTATGCAGGGAGCTACCATATAATTCAATCTGATCTAACTGGCCTCTCTGTAAAAGCTCTTAATAAAATCATCATTCAGGAGCTATACTATCAATCCGTCTTTTCAAACAGGGGGGCCCCCCTCCTTTTTTGCTGCTGCGGATGCTGCCTCGCTAGTAGCTGCGCTATTTAACCTGTTGAGGAATAAAGCCATCTCTGTCTGCAGGGACGGCGAAGACGGCGATGGCGAGGGAGGCAGGCTTCGTAGCCGGGTAGCTGGACGTTCGCTCTCTATAGTAGTTAGTGAAAAGCATAGTATAAAGCATACCTTCCTGGCTAATATTAGCCTGATTCCTAGCCCTTTTCTCGCTAGCTCTTTGCACCAATTCATCGGCCATGTTATCTCGCACTGGGTCTGTATAGGCCTGGGCCGTAGCATCAACACTAGCAAGCTCCTTCCGCTGACGCTGTGCAGCTAGTTTTTGTTGTAGCGCCTCGTAAATCTCATTCGCATAGTCCAAAATAGCAGCTTCTGTAGCTCTCATTTCTACACGCCCAGTCTCTACCTAGGTAGTATAGCTAGTACAACAGCATGCTCTTTTAGCCTCTCAGTGATATGCTCATGAACCGTTTAGTGCCTCACTTTCCTCCTAGTATCAGCCGTCCAGGTGCTTTCAATTGCCTTATAAAGAGCGGAATTCCCCTTTATAGAGGTAAACTGATCTTTAAAATCGGTAGCAACACGGAGCAGGTCGAGATCATCCTCGGCGGTAAGCGGTGAGGTCCTAGCACTACGACTAGTACTAGTAGTAGTTCGACTAGGTATTAGTGTAGCTAGAGAGCTAAATTGAGAGGGCTCTCACCTAAGAATAGAGAGTATTGAGCCTAGTTAAGATATAAAGCTAGTGCTCTCCCGGCGAGAGGGGGTTCCTCGGTGAGGTTGGGGGGAGGGTAACGGAGGCCATTTATACTCGATAATATCGTGGATTTCAGATATTGAAGTATAAAAATATAGATGTAAATGTATATGTAAATGCAGATACTACTAACTACTATACAAATCTCTGCTCCTAATAAATTACAACGTATTATATACTAAGCTTAGTGGTTAATAGATTACGTCTTCTATCGAATTAATTATGTTACTTATTTGGTGATTCGGAATCATCGTAGAATTAATCTGACTGCCAAGGAATAAATGGTGGATCTAATGTTTTTTTTTTCCGCCTTACTAATGTATAAATCAGGTAAACCGCATTAGGTCGAAGCGATCCAAGTAATTTCAGAAGTCCTTATCTAATTTGTCTATTCTAGAGCTATATATATAGGAGCCCCGCCTATCGGAGGGTATATCGGCGTTTCGTCTCGACGGTTAGTTAGGCTTAACTCTAAGAAAGTGAAGCAAAAAGCAGTGACCGTGGATCGAACACGGGACTTCAAGATAAATGCTATAGATGCCTAGGCAACCTTGCAATCTCACACTCTACCGCTGAGTTACCACTGCAGCCAATGTGTAGTTGATGTTATTTTCGGTTTCACAGCGTGAACTGAACTGCTTACTGTTTCCACCTTTTACAAACTTATAGCGAACGCTCAGCGTTCAACCTCAGATTTACCCCGTAGAGGGGATCTTGATGCCTGAATACAAATCTCTGCATCTCCAATCTTTGCGGTAGTTCGCAAGCTCTTATGTATCATGAGAAAGCTTTCAATTAGAAGTATGGGATCAAAAGGCTTTTTCATACATGGCGCGCGCGCGAGAGCGAGAGAGCGGGAGAGAGAGCTCGTGAACCACCTCAAAAATTGGAGATCATTAAGGCATGTATAATAATAATTCAGGTAGTTAGCTATCTTTTATCTTTGTGACTACAGCTCGCGCATTAAACCAACCCNCCCCCCAAAACAATTGGGGTTTGAACCCTTGAGTGCGAGGAGACTGCGTAAATGTGAATAATTTCAGACAAGCGGGTATTAAATCTAACTTACATAGGTAGCTTTGGGTATTCCAATATGAGTGGTTATTTTCCATCGTTACTTATTCTCCTTTTAAGGTAATGAATATTGGTAACCTTTGTATTGGGCTGCGAAAATACAAGAAGTCTCAAAGTTGGTCAGATTTGGTGGGCAAATAGTACATCTTAGTAACAGGGTCTGTGCCGACTAGGATTGCTTGTTAGTGGTGTAGTAATCTATACGATTGGGCCATCTTTGCGTGCAAGTACATATATACCGACCCCTACGCATCCTCTACACTTCCGTGTATTGGATTTCGAGCAATGAGACTATCAAACGCCCGCTTTGGGCAAGGCCATCTTGAGGTTCTGTCAAAACAATAGTGTTTTTACTTTAACTCTACAACTTCACACGATTCGGTAATGCTGTTCTAGCCGGCCCGGGGGNTTGAGGGCTTCCCCTGGTTCTTCTGCGTCCCCTTATTAGTAGCCGCAGAATATATAATATACTGACACGACACCGTAAAATGATTTTAGTAATGCACTACTCGTGACACCAACTTCGATAACATACAGCAACGTTCGTTTAAGTGCACTTGAGCTGCACCAAGCGTACTAAACCCGAAAGAACAGAAATTAGGGATATAGTAGATGTTTTTGAGTATTATTGTTGAAGTATTGATCCACGGAGAAGTCATGGTACTATCCACGGTATTTAAGTACTTCCTGGACTCCCATCTTCAGCCATGTTCTATGCCCCGGTGTTCACATTGTTTTAGTACACTACCTAGGTCTAGGTAGTACAATACAACTAAGAAGAAAGAGGACTGTGTAAAGAGACCTCAGGAAGACCCGCGCCTTGGAAGTGGCGGATACCATTAATCACCATGTGCTCATGTCCATGTCATTCTTTTTCTATAGATACATTCCAGGAAATTTCATTTTCCTTCTAAGCAATTAAATCTTTTCGAAGCAACCTGCGCTATCAAACCCATCTACAACTCATCTACAACCCCATCATGGCTACCATGGCAGACGCCGTTTACCAGGGTCGGAAGCCGATGAAGTCAGTATCAGCCCTGTGATTATATGTAGATGTCCATCCGTATTAACACAAAGGAAAATAAGGACCCGCAACGTCGCCGTACTAAGCGCCTTGGGCGTCATCAGCGGTGCATTTATGATGTTCCGCTTCCTAGCTCCCCAGCGAGGCACGCTCAACACAAGCGAAGAGATAGCGGCGTTCCAGGGCGCCTCTGGTCAAACAGATCAAGGCGATACGACTGGACACACTGCCCGGGCGCCGCGAAAGGGATAGTTATCAGTGTTCAGGGGAAAAGTTTAAAGGGCAGTGCGGTCTGAGAACATGGACCATACTAGGAAATAAAGCATTGAATTGGATATGAAGTTTGGAATATAAAGATTTCATGTACTTATGGACTGATGAACATTGAACCTTGAAGCCGTTATGTACCCCGAATGAGATGGTATCTGGTATCCACAAAACAAAACTTTGAATCAACGCGCCAGGTCATAATCAGATATCCGCAAAGTAAAAGAACCACCCGATCAATTTACAGGAATTTTTACACGGCGTTACCACCAATAGACAGAAACGGAACGTATGGAACAGTCAGGTAGACGGCAGGGTATCATCATCGGGTCCGTTTCCTTTGAATGGGCTTCCACCACTACCAGCCCGGCTGCCGGGTGAATTGACACTCTTCTTCTTCGAGTCTTTCTTGTCACGCTTCTTCTTCTCACGTGTAGCCCCCCGGGACTCATCGGGTCGGCTTGGACTGCGACTGGATTCGCTGCGGCGGAGATCTTTGAAATCTTTGAACTCTTTAATCACCTCGCGGAATCCTTCTTCGATGTTGTTCATGCGAGCTAAAACTAACTTGCTGAGCATGTCTTGGGTTTGGGTTGGTGCTTCACGACGAATAACAGGCGGGGCAAAGCCTAGTTGGGTCTGGAAGCTAGACGGAAGGGCACCGGCAAAGCCACCCGCAACGGCCTTGTTGTCGCCTAGATCGGATCCCAGATCGAAGAGAAGGGATGACCGAGGCCGGGTGCCTGTGGGACGATCAGATAGGTAGATGCTGTCCATCTGGGGAACGGACATATGGTTGAGTCCAATCGGAGGATTCCGAGGACGAGGTACGTCGAGAATGTGGCGCTTCATGGTACCCTGGTCTACCGAGGTAGAGGCGACATGGGGTGATTCTCCGTCGGAAGAATCGGCATCTGGCCGTGTAGGTGTGACCCTGCCTTCTGTCTCTTCATTTGGAGATCCAACGGGATTGTACAACATGGTGACCCCTGAAGCATTCCGCGTATGTCTGATGCGACGCGTAGGACTGTTGCGACCTGAGATAATTCTTGCGGTGGATGGGCGAGAGCTGTAGAATTTGGGCGAGGGCTTGTCTGCACCTGCAACAGAATCGGCTGTTTCGCCCGTGGAGCCTGGGGCCAAGTGCTTGCCATCATTCGAGTCACCATCGTTACTGGTAAGCTCATCGTCGCCCTCCATGTCTGTATGATGCGAGAGTTGTCGTTTCTGACTGGGCGAGACAGACGGTCTTGTACGCCGATGCCGGATGACTGGGCTTGCAATGCTTGTTCGGTCCTCGGGATTCGAAGCAACTGATCGGGTTGTTTCAGTGAAATCTCGAGGTTGGTTGGCTAATCTAGCCCGAAATGGAAATTTGGGTCGTTGCCGCATCCCACGATGGTCCGCAACCAGCGAATCCCCATCATCTGGTCCATTGGCTGGTCCAGAGCCAATCTCCTGCATCCAGTCTTTGATGACGTTATTGGTTTGGCGTTCATGCACAGTGCTTGGGGCCCCTCGGATTCGATCGTCACTGTATGGGCGTCGAAACACTTCCTCCAACGCTCGATCTTTCTGGTATGTTGCCACAGAGGGCTCTCGCCTAAAAACTGATGCACTGGTGCTGAAACCGCGGAATCGACTAGGCTTCCATTTCTGCGTATGAGCTGGAGTCTCATTTTGTGACGCAGGTTCAATTAGATCCATCGGCTGAACAACACGAGAACAGAGGATTGTCTTCTCGTAGAGGCAGATTGTGAAGAGTATGGGTAAGTGGGTTATCTTGATGATGGTCCGATTGAGCCGAATGAATTCGCGGAACGGCATCAGGTATCGGAATGGTGTCACTAGCCAGGCAATGACGTTTGTCGGCGCCACGTAGGAGAATAAGGCATCCGATTTGACCATCGAGATGGTATTGACAGCGAACAAGAACTGATGTTCTTGATTTGCGTTTTGGACAATTCTCATGAAGGAATTGGTCAGAACCGTGATCAAGATAGTGACAACGACAAAATGACAGATGAATAGGAAGACCGTCAGGATCGTCTTCCCTAAAAAATTGTATTCATCCCACATTGCCCATGCGGTTGGTGTAAATCCCATCAGCATCTGGAACAAACCATAAGCCACCACTTTGGGGGACTTGTTGTCTCCAAAGTATAAGAAAGAGACAAAGAAGCCAGAGCAAGAAATGACGATGAGTACGAAGACAGCGATCAGATCCGATGCCATTATTCGGAAAGCAATGAGGAGTTGAGAAAAGTAGCGATAATGATCCAATATGGAAAACAACCTCGGAAAAAGCAAAGGAGCTGTAGCCGTAAGAACATCGAACTGAAATAAGTTAGCATATACCGTGGATAAAACAACCTTTGTAAAGATGGAGAAACTTACGGCTTGATCGGCGATAAATTGACTTCTTGGATAGGTCAGGAATGTACCGTATATCCTCAAGCAATAATACGCGAAGAGCAATAGTAGAATTCCGACGTCGAAGAGATTCCAAAAGCTCATCAGATAAAGACTGAAGCCTTGTTCATTGAACCCCACAACTTCATCAAGCATGAACCCGGCACTCCAAAACCAGAATACAATCTCAAGGGATGTGATTCTGCGGCTTCGCTGTTCCAGAACAGCCAGGAAGAGTCCCAAGAGTACCGCAAAGGATACTGTGGAAAGGAACTGTCGGTAGCGCGGCACTCTCAGCCGCGATAACTTGAACAAAGATGCATCGCGGGGGTCGTAGATTGTCACTGATCGCCGAAGTGTCTTATTGCTGGATTCGGTTGCAATGTCGCCATTGGGATCCATTGTTGCTCCGTAATCCAGGTTTCCACCTTGGTTCATGTTCCCGGAGCGATGGAGGTTGTCGGCGGCAGAGTGGAAGACAATAGTTCCCGCCCAGATAGCCTCCAATTGTTGTACCACGACAGGATGGGCCAAGAACCGCTTCGCCTGGGCGCGGATAGCGACCTCCAGGCATGAGACACGGGCAGCAACCACCCGTTTCCGCTGGGCCCCAGTGACTAATACTGTGGATTGGTCCTGACCCTGGAGTGGGTAGAACTCGTAGGAAAGCGCATCGATCAATTCTCGGGTCGAGTATTCCCGCAATAGCTTTATCGCTAACAGCTCACTGACCATTGCCCGTGTTTGATTTGCCCCGCTATTCCCCGGGCTTAGGTGTATTTCTCTCTCAAATTGCAGACAATTGGCCATCAATGCATAGAGGGTTGCGCGCGAGAAGTGGGCCGACATGATCTTTTGCAGGATTGGCTTGATCAGGAACTGGGAGACCTGCGGCGAGCGTAATTGGTCCCATGTTAGGGTGGTTTCGCAACGGGAGGCGATCAAAGGACGGATGGCGTGGGTGATGTTGTAAACAGGTAGCGCATCTAATCATGTTGGTCAATTGTGAATCGGCTACATTGTACCCCGAAGATCTCTGCGTACCCAAATGCGACGCAGAGAACATAGGCAGTAGAGGTGTAGACTCGAGTGGTCCGTCCTCTTCCTCTTCCTCCCAGTCCTGGTCTATATCCTCTTCATCGATTTCATGAAGCTCTGGCGCATCGTCGCTGCTTTCATCGGCTCGGGGAACGCGTCGCGAGTTGTGCGCGCGAAACCATGGGGAGGGGGTCGAGAATGGGGACTGCTCGATCTGCCCGCGCTGGCGCTTTGGACGAAGCAGCGAGGCGAACATGGCGAGGAAATTTCAAGATTTAGATCAGCATCACCGAGGTTCCAAGGTTGTCTGTTGGGAGGTTGTGGGATGTTAGATCATTGCGGAGTAAAACGCGAAGACGCGATAAACAAAGGAAAAGAGCAGAGCAAACGAACAAGAAGTTCAAAGTCAAAAGCCCAGGCCAGAGCGGGATTTAATTTAGTCCAAAGATCTCCCAGATGTATCCTTTTTTAGTTTGGAAAATCTAAGCTCCCACTATGGCCAACCCCCCACGTCATTGTGCTGATTACCCCAGTTCATCCCTTGCAAGCTTATCTTATTTTCCAGGACTATAACCTTTATATTCTTTATATGTTTAGATCTTTAATTACCTAAACTATTAGGTGTTATATCTATGCTTCAATTTCTAGGGGTATCTGTGGTTTTTTTTTTTGGCTATAAATCCTGTTGTTTCAACAATATGCAGAGTATGTACATACAGTACGCCGGCATATATAACAGGACTCGATAGGTCAGAAAGACTCACATGTGCAACATAGAAGGGTTGAGCTTTGTGCTACACATTTATCTTCTGAGACGAGACGATAGTATATTCTATAATTGATATATCTAATGCCATTCTACTCCAGATATAACTTATGGTATATATAGGGACTGCCCACAGTAATATATGATCCCGTTATCGGCCCACTGCCCGTGCATTGCATCATATGCAGTAACGTCTGCATGTATATAGAGAAAATCAGGATTTATACAGAGAATCTAGAAATCCCCAAAACTTATCAATTGACCATATACAATCTTATAATGAAAAATTGAGTCATACGATAGCATAATAATTCCATAATAGGAATCAGGGCAGCGGAAAATCTCTGCGGTGAAAAGGATTACCGAAAGCAGAAAAAGAGTGGGTCCAAGGAAAAGCTTTTTGCATGAAAATATTTTCTGCCGAACTCGCTTTTCCTCTCTTCCTCCTCCACAGCTGGTTGCAGCAAACAGTTTCTTTTTTTTCTTATATCTATACTCCTTTTTGCGGTCCTTTTTTTCTCTTGCAAGCCAAACCATCCAAATTTCCGCAGATGAACTAGAGTGACCTGCTCGCACTAGATCGCACTAGATCGTCCTCGAGAGGACTTGCTCCCTCACAATCCCGATGTCTCCCAATTCTCTTGAAGATCCGGCTCTGCCTACCAGCCCACACCTCGGTAGTGTGGTTGGTTACCCAGAGACCCTGCCCAACATGGATTCTGTCAATGGAGTGATCAAACCGGCCGCCCTCCCAGTCCGGGGTGGCTCAGACCGGTTGGTTGCCCTCGAACTCGCAGACGGTACTGTCTACCAGGGTTATAACTTTGGTGCTGAAAAGAGCGTCTCGGGTGAATTGGTCTTCCAGACTGGTATGGTCGGTTATCCCGAGTCCATCACCGACCCCTCATACCGTGGCCAGATCCTGGTCGTCACTTTCCCGCTTGTGGGTAACTACGGTGTCCCTTCGCATGATCAGATGTGTGAGCTCCTGAAGGACTTGCCCAAGCACTTCGAGTCCAGTCAGATTCACATTTCGGCACTGGTAGTGGCATCCTACGCCGGTGAGGACTTCTCGCACTTCTTGGCTAAGTCCTCCCTGGGCGAATGGCTCAAGTCCGAAGGCATCCCGGCTATGCACGGTGTCGACACTCGTGCTTTGACTAAGCGCCTTCGTCAGACCGGTAGCATGCTGGGTCGCATGCTGCTACAAAAGTCCGGCTCCACCCCCGATGTTGCTGGTGCCGCCGGTGCCGACTGGAAGTCATACTTCGAGGAGACCGAATGGGTGGACCCGAACACAAAGAACCTCGTTGCTGAGGGTGAGTTATCTGCCAAGCTGATACAGTTAAAAACAAACAAACGAGGAATTGGTTTCTGACAGTACATTTTCTTACAGTCTCTATCCGCGAACCTCGCCTATTCACACCTCCCGCTGATGTCGCCCTCAAACACCCCTCGGGCCGTGCAGTCCGTGTCCTCTGCTTGGATGTCGGTATGAAGTACAACCAGCTGCGTTGTTTGCTTGCCCGCGGTGTGGAGGTTCTGGTTGTGCCGTGGGACTACGATTTCCCTACCCTTGCTGGAAAGGATTTCGACGGTCTGTTCGTGTCGAACGGCCCCGGTGATCCCGCGACCCTGACTGTTACCATCAAGAACCTGACCAAGATGTTCGAGGATGCCCGTACCCCCGTCTTCGGTATCTGTCTGGGTCACCAGTTGATTGCTCGCGCCGTCGGTGCTCAGACTACCAAGATGAAGTTCGGTAACCGCGGTCACAACATCCCCTGCACAAGCATGCTCTCTGGCAAGTGCCACATCACTTCTCAGAACCACGGTTATGCTGTGGATGCCAGCAGCCTCCAGAACGGATGGGAAGAGCTGTTCGTCAACGCCAATGACGGCAGTAACGAGGGTATTCATCACACCAGCCGCCCCTTCTTCAGTGTTCAATTCCACCCCGAGAGCACACCCGGCCCCCGGGATACAGAGTACCTGTTCGATGTGTTCATCAACACCATCCAGTCTACCATTGCCTCTCCCGAGGCTCTCAATCTGCCCGTCTCTTTCCCCGGCGGCACCAAAGCCGAGAATGTCCTGGCTGCCCCCAGAGTCTCGGTCAAGAAGGTTCTGGTGCTTGGTTCCGGTGGTCTCAGCATTGGTCAGGCTGGAGAGTTCGATTACTCTGGCAGTCAAGCCATTAAGGCTTTGAAGGAAGAGGGTATCTACACCATCTTGATCAACCCCAACATTGCCACCATTCAGACCTCCAAGGGTCTGGCTGACAAGGTTTACTTCCTGCCCGTCAACGCCGACTTCGTCCGCAAGGTCATCAAGCACGAGCGTCCTGATGCCATCTACGTCACTTTCGGTGGCCAGACTGCCCTTTCGGTCGGTATCCAGCTCAAGGATGAGTTCGAAGAACTCGGCGTCAAGGTTCTCGGTACCCCTATTGATACTATCATTACTACCGAGGATCGTGAGCTGTTCGCTCGCAGCATGGACTCCATCAACGAGAAGTGCGCTAAGTCTGCTTCTGCTTCCACCCTCGAGGAGTCCCTGAGTGTTGTCGAGCAAATCGGGTTCCCCGTCATTGTTCGTGCCGCCTACGCTCTTGGTGGTCTGGGCAGTGGTTTCGCAGAGAACATGGATCAGCTGAAGGAGCTCTGCACCAAGGCTTTGGCCGTCAGCCCCCAGGTGCTGATTGAGCGCAGTATGAAGGGCTGGAAGGAGATTGAGTACGAGGTTGTCCGTGATGCCCAGGATAACTGCATCACTGTCTGCAACATGGAGAACTTTGATCCCCTGGGTATTCACACTGGTGACTCTATTGTCGTTGCTCCTTCCCAGACTCTCTCGGACGAAGACTACAACATGCTGCGAACCACCGCAGTCAACGTCATTCGTCACCTCGGCGTTGTCGGTGAATGTAACATTCAGTATGCCCTCAACCCCTTCTCGAGGGAGTATTGCATCATTGAGGTCAACGCTCGTCTGTCTCGATCCTCCGCCCTGGCCTCCAAGGCTACCGGATACCCTCTTGCCTTCATTGCTGCCAAGTTGGGTCTTGGTATCCCTCTGAACGAGATTAAGAACTCGGTCACCAAGTCCACTTGCGCTTGCTTCGAACCCTCGCTTGACTACTGCGTGGTCAAGATCCCTCGTTGGGATTTGAAGAAGTTCACTCGCGTGTCTACTCAGCTTGGTTCCTCCATGAAGAGTGTCGGTGAGGTTATGAGCATTGGTCGAACCTTCGAGGAAGCTATCCAGAAGGCTATTCGCTCGGTTGATTTCCACAACCTTGGTTTCAACGAGTCTGATGCCCTCATGTCCATCAAGGGCGAGCTCCAGACTCCCTCTGATCAGCGTCTGTTTGCCATTGCCAATGCCATGGCCGCCGGTTACACTGTTGATGACATCTGGAAGCTCACCAACATTGACAAGTGGTTCCTCAGCCGCCTCAAGGGCCTCAGCGACTTCGGCAAGTCCATGTCCACCTTCAATGCTACCTCCGTGCCGGTGCCTATGATCCGCCAGGCCAAGCAGCTTGGTTTCTCCGATCGCCAGCTCGCCAAGTTCTTGGACTCCAACGAGCTTGCTGTGCGCCGCATGCGTGTTGAGGCTGGTATCACTCCTATTGTCAAGCAGATTGATACCGTGGCCGCCGAGTTCCCTGCCGTGACCAACTACCTCTACCTTACCTACAATGCTTCTCAGCATGATCTGTCTTTCGACGATCACGGTATCATGGTCCTGGGTTCTGGTGTCTACCGTATCGGTTCCTCGGTCGAATTCGATTGGTGTTCCGTGCGTACCATTCGTACGCTCCGCGAACAGGGCCACAAGACTATCATGGTCAACTACAACCCGGAGACTGTCAGTACCGATTACGATGAGGCTGACCGCCTTTACTTCGAGAACATCAACCTGGAGACTGTTCTGGACATCTACCAGCTGGAGACTTCCAGCGGTGTGATCATGTCTATGGGTGGTCAGACCCCTAACAACATCGCTCTGCCTCTTCACCGTCTCAATGTCAACATCCTGGGTACCTCCCCCGAGATGATTGACGGTGCTGAGAACCGTTATAAGTTCTCCCGCATGTTGGATCGTATTGAGGTTGATCAGCCCGCTTGGAAGGAGCTGACTAGCATTGACGAGGCCCGCGATTTCTGTGACAAGGTCGGCTACCCCGTGCTGGTCCGTCCCTCATACGTGCTCTCTGGTGCTGCTATGAACACTGTCTACTCCGAGCACGATCTGGCCAGCTACTTGAACCAGGCTGTCGATGTCTCCCGTGAGCACCCCGTTGTTATCACCAAGTACATTGAGAACGCCAAGGAGATTGAGATGGATGCTGTTGCCCGTAACGGTGTTATGGTTGGCCACTTCATCTCAGAGCACGTTGAAAACGCTGGTGTTCACTCTGGTGATGCTACTCTCATCCTGCCTCCCCAGGATTTGAGCGCTGAGACTGTCCGTCGCATTGAGGAGGCTACCCGGAAGATTGGTAATGCCCTGAACGTTACTGGTCCTTACAACATTCAGTTCATTGCCAAGGACAATGACATCAAGGTCATTGAGTGCAACGTCCGTGCCTCGCGGTCGTTCCCCTTCGTGTCCAAGGTCATGGGTGTTGACCTGATCGAGATGGCCACCAAGGCCATGATTGGAGCTCCATTCCAGGAGTACCCCCCTGTGTCCGTTCCCAAGGACTACGTCGGTGTCAAGGTCCCCCAGTTCTCGTTCTCGCGTCTCTCCGGTGCCGACCCCGTCCTGGGTGTTGAGATGGCCTCTACTGGTGAGGTCGCTTCGTTCGGTCGTGACAAGTACGAGGCCTACCTGAAGGCTCTGTTGTCCACTGGATTCCGTCTCCCGCGCCGCAACATCCTCTTCTCCATTGGTTCCTACAAGGAGAAGCTCGAGATGCTGCCCTCGATCAAGAAGCTGCACGATCTCGATTACAACCTGTTCGCCACTGCTGGTACCGCTGATTTCCTCAAGGAGAACGGTGTGCCCGTCAAGTACCTCGAGCATCTTCCGGACCACGAGGAGGAGGACATGAAGTCTGAGTACTCTCTCACTCAGCACTTGTCCAACAACCTCATCGATCTGTACGTCAACTTGCCGTCCAACAACCGCTTCCGTCGCCCCGCCAACTACATGTCCAAGGGTTACCGTACTCGTCGTATGGCTGTTGACTACCAGACTCCTCTGGTCACCAACGTCAAGAATGCGAAGATTCTGATCGAGGCTATTGCTCGCCACTTCCCTCTGAACATCATCCCCGCCGACTACCAGACTAGCCACCGCACTGTGGTTCTTCCTGGTCTGATCAACATTGCTGCATTCGTCCCGAACCTCGTTTCTGCGGGTTCGAAGGATTTCGAGGCTGTTTCCAAGGCCTCGATTGCAGGCGGTTTCAGCATGATCCGTGTGATGCCGGTCGGCGTTGATAGCTCGGTCACCTCGTCCCGCGACCTGAAGATTGTCCAGCAGAACGCTCAGGGCAAGTCGCTCTGCGACTTCAACATCTCTGTTGCTGCCACTGCCACCAACTCGGACCAGATCATCCAGATGACTGGTGAGGTTGGCTCTCTCTTCGTCCCCTTCAACCACCTGTCGGGCAATATCAACAAGGTGGCCACTGTCACCAACCACTTCAGCTCTTGGCCCTCGAACAAGCCTCTGATCACTGATGCCAAGAGCACTGATCTTGCCTCGATTCTGTTGTTGGCCAGCCTTCACAGCCGTAACATTCACGTCATGAGTGTTAGCTCCAAGGAGGATATCAGCCTGATTGCTCTGAGCAAGGAGAAGGGCCTGAAGGTGACCTGCGATGTTTCCATCTACTCCCTCTTCCTTACCGGCGAGGAGTACCCGGCCTGCAGCTCCCTGCCCACCGCCGAGGACCAGAAGGCTCTCTGGGATCACATGAGCACCATCGATGTCTTCTCCGTTGGCAGCATTCCCTTCCAGCTCGCTGGCAAGGAGGCTACCCCCGAGTCCGGTATCGCTGAGACTATTCCTCTGCTGTTCACTGCTGTCGCAGAGGGCCGCCTGACCACCGAGGACGTCACCACTCGCCTCTATGACAACCCCAAGAAGATCTTCGAGCTTCACGACCAGGTCGACAGCTCACTCGAGGTCGAGGTCGACCGCCCCTACGTTTTCCAGAGCCCCCACGCCTGGTCTCCGTTGAACGGCAAGATGATGCGTGGCTCCGTTCAGCGTGTCGTTTTCCAGGGCAAGACCTCTTGCCTCGACGGCGAGATCACCAAGGATGCCATCAAGGGTGCTGACATGTCCACTCACCGCATCGTTCCCACCTCGCCTGTGCAGAAGCCCGTGACCCCCATGGCCCGTCCTGACAGTTCCCTCGATAGACACGGCTCTATCAATGGCACTCCCCGCCGCTTCCGTGCCCTGGACAGCGCTGTGCCGAGTGTCGGTGAACTTGGTCCTCCCCTCTACGCCCCCTCCTCGCAGATCTCCCCCTCGCTGGCTGATATGCTCTCCCGCTCTCCTTTCCGCGGAAAGCACATCCTCTCTGTGAACCAGTTCTCTCGCGCCGACCTGCACCTGCTGTTCACCGTCGCTCAGGAGATGCGTCTTGGTGTCCAGCGCCACGGTGTTCTTGACCTCCTGAAGGGCCGTGTCCTGACCACGCTCTTCTACGAGCCCTCCACCCGCACCTCGGCCTCGTTCGACGCTGCCATGCAGCGCCTCGGTGGACGTACCATCCCCATCTCCACTGAGCACTCTTCTACCCAGAAGGGCGAGACCCTCCAGGACACCATCCGCACTCTCGGCTGCTACGGTGACGCTGTTGTCTTGCGCCACCCCAACTCGAACAGTACCGAGATCGCGGCCAAGTACTCCCAGGTCCCCGTCATCAACGGTGGTAACGGCTCCCTTGAGCACCCCACCCAGGCCTTCCTGGACTTGTTCACCATCCGCGAGGAGCTGGGCACTGTCACCGGCTTGACCATCACCTTCACTGGTGACCTCAAGTTCGGCCGCCCCGTGCACTCCCTCATCAAGCTGCTCCAGTTCTACGATGTCCGCATCCAGCTTGTTGCCCCCAAGGCCCTCGCTCTCCCCGAGGATGTCCGCCAGCAGATCATTGCTTCCGGCCAGCTGGTTGTCGAGTCTGAGGAGCTGACTCCCGAGATTGTCGCCAGCTCCGACATCCTGTACTCCACCCGTGTGCAGAAGGAGCGCTTCACCGACCTCTCCGAGTACGAGCGTCTCAAGAACACCTTTGTCATCGACAACGCTCTGCTCAAGCACGCCAAGAGCCACATGGTTGTCATGCACCCCCTCCCTCGCAACGCCGAGATCTCTGAGGAAGTCGACTTCGACCAACGGGCTGCTTACTTCCGCCAGGTATGTTTTGAATTCCCCCCTGCTTTCTTGAACAATATACTAACTACATTCTAGATGCGCTACGGCCTCTACTGCCGCATGGCTCTCCTTGCTCTCGTCTTGGCGCCATGAATATAAAACTCTTTTGCCATTATAATCATCTGGGAAAAGGGCATTCAAGCCATGGATTTACGCGAGACGTTTGTTTTTCCTGTTTGAAAAGTTATGTTTTCGATACTCCGTACACAGCGTGAATAAATCGCTGTATAGATTAGATGAATCTCCGTTTCATTTGACGGTCCCGTTCAGTGTATGTCTATATTTCTATGTGTGTATATTATGTGTGTGATATACGTGTGTTATGTGTTATGTGTGTTATGTGTTATGTGTGTTATGTGTGTTATGTGTGTTATGTGTGTCGTGTTTTGCGTGTTTTCCGTTTTGGGTCATTTGGGGTATTTCGGGGTATGTCGGGTCATTTCGGGGGTTTTCGGGGGATTTTGGCATTTTTGGGGTTTTTTTGTCTTTTTCTTTTTCTTTTTTCCATTTTTGGCATCTTCTGGGGTTTGGGACTTGGGACTTGGCGACTGTTTGCATTTTTATATACCCACTCTGGCAATACACTTCATGAATTCATCTAAGTCCGACCTTCTTTTCAAGTCTGGAATATCCAACGAGGGTCCTTATCCCCTTGGAATTCTCCCTCTGCATCACCCACATCTCCCATTAATGGGCTCAATCCCTGGGCTTCCCTAACACGCTCCTTTTCAGCATTTTCCCGTCGGAGAATCTCCCATAGGATCCCAACGACCACAATGTTGGCAACCAGATATCCCAACGCAAACCCATGACCTAGGAAGTACCGCGGGCTACTTTCAGTACGGTATAGCTGTGTTCCAAGAACAGCACCCAGATTCCCAATTGAGATCTGCATGGCATTGGCAATGCAACGTTTAGTCTGCCCAGACACATTATTAGCAGGCCAAGACAGCACAATAGCCACAGCTGGGTAAATCCCTGCGGCAGCGAAGATAGTTCCGACATAAGACACGCCCGCACGGTGCTGTGATAGCAGGAGAATGTATCCGATACATCCAACGGCGGATGATCCCATGATAAACGGGGCGCGGCTGCGAGTCTTCTCGGATGCAATCGCAACCCCGATAGTCAAGAAGAATGCTACTGCATACGGCGGCACGGAAAGTAGTTGCGCCTTTGCCGCTGAGTACCCGAGTTCTTTGATGATTGTCGGAAGGAAGAGTGATAAGGTATACAGTGGCAAGGACATAGTGTGGAATCCGAGTCCGTATAGCCAGACTTTGGGGTCTTTGAATGCGTCTCGTACTGCCGACCAGGTGAATTCCTCGTCCCGAGTCGCATCGCTGTCATTCTTCAGACGAAATTGGATGAATTCCCTCTCTTCCTTTGATAGGAACTCCGCTGTTGAGGGGTAGTTGTATACCCAGAAATAGGCGATGATCGAAACAGCGACGGTCAACAGCCCTTCCTAAATTGACTGTAAGCTTGTGTGCATAACAGAATGACATGGTTGATCGGGACGTACTAGGATGAAGATCCATCTCCAACCATTCAAGTTTCCCACCCCTCTCATGTGAGAAATTGCCTAGGGAATCGTTAGCTGTGTTTATTTATCGGGAGAGGAAAACCAACCCAAGCCAGGACTCCACCGAAGGCACCTGCCAGTGAGGCAGCACTGAAAAACAGAGCCACGCGATAATGTTGCTCGTTCCGCTTATACCACATAGACAGGTAAAACACCACGCCGGGGAACAGTCCACTCTCCGCAACGCCCAGGAAGAATCGTGAAGACAGATATCCAGAGTAGTTCTGTACTACCCCCAGGAGTGTTGCGACTATTCCCCAGACGAGCGTGAGAGTCGGAAGCCATATTCTCGGGGTTGTCTTTTTCAAGATGATCTGAATGCAGCTGTTCAGTATATGATCATTTGCACAGGGTATTATTATCAATAGGCTTTTCTCACATTACAAGGAATCTCAAAAAGAACATAGCCGATAAAGTACAGAGTCAGACCTGTAAGGTACTGGTTTCCTGCTATGTATCTCCCAATTAGCCCCTGGGATCGATATAAAAACACTCAAAACATACACATCTTGATGTCGGTTGTCATCCCTTCTAGACGGGCATTTCCCACATTGCTGCGATCCAAAAACGAGAGTAAATAGAGTAATGTGAGTGGTGGTAAAAGACGATAGTCCAGTTTCCGTAACAAGGCCTTCTCGTTGATGCCATTGATACTCGAACCACTGGTATCGCTTTTGGAGCCAATACGCACATCGTGCTTTTCTGGTGTAGTCATAGTGACTTAGAGGCGAGTCGGTATTTAATTGAGGGTTGAATTAGAGCTATGATATATGGAGGGAGGGGGATATGAGAAATATATAACATGAAGCACATCATCCATTATCCCCCGCAATAAAACATTTTTCCATGGAGACAGCGAATAAGATCATCGATATAGGGGAAATAAGAAGGAAATGAGCAATATTGGGGTTGAGATGACGAGATCGGATTCCAGCTGAAGATCGGCGAGCGGCATAGATATTGCGTGTTCTTCAAGTACTGAAGTATAGAGTCCTTATTTCAACTAGAAATCTATAGAAATTTTAGGCTGAAATGATGATTAAAGTGTCTATACTGTTATAATCACTTCGAAGAAGGATATGATTTATATCGTTTGGTATATTCGCTTTCTCATGTCTATGTTCAATCTACAGTAGAGTGTATGTTCGCTAATTGACTTAAATATCTCTTACCCTTCATCAGCTCATGCCTTATCCGGCCAGTACTTTTGTACAATGACCTTCTTATTCACCTTGCCCATAGCATTGCGCTCGATCCCATCCACAACCTTCAGAACAGTTGGAATCTTATAAGGAGCCATCTCATTCTTGAGCTCAGCCCGTAGAGTAGGAAGTTCCATCGGTATAGTCTATACCACTGTTAGCTATGCAAATAAAACAGTTTCCCAGGATACAACGCAAACATACCCCTTCTCGGAACTTGACGACTGCAGCGACTCGCTGTCCCCATTCTTGATCGGCCAACCCGACTACTGCAACTTCCTGAATCGCATGAATGGCCAGCATCTTGCGCTCAACTTCCAACGCCGAAATCTTATATCCACCGGATTTGATCAGGTCAACAGAAGCACGGCCTTGGATGAAGTATGCACCGCTTGAATCGCGTTTAGCAACATCACCCGTCTTGAACCATCCATCCGCCGTGAACTCCGAGGCTGTCGCTTCCGGTTTCCTCCAGTACTCGCGGAAGACATTCCCGCCCTTGATCTCGATCATGCCGTCCTCATCCACTCCGTCCACAATCCGGCCGGTTTCTTTATCGGTCAGTCGTACCTCCACGCCGGGCAACGGCCACCCCACACTACCATCGATTCGCTTTTGGACCTCCAGCCCGCAACTGAGCGCCATGCCGATCTCGGTCATTCCATACCGCTCTAATAGAACCTGGCCGGTGATTCCGGCGAATTTTTCTTTAATGGGAGTTGGGAGGGCCGCGGATCCACTGACGACAAGTCGTAGAGCATGAGCTCCAGCCCGCGCTGCATCTTCTTGTCCTGTACCGCGGATATGAGCATCGAAGTAGTCATTCAGACGGGAGTAAATGGTCGGCACGGCCATGAACAAGGTCGAGGAGCCGTGATCCTGCCACCGTTCCCAGATCACCTTCGGATCAAACTTCGGATGCATCTCCACTGTCGCACCACTTAGGAAACTGGCAGCGAGGCCATTGATGATACCGTGGACGTGGTGGAGGGGCAGCACGTGAATAAGATGGTCTGAGGGTTTGTACTCCCAGGCCTTGACCAGACAGCTCGCTTGGAAGGTGATATTCTCGTGTGTTGTCACGCAGCCTTTGGGATTTGATGTGGTTCCAGAGGTATAGATCATCAGGGCGCGACGAGTGAGCGCAAACGGTGGGGAGAAAGAAGGTAATGTCGGGGTCTCATTTCGAGAGAATGGCTCCAGTCCTATGAATGGTATATCGGTGGTGCAGCCTTCGCGCAGCGAGGGTGCGATCTTCTCGAACTCCGGATGCACGATAATCAATGAGGGGTCCGAATCTCCGACGGTGTATAGCAGTTCTTTCACTGGGTGGCTTATGCCTAGCAAATGTCAGTATTGAATACAAGTGTTTCGCATTGCGCTTCATGGTTTCCACCTACAAAGTGGAACGCAGACACCTCCTGCCGCCCACACGGCCCATTGCGTAGCAACGTAGTCGTACCCATTCGGGACTAAGAAAGCGATGCGTCGCTCTCCCAAGTCGTCCGATAATTCCAATTGCTCAATTATGCGCTTCCTTAACGCTGCTGCGTCGGCCAGCAATTGAACGAATGTGAAGGATTGTTGTTTCGTGGTGTCAATGACCGCGATCTTCTCGGGATTCTGGCGCGCATGTTGCTCCGCTGCGGCGAAGAGGGGTAGGGAAGGGATTGGCATATTTGATTTGACTTCTTGACTCTTTGATTCTTTGACACTTAAACACTTCGAATCTTAACATAAATCAAATAGGCAAGGTAGGCATAAGAAACTGGAGGGGTAAAACGAAATTGAGGAACATACGTGATCCCCCCAGGGCTGAATTTAGCCGATTGCGGAGAAAACGCCCCTGTGGAGTATTTGAGTGAGAATTACATAGAACAATAGGAATAGTTCAATTATTTAGAACAGTTGATATGTTCAATAGTAGAATACTAACGCAAATCAATTACTCAATCCAACTACATTCGTAATGTTGTACCCAACTCTTAGATCTTCACCTAACAAGGTTGAGATCAGCATTCTCCCATATATTCTTCTTCCCACCCTTCAAAACCAGCTCAAGCATGGCTCGAGCTAAATCATCCAGTTTGACCGACGGCCCAAGGCTAAATACAAGACTGTGTAGACTCATACCCGGGGCCAACACCATAGCCGGGCGCATGATAGTAGCCTCGAAACCGGGGTGATCACCAGCAAATCCCAAAAGCTCATTCTCAACTTGGCCCTACGACTGGTCAGTGAGATTCCCATGGTTCCACCGAGGTTCTCGTACCCGAATGCGCCGATACTCTTGCATAAACCAGAGCGGCTTAGTCTGATCCTTCTCAGCGGCAGCACCGCTGCAGTATATGAACCGGAACGGTTTCTGGCACGTCTCCTGGAAGACTTTCGCTGCGGCAAGAGTATAGTCCAGACTCACTTGTCGAGCGATATCATTATTAGGCATGTGAGCTTTGCCCAGTGTCCTACATAGAAGAGAGGTCAATATCGCGCTGATACAGACTCTTGGCAGGGATCATACCAGATACATGCCTCGGCATCTCGAATCTCATTCCGGATCGAGTCGGGGTAGGTCGTGAATTCCTCAATCAATGTGACTTTGAGCTTTTCATGTGCTGGTAGCTCTCGTCGGGTGAGCGCTACGATCGAGGTGATCGCAGGATGTGCAAGACATTGCGATAAGACTTCGCGGCCGATGAACCCCGTTGAACCTGTGAGGATGACCTTCATCTTTCATATGGTTGTTGGGAGTTGACGGTGAGTGACGCGTGAAACAAGGGTCATGGGAGCAGTCGGGGATAGCATGTTATCTCCGTCTGCCTCGGGTTTAGGGTGAGATCATAGGACGTTAAGTATTTGTTTTGCCTAAACGTAATCATAGAGTAAATTCCAAATCAAGGTCGCTAATTCGGCATTCAATATTTCACAATCAACTACAGCATGGATCCCGGGGTTGGTGCTTGTGCCAGCTCGCCCGGTTGGACGGTGCGTGGCCCATCCAGCGATCCTTCGCCATTCTCTTCCAGTCCACGAGCTACCAAATCTGTGAAATCAACACCCACTTCAACTAAGAGAGCGACATGATCGTGTACAATGTCGAGGCATTTCTGCCAAACAGATGTGCCACGCTGCACGCTACTGAGCTGTCGGCTGAGCAGAGCATTGAACCCGTCGAGGTGATGCTTGGCCCAGCGAATGCAGGAGCTGCTCATTACGCTAGGGAAGCATTGTTGATAGATGCCGATGGTGTTCTTGATCAGAGTAAAGTAGACGTAGGAGATCTGGAAGATGTAAAGAGGTAGATCGCCCTCAAAGATACAAGCCCTAGGAAAATAAGTCAGCATGTGAACATAGGCTTGTGTGATAGATGAAGAACATACCGGATGCGTTGACCGATCACGTCCGAACGTGCCTTCAGGTAAGTCTCACGTGCCTGATCCTCAAACCCTAACCGAGTCAACCAGGTAACGTGAGTCTTGGTAGCCACCGGGAATGAGTGATTATCAACCAATGCCCGGGAGAGGATGCCAGCAAGCCGAGTCGCTCGCCCGTCGACCTTGAAACTAATAACGTCCTGTGCAATGGTGTTGCCCTTGAGACCCTTGGCCAATTTTCGTAGTCGCTCGATGCTGAGCACAGAAGCCTCGAATCGCTGAAGCGCAATGTCGATATCAAGCTCGTCAACCTGCCCTTCAACCCAGCGGAGGTTCTGCTGTTTCCCGTCCACATCAATGCGCAGATCAGATTTATCTCTCGGGGTATCAGAGAGGTCGAAAGACTCTGGCTTTTTCGAAAGGGAAAGGTGCCGACCAGCCATATATCCATATGCTTCTAAGGGCTTGCTGGCAGCTTCGGTCTCCGAGCGCATGGTTCGACGCAGGTCCTCGACTGCCTTGCGGAAAGTTGCCAAAAGTTCCTGCTTCGCTGAAGCGTCGTCATGGCGATATGTAAAGGGCTTGGATCCCACGCGGATACTGATCGATCTCCCAATGCCCCGATCCAAAGCCTCTTCGCGCGCTTGCCCCGTTCCCAAGTTGGCTCCAAGATCAATCATATCAATATCGTTGAGAAGCCAGCAATCTTCTGCCACTAGCCTCGTTGGAACAGGTCCTCGGTGGTTGGGGTGACTTTGGTCGACCCGCTTACGTTTCTTCGCAGCCACGAGTAGGTAATCGTTCAACAAGACAATGTGAACGGGACGTCTTGGTTTCCAGGTGGCTGAGTCCAGCTCAACCCAATTACCAGTTTCTAGGACAATGTGTCGTCCTGGTGCAGCTGGAAGCCACTTTTGCGACCCTTCCACTGTTTTCCACAACGTTTGTAGCTGTACGCTCCACATGCTCTCAAGGTTGGCGACCGAGCTGCGATTCGCATTGCGTTTGGGGAAAGAGTCCTCCATCGGTGACATGGGATTAGGTGAATTTCCTACGCTTGTTTGTCCAAGTGCCGTTGTGAGTTCCGCCATGAGGGTACGGAGGGTTCGCATTTCATCCTTGAGCTTCTCTGCCTCTTTACTGATCTTGATAAATTGGGTGCGATTCTGGTAGACATTTTGCTGCAGATCGGTGGATGTTCGGTTCTTGACTTTGCGTAGGCTTTCTTGGTACTTTCGGATATCTTCCTCGGACGCGTTGGCAAGAAGACTGGCCACATCTAGCATCGGAAACTCCTGGTTAGCTTTGGCAAACGCAAATCGGCAGCCCAGGGAGCACTAACATCGATCAACTGGAAGACTGGGATCTCGCAAAGCATTAAGGTCGACTTTCGGTGCTGGTGAGTTCGGGTCCGCTGGTGATGGTATTCTTGGAATAGCACCCGGTGCCAATCCGCCGCGCCCCCCGGGCGTCTGAGTTGGAAGTGCCGGAACAGGAGGAGCCTTGTTATCAAATTCAGGTGCGCTATTGAACCGAGTCGAGTATCGCCGTTTCACCAAATCCGATGTCGCATCGTTCTGGGGTGCCCGCTCACGTGTGGGGATTGCGGATGGGCCTGACTCGGGAGATCTGGTATTGGGAGGTAGAGGACCGGAGATGGGTTTGGGAGCGCTAATCTGAGGGCGCTGCCGACGAGACTTGCTCCTCAGAGTCAATCCTCGGCCTTCCATGGTGATTTCACTTGGCAATGTAGCAATAATCAAGGAATGGAAACGTCGCGGGAGGTCAAGGGGATGACGCTCGGGCTGCGGGCATGATTATATAATACATAATACGCTCCGGGCATCTCGACATCCTTGAAACATTTTTATCACCCAACCATCACTCTACCACTATCGCCTCTCCAAGTCCCCATAAGCTGCTAGGCCGGGACAAATCCTACACCTTTAATCCGATCTCATCACACATCTTTACTATGGCTTTCCGAAACACTGCCATCGTGGCCGGCACGATTCTGACGGGAGTTCTCGGTATGTAGCATTCGTCTCGCCGCGTTCTTCAATTATTGACCCTTTGTACTAGCCTACGCCGTTTATTTCGATCACAAGCGCCAAAGCGACCCTAGCTTCCGCAAATCTCTGAAGAAGAACAACAAGAAGGTCGAACAAAGCGTGAAACAGGAGGCTGAGGCCGGCGCCGCAGCCAGACTCACAGAGCTCAAGAATGCGCTCGAACAAGTGAAGAAGAACGGTGAACTCCCAACAAATCTCGAAGAGAAGGAAAGCTTCTTTATGAACCAAGTCGCACTGGGCGAATCTCTTTGTGCCTCGGAAGGTAAATTGCATCCATTGTCATCCTATCTGGATTCCGGAAGACGGGATCAAGATATCGGTTACACCTCGGAACTGGAATAAACAGATCGCTAATTGAATCTCCAGGCTCCCAAGTCGAAGCAGCAATTGCCTTTTGGAAAGCATTGAAGGTTTACCCCCAGCCTCAGGTAAGTACAATCCATTCGGACGTCACCTATTCATCGTCTTTATGATTCTAACTGCCATGATTACTCAGGATTTGATCGGAATTTACGACAAGACCGTTCCCAAGGAAACCCTCGAGATTCTCGCCGAGCTTATCGCACTTGATGGTCAATCCACCGGCGCCAAGGCTGGTCCTGACGATAACATCGAATAGAAAACTGGACCCGACCACTCAACAACTTGTATTTTAGATGGACTTTCTCAAATTTGTATCACATAATTTATATCGCGGAGAACTGTTATGTTCGTTGGCCAAGCCCCGTGGGGGAGGCGGAAACAAAAGGGATGTGGATGAAGGCTACTATCCAAGTTGGACGGATTGATGGCGGTTCATTGCCAAATATCCCAATCAGATGGAGCAGATGAGATACCACCAATCTAAAGCTACCTCTCCTCTTTTGCTTTGTTCCGTATGAGGTATATATGCCTTTCAATCTTGTACACAAGAAGACATCTATAGACTGGCGCATTCTTAGAAGGAACCTCTTTCATTCGGATCCGAACAACGAAACCTTTCAAACATCGATGATAGAAACATGATTTGGTAGTGATATGAAGGATATTCCGTGATTCTTCTGTTTTGTGCACACTAGAACCGTCATCCGAGACCAGGAATATCCACACGTATTAGCATGGAGTGCATTTTCTAGTCTCCTGTTGCTATTGCATGTGGGATGGGAAGATGGGATGAGGAAGAAGAAGAAGAAGCCAAGTTAATTGAATGCCAGTGGAACAGACAAGAGAGGCAGTGTTAGTTATTCTCAATCGGATTGGTCCGGCACTCCGTAGAGCGACATACCGAGCTATGTCCCGAGGTTTGCTGTGCTATAACCCAGTGCCAAGACATGCCTTGATTCCAGGACTTATTCAGTTCTACAGGTCGGATTTATTCCAGACCATTGGAAATGCTATGGTTGGAGATATATATATGTATATATATAGATCGAGAGTAGGATAAAGAAGTATGAGAGTAGGAAGTTCCGAGTTGGGCAGGTTGCTGTTGGACGCCTGGAAAACAAGGCCACAATGTACAAGCCCTAACTCCACTATAAAATACTCCGTAGTTTGCATAGCTCAGGATGGAGCTCAGTATGGAGTACTAACTTTCTATAACAGAAAAGAGGGACTTGGATATTTCTGTACGGAGTACCCCTGAGTGTAACGCATTTCAACACAGCCCGGATAGCCCAGTTTGCCCAGACGTGGCGTCCAAGCAGTCATTATCGAAGGCATCTTGGCCCTGAGCGGGATTCTTGGCCGACTTGGCCCACAAGTTTGTCTTTGGGGGGAAAGGAAGGAAAGTGGGAAAGAGACGAGAAATGGACATTTCATCTTTTTGATTTTATCAAAGCAATTACATAGTAGGATACTCCTTATAATTAATTGTATAATGCTACTATCGGAGTACCAAGTAGTGAAACGACGTGAAACCTCCAAGACCCTCCAAGACCCCCGAAGACCCCTATTATTTGTGTTATTTGTTCACAGACTGCCGGTCTCCACAAAATTGAGACCGCTGATCAATTGACTTTCTCTATGAAATTACTGCAGTTAACTAATTTAGCCCATTTAAACCCCATTTAAGGCCTTAAAGTCCTTAGGAGTCCGTCTTTTTCTTCTTTTCCGTTCTTCCGTTCCAGTCGTTCCTTCCCAATTCGCGCCGTTGCGCTGTCTCTCGTTATTATATCAACTTATCCATTCTCTTTTATATCGTCTTTCTACATATTTTGGTTGATTTTCTATACCCACTTGGTTTACAATGATCGTATGTGCTGTCATATCCCCTACTATGACCAAAAGCTGACCTTCTAGTCTTACACTCAACTCTTCGCATCTGTGTGTGCGCTCGCCAGCACCGCGGCCGCCTTGAACCCGCTCGAAGTCAGCGGCAAGGACTTTGTTGACTCCAAGACCCAGGATCGTTTCCAGATTATCGGTGTGGAGTAAGGCTTGCCTGTATCTTGCCTACATTTCGCAGTGACTGACCTCTCAATAGCTACCAGCCCGGTGGTGCAGCCGGCTTCACCAAGAAGCTAGACCCTTTGAGCGATGCAGATGTTTGCATGCGTGATGCTGCCCTCATGCAGCGCCTGGGTGTATGTCCAGACCCTATCTCCCTTACCGTACAGCAACTTATTTCCATAGATCAACACCATCCGTGTGTACAACCTGGAGCCCTCTCTCAACCACGACGAGTGCGCATCAATCTTCAACGCCGCCGGTATCTACATGATTCTCGATGTCAGCAACCCACTGGCGGGTGGCTACCTGGACCGCAGCGCCCCCTGGACCACCTACAGCGCCATCTACTACAAGCAGGTCTTCGGTGTTATCGAGGGCTTCAAGAACTACGACAACGTCCTGGGCTTCTTCGCTGGAAACGAGGTCATCAACGAGGATGCTCACTACTTGGTTCCCAAGTACGTCCGTGCCATCGTCCGTGATATGAAGGATTACATCGCCAAGAACTCTAAGCGCGCCATTCCCGTTGGATACTCTGCTGCCGATATCCGTGAAATCTTGATGGATACTGCTCACTACTTCGAGTGTGACCTTAAGAACTCGACTTCTTCCCGCTCCGACTTCTTCGGCCTCAACTCCTACTCTTGGTGCGGTGAATCCTCCTATAAGAAGAGCGGCTTCGATGTCCTAACCGAGGACTTCACCAACGCCACTGTTCCCGTTTTCTTCTCCGAGTACGGCTGCAACGAGGTCCAGCCCCGTGTCTTCACCGAAGTGCAGGCTCTCTACGGCGAGGAGATGACCCAGGCTTTCTCTGGTGGTCTCGTTTACGAATGGACTCAGGAGGACAATGACTACGGCCTGGTCAAGGTCAACGACTCCAACACCGTGACCACTCTTGTCGACTATGATAACTTCGAGAAGCAGGTCAACAAGCTGGATATGGAACGCATCACATCAAGCAACGCCACACAGACCAGTGTCAAGCCCGAGGCGTGCAGTGCCTCTCTCATCAAGGACAAGTCCTTTTACAACGCCTGGGATCTGCCCGAGGTTCCTTCCAAGGTCGCCGACTACATTAAGAACGGTCTCCCCGATGCCCCCTCCGGCAAGTTCGTCTCTGTCTCTTCCACCACTATTCCCCAGAAGGTGTATGACCACACCGGCAAGGAGATTACCGATGTCAAGTTTGAGGTGAAGAGTGGTGTCAACACCCCGTCTTCTTCCTCCGGTTCGGGTTCCTCGGGTACCTCCGATTCTTCCTCCAGCGAGAGCTCCACCAATGCCGGATCTCCTAATGGCGCTCCCTCTCTTGCCCTTGGTGGTGCAGGAGGTCTCTTCATGCTGCTTGCATCCCTTCTGTAATTGGTCTTGATGATTTGTGATTATTTCATTCTTGGGTTTCATTGTTCGGACTGAGATGACCAAGAGGCCGATACCGGGTCTCGAGGATCTATTTTCTGTATGGGTTACTCGTATCTTCTTTGCCCGGCTTTCTTGTGATTAGTTGTTAATTTGCGCTTGAAACAATTCACGTCCTTGGTCCTTCTTTTCTTGTTTTCAAGCTTCCAGCATCAAAGCATGGCGTGTACATTTGTAAGGAGTTTGTAGCCAAAATGCAGACATTCTTATTTCTGCTCTTGTAAATATCACAGCTTGGAAGAACGATCGTCATAGATCGAAGCACCAATAGCCTTCCCTTGATCGACACCTTCAGCCCTAGTCTTCAAGACCCGCTTCAGAATCTTCCCAGCGGGACCCTTGGGAATCTCATCGATCGGGACAATCCCACCACGAATCCTCTTATGAGGAGCCACTTTCCCACTAACGTAGGCAACCAATTCCTCTGCAACCTGCTCAGCCGGTTTATCCGTCTTCTCAAGAACCACATAAGCAATCGGTACCTCGGTCGCAATCTTCTCAACAGCAAGTCCAATCACAGCGGCGTCATGCACAAGCGGATGTTCATGCAAGGCACTCTCTATCTCCGCCGGGGGGATTTGGAAACCCTTGAATTTAATAAGGTCCTTTAAACGATCTGTAATGAACAGATTTCCCTCCTCATCTTGGAATCCAATATCACCGGTTTTGAACCATCCATCGCTTGTGATAGACCGTGCCGTGGCTTCGGCGTTGTTATGGTAGCCTGGGAAGATGGTCGGTCCTCGGAGACATAGTTCGCCGTCGCCTTTCGTTACGGGGTTTCCTTGGTCGTCAATGAACTTCGTTTCGACTGTGGGATATGGAGGACCGCTTGATCCCATTGCTTTATCCCATCGGTCCCATCTCTGTTGAATATGTTAGTCGAGCTGGCAACTATTGGATACATCGGATGGAAGTACCTGGAGATGCGCGACAGCCGTCGACTCGGTCAATCCGTATGCCTGGCGGACTGGGACCTTCAGACGATCGTACACAGCGTGGATCAGATCTGGTGCCAGTGGTGCAGCAGCCGAGGTTACCATTCTCAATGATGATAGTTGTTCGCGCGTCATTGCGGGATCTTTGGCGAGGTACAGGACGACAGGTGGGACGGCGTAGATGTGGGTGATTGATTCGGATTTTACGTTGTGCAGGAAGCCTTTGACGGAGAACTTCTCCATTACTATTGTCTTTATTCCCAGCAAAAGAGGGAAATGGACCAGACATGTAAGTCCTTTGAGTAGACCGGTTAGCCTGCAAATGAGAATATCTGCGTTCGAAGCTGAAATACCGTATATGTGATATGTTGGTAAGAATGACAGGAACCGATCCTGTCTCCAGTTCATGTGCGGACCTTCAACTCGTCCCTGCAAGATGAGGTTCGTCACAATATTGGTATGAGTAATTCTTGCCCCCTTGGGCCGTCCGGTAGTCCCAGAAGAGTATACCAAGAAGGCTGTATCGACGACTGGGTCTATCTTCGGACGTCTTGCTCCAGGAGCTCCACCTCCTAACATAGACTCGACATGCTGCAACTCTGCTTCTGAGGAGGGAGGGCCAAAAACCAACATATGCGCAATAGGAAAGTCAATGCGCTTTGCAGCGGTGAGTGCAGCGTCTAAGAGCGAGGTGTGGACAACCATTGCCTTTGCCCCTGTATCACTCAATTGGTATTTCAACTCATCAGCAGTGTATGCCGGGTTGGCTGGTGAGACTACACCTCCGACCCAATGGCATCCCCAAAACAACGTGGGGACATCGATGTCATTCGGCGCAAAGAGTAAGAGGATATCGCCTATTTGCCATTCCCATTGGATTTGCAGATTGGCGCCGAAACTTAGGGCTTGGGATCGGATGTCGTCGAAGGTTCGGACTTCGCCCGATGGCGACTTGAATATGACTACACTTGTTAGTATCCGGCTTTGATATTGGGGGAATGTACGCACTGTGGTCATCTGGGAAGGGTCTATCTTCTCTTTCAAAGAGACAATCCCAAGTATCAATTGGAGGGATATCCATGTGGTTCATGGCTGTGATGAGTATGGGGAGATAAGTAGCATTGTACATGTAGGTAAGTAATCCCAAGCCATGACGCAAGATCTTCCTCATATCCGACCTGGACCTCATATCCGACCTGGAGGCGAAACTACATTTCGCACCTTTTTCACTATATTCTATATTTGGGCTAACATGAATAGCTGTTTCGGTCCCATTGACGCTGGTGCTGGTCATGGACGCTCCACCCCAACCCGTCCCAAGAAGGGGAGATATATCTATGAAGAACACATCTAGAAGACCACCCGGAAAAAGATCCACCAGACTTCGAAAAGACTACCAAAAGTCTTTAAGCCACGCGACAGTGTCGTTTCACGAAGCACCATCCAGGGCTGCATGCTTGGGAACTCGGCTTCCAAGGTTGGTCAATAGCATAACATCAGGAATGTTTCAATTGATACAAATGCAAACACTTGAAAACATTAAGCAGTAGTACATCACAAAATGAAAACGCAAAATGCAAAACTCAAAATCGACTCTAAACGGCCCTGGCTTTCCCCTTGCCCTTGCCTGACGGTGAAGCAGGTACTGGCCCCGGGGCGAGGGATGGGAATTCCTCCCACACTTCCTCACCATCCTCACGGCTCTTGCCCTCGGCTAAGCTGAGTTGAATCGCAAACTCCAGATCATCCATCTCTTGCTGTCGACTGCTCTCAGCCTCAGCTCCAGGCGATGGCTGTCGAGGCGGCTGTACTCCCTTGGCATACTTGATAGGAATAGACGACGTCTGGTCAAGTGGCGAAGCAGCACATTGCTCGTCAAGCAGGCTAAGACGGATCGCCTCGGCAAGTTCGTCATCAACATTATCATCCGCGGGATCTTGATAGGGAGAGGAAGAGGAAGAGATCTCGCCATAGCCGACCGAACTAGGAGCAACAGTATCGAATGAAGTGCTTGTGGCCGAGCTGGAGACTGCGGCACTGTCCGTGGGTTTAGGCACACTGGCGGAGCAGGCCTCCTCGCTCAGGAGTTGGGCATACGCCAAAAGCTGGTCCTCATCGATATCTGGACCAAGAAGATCGATTCCGAAACGCGCGCTCAAATGGGCTCGCTCTTTCTCATCGGCAATCCTTTGACGCTCCATATCTATGCGTTCGTCTTCAATAAAGTCCTCGATTGCACCCCGACCACTATTTTTGAAGCGTTGGCCTTCCCCAGCCCCGTTGCTGCCACGCATTAAGTGGCGAAGGCGGCGCTTGTTGCTTTTGTACTGATCAGCCTCGGAAGAACTGTAAGACCAGTATCGCAAGTGGGTGCCAAGCGAGACCATTCCACGCAGAACGGTTGGGTCTGTATCAAGGCAGATAGCGCCTGTGGCATAGTAATTGTTTCCAACACCTAGGATAGATGCCTCAGCTTGCACAAGGCGACGGCGGGCCCGGGTCGAAAACCGGGAGTTGATCGTCCGGATTGGCTTGGTAGATGATGCTAGCGGATCCCAGGCTTGCACGAGGCCATCATTACCGCCATGAACAAGGTACAACGACGTGATGGCCACGGAAGACACCTGGGGCGAGTCTGTTTGGATGGTGCGCAATGAGGAGATGGAATTGATGATCTCCGCAGACTTCGCCGCTGGAGCTCGGATATCCCAGACAAACACCATCCCAGTACGGGTTCCAACAGCAAGGTATCGAGCGCGTTGCCCAGGAACTTCTAGGCCCGACCGCGGCCGATCCATATGTGGCAACATTGGGGACGATGTTACAGATGAAGTAGAGCTTCCAGACATAGCCAAAAGAGGATCCTCTTCGGCTGTGAGAGTAGCGAAAGTGGACGTATCCAACGCACTAGTGCTCACTTCCGTAGATTTGCGATCACCAAAAACAAAATCCGACAGACGCCATCTGAAGTTGGTCGAAGGCGAGCCCATACGTCCGGAGGATCGAGAAGGGGGAAGACTGCTGGTGACGGTCGGACTTGATATGTTCACTGGGCCGCCGAATAGTGATGGCGGAGCTTCCGGTGTGCCAGATAAGGGCTCTGGCGTGTCCGAAGAGCTAAAATCAGACTTAGAAGCAGTGCGCATAAACCGCCGAATCGATGCCTTCGCATCTTCGCCCGAGCCGCGAGCGATGATAATGACCGACTCGCCTGCCCCACACCCGTCATCGCCAGCAAAGTCCACCTTAAGATCGCGCTGCATGTCCCAGCTTTCACAGACCTTGCGGAAGTGCTTGGGCTTGAAAGACATAAATTTTTCAATCTCCTTGGTTTCAGCGGCAATCTGGTGCTCACTGAGCCCCATGGAATCCGACGATGATTGCGGACTGTAGCTGCCATCGACAAATTCACGATTAAAGGGGTCTGGGCGTGCCACACGTCTGCTCGCTTCGACCATATCCCAATGCACACCTCTACCCGTCTTCCAAGCCACCTCGTCAAGTTGCTCGGTGTTGAGTTTGGCTGTTAGTGGGATCTCAGGTGCCCGAGGAAGTTCAGTCAGGTAGAAGATTTCTCCCAGGGCATTGAGAGCAACAGCCCAGATTCGTTTCCCTGAATGGCGCTTGATCGAGTACTGATCGTCCACGACAATGCCAATGATAGGAACACCGGGGCACAGTACCCATCTAGCAGTCACTTGACCTGGCTCGTATCGTCTTTCGTAAGCCGGGTGAGGGCCTAGAGAGTACGAGGTCAACACGCCCGAAGATGATCCAGACAGCATCCCCACCAGCCCTTGGGTCATCTTGAGGATGCCAGGGGACTTCGCAATCCACACCGAACAGACAGCATGTGTGATCATGTTGACTGCGGGTATGCCGAGTGGTGGATGGGAACCCAAATCCGAAGCTCCCAAGAAACGACCACGCTGCTCCGTCGCTGAGATGAAGTAGCTGCGGCCCTGGGGACAGCCTTCGCCGTAGACCATGCCATATGGTTGACTGACGTCCATCACGTTGGGAATACCGACTATATCACCCGACCCGAGGCCGTATTGCGCCTCGCCAGGGAACATATCTGCAAAATGGCGGAACATTTGGTGGTCGGAGACACCCCAGGTGCCGACTTTTACGGTCGACGGGTCACTGGCAGACGCAATTCCTTGCTCTGCCGCTCCATGGATGAAGAGTGGGTTCTTGTCGGGCCTGAAAGAGGCGTGTATGTGACTGACCGGAAAGAGGAGCTGTGATGTATACGTAGCTATGGCACTGCCATGGCGAGTACTTGCCGCACGTACAGTTCCATGCTTCTTAGACGGGTTGAACTGCGCCGGTTTGCCCCGAGATAACGATTGAATCAAGCGAGTGCGCAAGATGTATTCGCTGCGCCAGGAGGCTAGGGCGGTCAGCCTCGTGAAGAAACGCCTGTCCGACTGTAGGTCTGCCGCATCGGTATCGCTACGCCGACCATCCTCAACGGCATGGGGCCCTGGGAAGAAACGCGAGAAGGCGATTCTCCAAGCATGAGGAGTGGTCACTAGTGCATGAAATCGACGAGACACCAATGTAATCGCGGACAAGGATTGAGGTGATAGATGCGATAGGATATGTGTGAGAACCTCTGGAAATTATGGTAGTCAGTAATGATTGCGCCGCGGGGTTGCAGGATACCGACCATTTGGAAATGCCTCAAGAGTTGTTTGCGACTGTCCAATAGAAGCCACTATGCAAGATCCAGCATTTGGTGCCTTTGTGGGGCTAGTCCAAGCATTCTCATGCTGGCTCACTCGATCGACCGAGAGCGGGGCATCGCGACCGTCGACCTCGTTCGAGGACGCGTCAGGTTCGTCTTGTGTCGACATGCTCGGGACGTCTGCAGAGTCTCTGATCTCCCCACGGTCGAGGAGATCAGAGACTTGAGCGTCGTCGAGGTCATGTCCATGCTGGGTGGGACTAATAATGACTGGGTATGAGTCAACGGGGGGTGTATGTTGAGATACGGCAGTAGGCTCTGGTTGCATATAAAGATTTTAACGGAAAGATAAGGTGGTAGCGACTGAGCCAGCGAGAAAGCCTGGGTCAGTCGAGTCAAGAAATGCAGGACGAAAAGGGATTATATGAAAGTGAAGCGATGTTGAGGAGAAAGGAACGGGAGAAGCAAAGATACCGAAGGCGACACAAAGTGGCCATGCCGCACATTCAGCAGATGCGGCTATCGCAGACTGTGACCAGGGAACTTGGTCCTATTGGCTGTTAGGCTTCACCGCTCGAATCTCCGCCTTTTTCAAAGTAATCAGTGGTAAATCATATCAGTCGAACGAGATAGGAGTGAATATCTAAATATATCCGGAAAAGTACCGCGCAAAACAATGTCCTCTTGTCCGTACCGCATATTAAAATGCCAATAAAAAGCCACACTATCTTCTTCGCTTCCAAGGTTGAAAAAGTAATGACCTCAGCATCTTGCAAACGAAGGAATTGCGACTTAATGTTTAAGTTAGTATGCTAGGCCCCGGGGTATGTATGCAGTTCGTCATACCTACAGTGACGCCGCAAATTTCCCTTTCCCTCCACTCACGTCTCCATACATCTGAAATCAAATATCTCATTCTCGATCGCCGATATGAGTGACATTGTCGATTTTGTTTCTCCAAATGCCCCAGACCTGCCTAGCAAAGAGCAAGTTAAAATGCTTTGCACTAAACAAGATCAGAGGGACAACCATTTCATCCACGTCCACAATGGCCAAAAGTTTTTCATCAAATATGAGGTCCCTCGTTGCGAGTGGAAAAATCAACAATTTTTGTTTGATCGGACTAGGGCAAACGCCGCTATCCGTATTCCTGAAATTTATGCCGTGTTCGGTGCATCAGATAGACTATATCTGATTATGGAATTCGTTCAAACCGACCATATTGCATCCGATATACAGAGAGCAAGAGCTATTTCTGATCTTGTTTCTATCGAGGTCCCCCTTGATATAGCACCGGGTCCCGTCGGCGGGGGGCGTATCCATATGAGAATCTTTTGGGATGATCAGATATCGGACGTTGACTACCCTTCTATCCAGGATCTAGAGGGTCATCTTAATCGTGTTTGTATCCCCAACCTTTAAGACTAAATAGTTTTAGAACTAACGCGATTTATTTTTTAGGTTTTAAAGGTCTTTGAAATGCCTATCCGAGAGCTAGACCATATTGATTTCAGCCACGAGAGAATGGTATGCTGTTACACAGATCTTAAAAAAGCACATTTTCTAGTTGATACAGACGGCCAGCTCTGGGTTACCGCGTTTCGTCAAGTCAATTTTCTTCCTGAGACTTTTATGTACTTTGCTCTAGGCAAGCAATTAGGGGGCGATCCACTCCCCCCTGAGTACTATGGTATGATTCCAATCACACCTACTCAAAACCTGAAAGGACTTTCTGTAGCAAGACGATGGTTTCTGCACGGTAGCAGTCGGTATTGTGGGTAGAATCCCTTTGTTTAGAGGATTCTCTTGCTAACAGGTTTTGCCCAATAGATGTCAGAGATTTGGATACTTCAAATATTAGCCAGACATAATCACTCATGGGAAATGAGCATCTGTTGGATATCAGATGATCTGAGGTGACAGACCTCTTCCCTTAGATAGCTTCTCTTCCTCTCTTTCTCTCTTCTCTCTTCTTTCCCCCAGTTTTGCCAGACCAATACCAGATTGTATTGCTTCTTCTTCCTCCTGCTTCTCCATAATCTCTCCAATCAAGACAACAGAACAATACATCCAAACCCGATATTACCTTTTCATTGTAAAGACGATTGTGAATTTCCTTTTCCGATTAGTCTTGCCCCTTTGGGTTTAGCGGCCCCAATACGCCATCATGTAAACTCCTCACCTCCAGGGCTGAACTGAACTTAAAAGACAGACCTGACCTCGCCCTCTTCGCCCTCTGTTTCTCTTTCGCTTCCCTCAATCCAGATGTCCCCTATCATACGCCACTGCAACTTTGCCTAACAACAGGGACACCCGTCCTTATCACCTTCTTATTTTACCGGTCGCAAACTGCACCTAAGTCCTAGTTGCCTCCACTTTTACTCAGATCAGGCTGAGCTGGCCTCGACGCAGATGGCGTTTTTAGGAGAATGGCTGGGCTTTGGAGAGTGTTTTTGAGCGATGCGATACATTAGTCTTATAGAAAGTTCACTTGACCTATCTAGTTCTCCCGTTTCAAACATTGGTTGTCCTGTCCGTTCTACTCATTCTATTCAGTGAGATGCTAGTCCTCGATTCGATAATCTATTATTTTGCCTGATCCTGTTCTACGTTCATGTGACCTATTCCCCCCGTCTAGCCTCATCGTCACTCCTACCGTGTTTTGTCGCGGCCTGGTTGCCTAAGTGATAGATTTGGCTTGCAATCCATCATGAAGATTGAAATAAGAAATTCCACGCGAATGAATCGTCGAATGAAGAGGGCCGTAACTCTAATTGATCAATTGCAAGGGATAAAATATATACAGGACACTGTACATATGTATAACCTTCAACATTGCGACCCACTCAAATGGTGCGTAATCGCCATGAGACCAAAGTGTTCAATGTTAGTGTTTGAGTTCGAAGATAATATCCAGACGTGATGATGTTCTATCTTCTGCAGTAGTTTCACGGATGCTCTTGATGTGATACAAACCAATAGTGTGTGGGTTTTGCATGAGAAGATCATTCAGCTGGCGCCACACGAGCAGTGGCGTGCTGAGCCCAGAGACATTGATCAACAACAGCTAAAAGAAAAAGCAAAGAGCTCTGTATTTTGTGACCAACCTTTTATTCCCTAGAGATATTTTGTTATCTCTTTACAATATAATAGTTCTAGTCGTGTTTCACTAATTGTTTATAGAGCTATCTCGAACTAAACCTTGTAATCAGATATCTTCCAAGGTGGAAAACCCTAGGGTCTAAACTCGAGATACATGTGCCTACTTGTACATACCTGTACAGAGTACAACCTGAATATATGCTTTTACCCCAGTCCAGAGTTTGGACCTGGGTTCATGCACCAACCTGCATGCTATGCCGTCACCTCAGCTCGTGCACCTGCATGCATAATATACCATCACCTCAGCTCGTCACTGCCCACACCAAGAAAAAGAAAAAAAAAAAAAAAAGCTAAAAAATGTGACTTGTATATATTATAGTAGGAATATCTGAGTATAAATAGTATGTCTAAGCTAGACAAGCTCCCTAGATGTTTCTTCTCAAACACTTTATTCATCACAACCCAACCCAGAAAAAGCCATCTCAAAAAATGACCTCCACTGAGTGGAAGTATTACCCCATCAATGGAATCTCGGTGAATTCCGAGGAGCCATCCAAGTTGGGTCCTGAGGTTCAAGTTCCTATCCGTCAGGAAATCGACTCATGGAGCAACAACCCGGCCAACGAGAAGCAAGTCAAGCTATTTGTGATGGCATTGTCTCGCTTCCAGAAGATTGACCCCAAAGATCGAGACTCGTACTTCCAAATTGCTGGAATTCACGGGCAGCCCAATGTACCGTGGGATGAGCCTATTGACTCCAAGGATGCAGAGGGAAGAGGATACTGTACTCACAACAACATCCTGTTCCCCATTTGGCACCGAGCTTATCTAGCACTTTACGAGGTAATGGACTACACTCATATCCCGATTTTGAAATGAGCTAATAGATTTTTAGCAACGTCTATACGAAATCATGAGCCAGGAGATTGTCCCTGGTATTGCGGAGGACATCCGCCCCGAGTGGAAGGAAGCCGCTGATGGATGGCGTCTGCCTTTCTGGGACTGGGGTGTGACTACTTCGGTTCCGGATCTTTGCAAGTACCCATACATATTTGTGCCGACTTCGGATGGTACTGGTGAAGAGAACATCCCCAACCCCCTCTTCCAATTCCGCATGCCGAACAACCAGCCCATGTCCTCTGTCGGTGTCGATAACTTCAAGGACCCCTGGGTCGACAATGGAGATACACTCTATGTATGTCCCAACTCTACAAGACTAGGAATCTATTCTAACTGTGTTAGTTCGGTGAATGTGTTGGAACTACCCGTTGGCCTGATGAGGGTGAGAGTGCCTCTGGTACTCATACGTGGAAGTACGGTGTGGTGAACAATTACAAGGTTCAAGAAGCAATGAAGAAGCCACATTGGCTGGCCGAGTCTCCTTATGGTCAGCCTGCGGAGATGGTCTACCGTCTGCTCACGGTTCCCATGGAGTATTCTACCTTCGCAACAACGGCCCAATTGTCCGATAGCCAGGACGTCCAAAACGACATCAACCTTGAGTACAGTAAGTTACCCTTAAGAGTATACGTCTATACATCCTTTTTGACAATCTCCAGTTCACAACAACATTCACGGTTGGGTTGGCGGTGATCTCAATGGACACATGTCTCAAATTCCAGTGGCATCATTTGATCCTATGTTTTGGCTTCACCATTGGTAAGTCCATTCCATCAGTGCCGTCCTCAACTGCTAATGAGTTTCCAGTAACATCGATCGAATTTTTGCCCTGTGGCAAGCCCTCAACCCGGACAAGTGGTTCGAGAAGGCCAAGGTCAACGCTTTCTTCCAAGAGATAATTGGTCTTCCTGATGGTACAGAGATTACCCCAAATACAGGGTTGCGCCCATTCCACAAAGACACCGCTGGAACTCTCATGAAGCCCAAGGATGTCCGTTGGACCTACAAGCTCGGCTACACGTACCCGGAGTTGGAGACCTGGAACTACAAACCTGAAGGCTACACTTCCGAAAGCTTCATCTCAAACCTGCGAAAGACTATCAACGACCTTTACGGTGTATCGAGAAAGCAATTGATCGATGCCGCCAGCAATATCAAGGGAGTGGAGTACCTTAAGGACGGCACCAAATCTCTCGATTATTCGTTCAGCATTCGCTACCGCAAATATGCACTTGATGGCGGCGAGCCCTTCTGGATTCGCGTCTACATCTCGAAGGATGGAAAGACACAGAACACGACTCTAGACTTGATTACTGAAGTTTACAACTTCAGTCAGAAGCCTGAAGACAAAGCAGGAAAGCTTGCATGTGGAAACTGCAAGGACAACAAGAACAAAAACATCAAGTCCACTGCCAGCATTTCTCTTACTCCAATCTTGATTAGTCTTCTCAAGTCAAGCAAAGATCTGGCCAGTCTCGCCAAAGAGGATGTCCTGAACTACATCCAGAGCAGGGCTTATTGGAGAGTCTTCAAGGGCGGTAAGGAGGTACCCTCATACCAAGTTGAGGCTCTCGAGCTCGAGATCATCGGAAGCACCAACGACTCGACAGTCTACAATGACGCCACGAAGGCTCCAAAGCTGGAAAACTTCAAGGAAGAGCCTACAATCTCTGGCGGAGCAGGTGGTGCCCTGAATCCCGGCCTCAAGCAGCCCGTGACAGTTGCACCTCCAGTGGTCCCCGTGATCCCCAAGGCTGGCCTCAAGGTCGATTCCTTCCTACCGTTCAAGAAGGCCCTGAAACCCGACGGCGTGGTGATCATCGACTCAACCAGCCTGAACCTGACACCAGCCAAGACCTCTGGTATCGATAACACCCAGGTTTATCTGAACGAGGGCAAGAACGGAGACGGCGACGTTCTGTTCCTCCTCTCCATTAGAAGAGCCGAGAACCAGATTGTCTTCAACACCAAGATCAACAACTCCTTTGGAAAGGAGGTTCGTATCCCCCTGGAGAAGAGGTTCAAGGGCACAACGCCTTCTATCCTCATTCATGACCAGGATGACGGTTATGAAGTCTTCATTGACTGGAAGCATGCTCTGTACTTCCCTAAGCGGGCTGCTGGCAAGGTGGCTCAATCAGTGTCGTACTCTGTCAACTCTGGACAGACACCTGTCTGGTCTTCTAACCTGAAGGTGAAGGTGTACGATTCGATGAAGGAGGTGTTCCACCACTAGCCTAATACAAGGTGGGTCTCTACTCTAGGCTATTTGTGTTTTCGGAGCTGTGCGAGGAGAACACTTCTGTCTTTACCGTTTCTTTCTGCTTTGAGGTTATTCGAGTGCATGTTGGAACAGAACTGTATTTGTTGGTATTACCTGTATACGTATAATCTCGGCATTAAATCAAAATTTTGTTTAATATTCTGCTTCCAGGTACTTTCTTTCCCCTAGCGGCTCTCTCTGTATAATATGCCGAGATAATTTTGCAGGAATTAAGATCGGATTTTCTCTGATTTCCATAAAAACAAGCTGCTAGTGGTAATAAACTCATTTTTCATGATTTAATAGTACTGAAAATCACCCGAGAACCATCCCTGAACATATCAACCCGTATTGCCCACAATCCAAGTAGAAGAAGTACGGCCTAGTCATCGATATACAGATGAGCATAACTGTAATTTTTACAATGGTTCTTATGGGTGATCTGCTCGCTTGTGTAACAGAACACTTTAGCTAGGTATACCTTAGCTACAAACTTGTTGAAGGCTTTGGCCGCAGCTCCACAAAGCCACGGAAGTTCGGTGCTTGACATTGCTGTATGTAATCGTGGTATTTCTGTATCCCTTGAATCCTGCATAGAATTAGTATATTGGTCAGCACGTATCTGTGCAATGACCTACCAGAATGGCTCCGATTTGTCGGAGGAACTACGAGCCTCCCATATATTTGCCTTTGTGTACAATTAATTATTCCACTGCTGATTCAATTTCTCCACCCAACCCTGAGATGCAGATTGAGACGATTCACAGCAGTCAATGAGACTCGCGGAGACCCTTCAAGATGGACAAGATCCACTGTGCCTGGCATTTCAACAGTCGTAGGGACATTGACTTTAACTGTTGGCCCCTGTGGACCGAATAGATAAAACATGTTAGGGAATCCAGGGACGGCCATTCCCAGATAGGAAATGATACGGGGTTTCTAGACGTCGGTCAAATGCACGCCGTGCTTCCCAATAATGTTCAATTTGGTTATACCGGCACTCAAAGACTCGAATCCAGTTGCGCAGATAACGACGTCGAATTCGCGGTTAGTTGTGCCACTCTGGATGTCTCTCCTGGTGATCTTTGTCAACTCTTCTTTCCTGATGTCTACCACGTCCACGTTAGCCTGTTGAATGACTTGTAGTTTGTCTACAAAGCAAGCCCTTTTAATTCCAATCGGATAAGGAAGTGTGCGTGGGACGAGTATGTCTCGTTTGATAGGGTCTCTTATCTTAGTCCGAGTCAGCTCCGCCCAGGACGAATATAACTGTTCGTTGGCTTTTCTGTTCGCGAAGATATCCGAAAAGTTGCCCCAAATGAGACCAAGACTGACTTCCTTGTATAACTTTATGCTCAGGATATCGCGCAATGGAGACCCTACGGCTACTGACTCCGAATCCCGAAAGGAGTAGTCGAGGCCGGAGAATGATTTCAGTGATCATTTAAAAGCCGCGCGAGGCCTCAGGAGTTATAACTGCTGGGTGCAGAACAGTGGTGCCATTTCAGGCCTCAAAAGTGGACATTCTCGGCGTCAAATTCACAGGTCATTAGATTCTAGCTGTAATATGGCCTTACTAACTCTTATTAGATAACATAGTTTCCCCAAAAGAATGCCACCGTTTAATTTCTCTTATCGAATAGTTTATACTCAAGTGGCCGCTATCCAAAACGCGTTACAGCACGTGACAGCGTGACAGAGCCAAATCAACGAGTCCCGAAGTATCATCAACCCTCTCTGTACGACTTGGTTGCGAATTTGATGTGATTCTCCTAGAATGGCTCATTGATACACTGCATTCTTTGAGTTATCCCCCTCACCAACCCCAATACCCCGCATAAACGCCATAACTGGGTGAGACACGTGAGTTCGGTTAACCAAGATGCCTGGAGCGCATGGTAAGACAGTCTCCATACTTAATCTCTATTCAGCTTACTGATATATTTTATAGAGGCGGAAACCATTCGAATTCTCATATCCACCGATAACCATGTTGGCTACAACGAGCGAGATCCCATCCGTGGGGACGACAGCTGGAAGAGCTTCCACGAAATAATGTGCTTGGCCAAGGAACGGGATGTTGATATGGTTCTCCTGGCTGGAGACTTGTTTCATGAGAATAAGCCATCACGGAAGTCCATGTACCAGGTCATGCGGTCGATTCGTATGAACTGTTTCGGGGACAAGCCGTGTGAGCTAGAGATGCTCAGCGACGCAAGTGAGAACTTCCAGGGTGCGTTCAATCACGTCAACTATGAGGACCTGGATATGAACGTGGCGATTCCTATCTTCTCCATCCACGGAAATCACGACGATCCCTCCGGGGAGGGTCATCTGGCCGCACTAGATCTACTACAAGTGTCCGGCCTTCTCAACTACTACGGCCGGACTCCTGAGTCAGACAACATCCAAATCAAGCCTGTCTTGCTACAGAAAGGCCGAACGAAGCTTGCCCTGTATGGAATGAGCAATGTTCGAGACGAGCGACTGTTCCGCACCTTTCGCGACGGCAAGGTTAAATTCTTCCAACCATCTGTCCAGAAGAGTGACTGGTTCAATTTGATGTCTGTGCATCAGAACCATCATGCCCATACAGAAACTAGTTATCTGCCGGAGAAATTTCTTCCCGAATTTCTCGATTTGGTCGTCTGGGGCCATGAGCATGAATGCCTGATTGATCCTAAACTCAATCCAGAGACGAAGTTCCATGTCATGCAACCAGGATCGTCTGTCGCAACGTCCTTGGTACCTGGGGAGGCTGTTTCAAAACACGTCGCGATTTTGAGTGTAACAGGCCGAGAATTTAAGAACGAACCTATCCGATTGAAGACCGTGCGACCGTTTGTGATGCGGGAAATTATATTATCCCAAGAAAAAGGAGCCCAAAAGCTAGCACGCAAGGAGAACAACCGCACGGAAGTAACTCGGTTCCTCATGTCCATCGTCGAAGAACTGATCGAAGAAGCCAATGCAGAATGGCTAGAAATGCAAGGTGACCGCATTGATGAGGACGAGGATGACGCACCGGAGCCTCCGCTTCCTCTCGTTCGCCTCCGCGTGGAGACTTCAACACCTGAAGGGGGTAGCTATGATTGTGAAAACCCACAGCGATTTTCCAACCGTTTCATTGGCAAGGTCGCTAATGTGAATGACGTGGTGCAATTCTACCGCAAGAAAAAAGTTGCTTCTACTTCGCGCAAGGATGATAAATCTATTGATGAAGCTGCCGTTTCTCATCTCTCAGCCCTCGACACTGTGAAAGTCGAACAGCTAGTGCGCGAGTTCCTCTCATCACAGTCATTAAGCATCCTGCCTCAGAATTCTTTCGGAGATGCTGTTGCCCAATTCATTGATAAGGATGACAAGCATGCAATGGAGATGTTCGTCAACGAATCCCTTGAGAGCCAGGTCAAACACTTGTTGGCCTTGGATCGTGACGAGGACGAAATCGACGAGGAGGAGAGAGAACAAAGCTCGTTAGTCACTGCTATGGAGAAGTATCGCAGTCAGATGGAAACCATGTTTTCAAAGGGAATCAAGAAGCGAACTCGTGGAAAGAAGCGATTTAAACCCAAGCCAGATAGTTGGGATTCCGAGTTCGATGGCGTGTGGGAGGATCAGCCTGGTGCACTTGTTCATTCTGACAATGAAGGTGGCGACCCAGTAGAGGAAGATGCTAGAGAGGATGGGACAGAGCCCGCTCGTGGTCGTGCCGCAGCCTCTACTCGCGGTCGTGGTAGGGGTCGTGGTCGAGGTGGAACTACCGCTCCGCGAACATCCAAGTCCAAACTCACCGCAGAAAAAAAGACTACGAAGGGTCGCAAAAAGCAAGCAGTTTCAGACGAAGAATCAGACGTGATTATGCTGGATGATGATGACGACGATGTTATAGCAGATGCCATCTCCGATGATGAGGACGATGATTCGCAGGCACTATTCGTTAAGCAGCCTCGCTCTACTACCACCGCCAAGCCAAAAGCTGCCCCTACGACAATGACGACGCAGCGCCGTCGTGGACGTGCTGCAGCCTCGCCAGCTCCGTCATCGGTTACTGTTGGTGGGACTGCTTCTCGGCGAGCCCCTGCGCACGGAAAGGCAGCCCAGTCTACGCTCAACTTCTCCGCTTCGCAGGCGAGTGCGCCTCAGTCATCACGACCTAGCCGCTCCACCCGTAATCTGAGCGTTATCAGCGATGGTATTGATGATGATGATGACGATGACGATGATGCCTTTGAAGAAATGCCGACCACCTCAAGGCGTCGTAGGTAATTTGCGATTTATGTCCGTGGACGTTTATGCCTTTATGCATGTATGGAGTTATCGGAAACCACTCGGGAGTTAGCGTCAGCGTTGTTGTCAATCCTTCAATGGTATCTTTAAAATGACTCCCAAATATCAAACATGATAATAAATAATAATAAATCAAAAGGGGTAGTACTTGGAGCTGTGACCTTTTGAGATGAACTATACCAAACACGCTAGTCTCAATTCGGTAATCAGCTTATATCGCAGGGCACCTGGGCAGTTTCCCTTTCGACTCAGACCCAGACGCTTCAATAGATCGGTACGCCAATGAGGCCACTTTCGAGTGACAGAAGGTGGCCTCTCAAATCGGCATTTCGCCACAAAGACCAGAGACCGGATCTGCTCGTTCCTACCAACCCCGCATTCACAGCCGAGGGACACAAACACCTCGGCCGTGCAACGCAAGTGACGCGAGGGAAATATGGGAGAAACCCCAGGTTCAATCCTGTATTGCCTCGTATTCTACTACATCTTTGTACAAGTATACAAGGTAATACTGAATAAAGCACAATGACATACAAGGGCCGACCCATTCGCATTGCAGGTTAGTCTACTTGCCCGGGTGCATTCTTGATACTCCAACTGACCTATTAGGTGCCTCGGGCTCTGCCTCAGACCGGCGTCATGCTATCGCTGATTTTGCGCGTCACCACCCGACCGATCCTATTGATGTTATCATTGCGGATTTCATGAGTGAGTTTAACATGGCCACTGCCGCGGGTCGGCGCGTAGACCAGGCGACCTCTCAAGGACCAACAGCCCCGGCCTACGATCTCTCCTTTCTAGAAGCACTGGAACCAGCTCTCGATGATTTGGCCAAGTATGGAATTAAACTTGCGGTCAATGCTGGAGTTACTGACACAAAGGGTCTCTATGATGCGGTGATGCGCATGGTCGAGGCAAAGAAACTGGACTTGAAGGTCAGTCGGTCTCGTGCGTAAAAGTGTTCGACAATTGCTGATTGGGTGCCCAGATTGCATGGGTTTCCGGAGACGAAGTGCTATCTACTGTCCAGAAGGGATTGACTTCTGGGTCGGAATTTCGCAACGTCTACACAGGCGAGCGATTGGCAGATTGGTCATTCGAGCCCATCTATGCCCAGTGCTACCTCGGTGGTCTCGGGATTGCGGCTGCACTGGCAGATGGTGCGGACATTGTATTATGTGGGCGGGTCTCGGATGCTTCACCGGTTATCGGAGCTGCTTATTGGTACCATGGCTGGCACCGAGACGAGCTTGACAAGCTGGCGAATGCCTTCGTGGCGGGCCATCTGATCGAGTGTAGCAACTATGTCTGTGGTGGCAATTTCACGGGATTTAAAGCTCTAGAGCACGCAGATGGAGATGGTTGGACCAATATCGGATATCCTATCGCCGAGATATCTGCCGAAGGCGACGTTGTGATCACCAAGCAGGTGCATGCTACGGGTGGTGCGGTAACTGTCGATACTTGCACATCCCAACTGCTGTATGAAATACAAGGACCTTGGTACTATAACTCCGATGTCACAGCGGTCCTCGATGGTATACACTTCTCACAGCGCGGCGTCAACCGTGTCGCTGTTCACGGGGTTCGATCCGGTCCTCCTCCACCCACCACCAAGGTTGGTATCACCGCGCGAGGTGGGTTCCAGGCAGAGGCGTGGTGGTTTTTGACTGGTCTGGATGTCGAGGCCAAAGCTCGCATGCTGGAGGCACAGGTCCGCCGACTGTTGTTACCCTATTCGGACAGATATACATCGCTCAATTTCGATTTACTGGGCTCTTCCCTCTCTGACCCATCCAACCAGAATCGCGCTACTGTGCCGCTGCGTATCGTCGCACAGGCACAACACGCAGAGGATCTTGCACCGACTCGGTTCCTTAAGCCTATCACCGATAACATCATGCAGGGCTACCCTGGCGCTACTTTCCACTTGGATATGCGCCAGGGATTCCCGCGTCCCATATTTGAGTACTATGTCACGTTGCTGCCACAGTCCGCAGTCCAGCACCGCGTTCACATGCCCTGGAAGCCGACGGCATCCACACAGACTCTGGATATCTCGCCTCCAGCAAACACCAGGACATATCCATCACGCCAACCCTCGCAACCAGTCACAGACACTGACGGACCCGTCGACCTTGCCCGCGACTTTGGGCCAACGACTCGTGGCCCGCTAGGCTGGATCGTCCATGCTCGCTCTGGGGACAAGGGCGCCGACGCTAACTGTGGCTTCTGGGTGCGTCACCGTGACGAGTACCAATGGCTGCGGGCGTTGCTGTCTGTTGACAAGGCACAAGAGCTGTTGGGAGAGAATGGCCGCGAGAACACAAATTTGGCGATTGAGCGTTTCGAGTTGCCCAGCCTTCATGCCGTCCATTTCCTGTTTCGCAATCTGCTGGACCGGGGCGTTGGTGTAACGACCACGGTCGATTTTCTAGGGAAGAACGTGGCGGAATACCTGCGGGCACGGCATGTTGGTCTTCCTGTGCGATTCCTGAATCGCGGAAAGCTATAGCAGAGAGTGCACTTCCCCGTTTCCTAGGTCTGTACAGACCCACAACAATATCATTAGCCCGGGTACATATCACTATGATCATATCCCTCTACTGTTCCTGTTTTCTGATAGAGGTGTGCTCGTCAAAAGAGAGAAAGGACGTAGATGTGAGCCGTTTCGATAGAGAGGCACGGTGGTCGTCAGTGTAAGCGAATTTTGCGTAGTGGCGCCGGGTTCATTCTGTGTACGGTATGACCGGTCAGTGCGTCGATGGAGAGGCGCTCGAGGTTTCGGTCTTTTGCATGTTGTATACTGACACTGGTAAAAGATGAAAGAGGATATGGAATAGACGGAAAAGACATGAAATGTTGTAGAAGACTACCTAGGCAATCTTGAGCTCAGTTTCTAATTCAACACTTTGAACTTGAACTTGATATTCAGGCGAGGCATAACCCGCTCGAGTGAGTACCTTCCACATTTGTTCTGATGGCCATTTCCCTCTGAGTTTGCCTGTCTTCCTCTCTTCCTCTCTTCCTCTCTTCTTTGTCACGCATCCGACTCTGCTACAGGTGTCTTTTTACTCCTGTTTATTTCCAACCTTGCAAATCTCAAAACGACAGGATTGCTCTCATCTTCACTATGCCTGGAGACAAGGATGCCGCTGCAGTATGTCTTCGCATCATCCCTAGCCGTCAATCCATCAGATCCCACCCATTTCCCCTCCTCATTGACTTTGCTTGTACTGAGAAGACCTCACCCTGCTACCTCGTGCCAAATCTGTGCTTCTCTTATCCTACAATTCCTGCTGCCTCACGTGCTGTCCCAGTGTTCTATCCATGAGGGGCGCAGCACCTTTTCCTCTACATGCTTTGCATACCCGTCTATCATTCACAAAAGTGAATACAACACAGGACTAAAGAAAGATATTGATGCTAACCGCGATACTAGGAATGGTGCACACACTGTAACGCCGGTGGTCACACCCTCCAACAGTGCGAATATTTCGCACATTACACCCGGGGAATTGCAATTGCGATGCACGCCATCGCCCAAAACTCCAACGTAAGCAATATCTTGAATGCACTGCGAGTCTTGGTCAACATATTGAATTCCATGCTTTATAAAGCAAACGGGCAGGAAGAAAAGGAAGGCCCACCGGAGGTCCAAAGGTGCTGGAAGGGGCAAGGCCAGGAGCAAGTCTTCCATTCTTCACATCGAGATGTCCAAGGATACCTTCATTTCAATTGCTCTATGAGGAAGCCTGAATTGCAAATTGGATTGACCGAGTCCATTCGATCATTGTGCACCACTTAACCTTTGAATTGCACTGAGAGCTGACCAGCCGAAGAAGACCAGGGCAAGGAAGTCCAGCAGGGAAAAAATATCGCTACAGTCGACCAGGGTGGTCAATCATCCAGTATGTTCATTTTCGGATAGTCATATTGGAGAAATCGAGCTGTTACCCAGGACGTGGGATCCTTCATGCGATTTGATCCGTTGATGTATCTGACACAGAATCTCGAGACAAGTGCTAACGAAGTGTACCTAAACAACAGCAAGTCCATCGCGTCTAAAAGCCCTGTCCTCCCGTCTACCAACACTACAAACACTGGCAAGTGATGCTTAATCCTGTAGATCAGTCTCCAGGCTTCTGCTCCCACCAGAAATTTCCATCCGGTAGAAGGAGACATCACGAGGAGGGTGTGTTGAAGTCACAGTGAAATTTGGCGACTCGTTTCTTCCAATCTCCTTTCCGAGGTTGCCTGGATTGGTCTTGTTTATGTCTGCTGAATGGAACAATGCCAATGGATCTCAAGCATAATTTGTTAAGCAGGGTATCTTTATCGCACCTGGTATTGATCCATTGCATACCTTGAGGCAATCTATGGATATCTGCTCTACGTCTTATCGATACGTCGAAAGATAATAATTTTATTGTGATGCTGAGCCCTAGTACATAATGCTCTACGGACATATTATGTCAAAAGACACACAATCATTTCACCTCATCAATAAGCAGAACTCACAGGTGGGTAGCCTCATTCTTATAGATTATCATATCGTCACCTATCAGAACCACTCAATACTGAAAGCACAGCGGGTAGGCTTGGCCTCTCATACAGCTGCCGGAAGCTCGATGTCGACAAGCCACGGTGGTTGTATCATAAAGTCCCGGGAGCCCTCTAATGCGGCGTTAATAAAGAGTGTCTCAGAGCCCCGTTTCAGCGGATACGGATCGCCAGCGCAATGACTTGTGGTGGAGCATTCTGTGGGATTCCCTTTACGTTTGATGGTGGACAGTGTGGATATAAGCACAGACTGATCGTGGACAATATCAGTCAAGTGAGAGGGCTCCAGACTGATATCGTCCCGCCATCGGACAAGTTTGGCTCCCCATGCTTCACGGATATGGCCAAAACAATGCATCAGCGGTCGAGGTTTGGCTCGAGCTATCGCCCCGAAAAGTAGTTGGCAGCCGGCACGCTGGCTAGAGAGTGTGCGGTCCAAAATACCCTTTGGCGGGCCATGTGTCATCACGACATCGATATTTTCAATTCGAAAGTTATGTCCGTGGTGTCGGCGATACTGAAAACCCCAATCGCCACATGATGGGGTGTATGGGCTAGCGTAAACATTCAATAGAGCACCATTTCGTAAGCGAAAAGTGTGGATGCCTTCATCCAGAAATGTAATACCGGTCGTCTCTTTCTCCTTACCAAATAACTCTCGAGCTTCTTCGTACCTGCCATAGAATTTCTGAACTAATTGAGGATCCAGGGGTTGGGCTTCTGCCACCTTTCTCTGGAAAACAGGGATGTCCATAGTGAAGTCATGGTTTCCGGCTATCACAAGTTTAAGGGGAGCATTCACGGCTCGTAGGAAACGGATCGAAGCTTTGAACTCGTCGATTTTGGATTCTGTGGTGAGATCTCCGCAGTGAATCGCGACATCTGCATATTCGCGCGAGACAAAGTCTGCTGGACTACCGAGTCCGTGTGTGTCGGAAAAAACTAGGAATCGCGTTTTGACATGTGCTGCTGCATTCTCCGGCATCTCATCGAACACGAGAGATATGAAGTATGTTTTTGCTTGAAGTAGTTAAGTGGGCGAAACGTAGGGAAATGATGTTCTGTAGATGAAGAAGAATGAAGCTGAGTTACAAATGTATTTCATACTGACCGCATTGTAGGCAACAATCCAAGTAAAAAGCGTTGGGCAGAGGTTGGTGCCTCAGGCCAGAATCATCGATACAGTTATAGTTCCATGATTCACCTGGTCGTGACTACAGTTGACCTGCTAGAAACATGCGCTGAACACTTCTTCGCCATAATACGTAACCCTAACTTCAGCGGCAGAGGTTCAGGCAGAATATTACCCATCTCTAATCCATCAGCATTACGAATGCATATCCGGGACCCTTTTGGGCTGAATGTTCTGCCGAACAATTAAAAGAATTAGTGCAATGTTTAGATCAGAAAACCACAAAAAGCCTTAAATTGTCATGGCAAAAATCAGCAAAAGCCACATATCGTCAAAATTAGACCGGAAACATGTCATCTAAGCCCTTTATTCTCTTCTTCAACCCCGTGCGACATGCCATGCCCTTCTTCGAAAAGCTCCAAGAAGTCGCACACGCGGAGGTTGTCACGAGCAAAAGTAGGCAGGAGTTTTTCAAGGATGTCGCAGACAAGTATAAGAATATTTTCGCCATTTACCGGACATCTGCTAGCGGCATTGTGAGTATTGAGCTAATATCACCTAACAGACCTGCCCCTCTCTTGCGGAGGCACGGGCTGAAGGATATTACGGTGGAGGTTAACATGGTGTATTATGTAGGTAGCGGGCAAGTTCGATGCTGAGTTGATCGAGCGCTTGCCTCCCAGCTGCAAATACATATGTCACAATGGCGCCGGTATGTGTGCACACGGCTCCTTCATACATGGAGGTCTTGATTTAACTCATAATATAGGATATGACCCGATCGACACGAGTGCTTGCGCAGAAAGGGGCATCATCGTCACTAACGCTCCGGATCCTGTCACGGACGCGACCGCCGACCTGGCCATCTTCCTCATGCTGGGCGCCTTGCGGCAGCTAAATCCATGTATCTTCTCTCTGCGAGCGGGGAGTTTCAAGAAGGGGGCTGAATTCGGCCACGATCCTCAAGGCAAGATCCTGGGTATCCTTGGAATGGGGCGCATCGGCCGTGCTATTAAACACCGCTGCGATCCCTTCGGTCTCAGGACAGTCTACCACAACCGGAACCCTCTATCGTCTGAGCAGAGCGCGGGTGCTGAGTATGTGTCCTTCGCGAAGTTGGTTTCGGAGAGCGACATTATCAGTATTAACGTACCTCTAAATTCCCGCACGAAGCACTTGATCGGTGCGGAGGAGATTGCTCAGATGAAGCCCGGCGTTGTTCTCATCAACACAGCACGAGGCGCTATCATTGACGAGGCTGCTATGGCTGATGCGCTGGAAAGTAACCATATTGCTGCCGTGGGCTTGGACGTTTATGAGCGGGAGCCGGATATTAATGAAAAGCTCATGAAGCAAGAGCGAGCTCTGATGGTTCCACACATGGGGACTCACACCACGGAGACTCTTGGTAAGATGGAAGAGTGGGCAATGGAGAATGTACGGCGTGCGATTGTTGGGGAGCCGCTTCTGTCGCCTGTTCCGGAGCACCAGACCGTGGTCAATAGCAGGATGAATTAGAGCCTGGCGATAGCTACCTAGGTAGTCAAGCATGTATGTACCGTAGTGTGAGTGTCCGTTAAATCCTGCGTGGTGATTGGCTGTCGGATGTGAGAGTCGGCTGGCCGTTTACAGCTCTTTTTTGGGCCTGGTCGAGTTTTAAGTAACACAGATACATATTGGCAATTTATCTCAGACTATGAACATATGAGGGCTCAAATATGGCCCTCTTTCACAAGTTCACATTTAGCGCGTGAACAAAACCAAGCAACAGAATGAATGAATCGCCCCAAAACATGACTTGAAGTCTTGTCGAATCTCAGAACAGAGAGCCAAACCGCTCTATGAGCTTACTGAGAAGTTCTCGATCAGTAGTGGCCATTGCAGCAATCTCAGCTTGTACCCAGCCATCCGCCTTGGCCTTTACCAACTCCCACACATCGTGAGACTCAGCCTCGTTTGTCTCCAAAAATCGACACACCAGAGATGTAGCAATCAAACGCGACCATTTTTCAACCGCAACTACCTCGTTCGTCTCAATTCCCGCCAGGGAGTCATAGTCGGTTTGTATGTTGACGCGGGCAGTGCTTGGATCAAGGCCCACGACCTGCAACAGTGCATCGCTCATCTCCCAGTAACCTTCGAAAGTCTTGAGCTGGATGAGTTTATTTAACGGCAGGGTTGGTGCCGCGTCTGCCTCTTCATCGTCGTATTCCTCGTAACTGGGCGATTTAGGTGAATAACAATAACTACCAGCCGCAGATCCGTATGCTGGGGACGCAGGTGAGTACCCTGGGCTTGTAGGAGGACCGTAGCCACTACATGAGCCCTCCGGATTGAAAGGTATACCACCAGGGGAGGTAGGGGTGTAATCCGGCGACGTAGCGCTGTAAGATGGAGACATCGGGGAAAATGAGACCTGTAAGTTAGGTCTATGCGGCATCTGGGATCTTTTGGCCTTTTTTCTCTTCGGCTTGAATCCAGCGGTGTCGTTATCGGTGTTGAGGAATGTGTCGAAGTCAAAGGTTTGCAAGATGTCTGGGCTGTCTATTGCGCTGGAGTCCAGGTTGAATGCAGAGGCCTTCAGTAAAGTATTAGTGTATGCTTATGCAAACTAGTCACCGCAAGGGAAAGATGACCTACCTCCGGGACGCTAAGTCCTGAGAATGCGGGCGGGGGCTAGAAGATAAATCAGTAGATGGAATTGCGACAAGTTACATGGCACGGCCATGGCATACCTGTAGGGCGCTGGATTCGGCAATTTCAGGTGAAGACTTGATTAACAAAGTCAGCATAGGTAACTGCAAAGGTTTCAGGATATGAAAAATGGCATAGCAATGCGATCGGTCTAGGGTACTGTTTCGAACTGTAATACTCCACAGAGTAAGTAGCGTTCTTATGTTTGCGTACCTTGGCATCCTTTGAGTTACTATCATGCTGAGCCGGGGCCTCATCGCTCACCGCGACAAATGAGCAGTGTTTCCCTGCGATTTGGAACCTCACCCCCAGACGCTCGCATTCTGCCTGAACCAATTCATCAACCCGACTCTCCCATTTTGTCTTAATCAACTCGCATTCGGCATTCTTTGCAGAGTATATCCAGCCGCGGGACTCCTCAAGCTCGGTGATCGTCTTTTTGGCCGCGAGCTGATGAACAGTTTGGCCCTTGCCAATATCTTGAACAGGGATTTCCAGCTCCAGGGGACCGTGTTTGCTGTCGGCACGAAGGGAGATCGTCTCCGGAAACGAGTCAATGGATTGTGAAAGAAGTAAGTAGATATTGGAGCGTATGAATGGAAACAGAGCCGGAAGGTCGTGTGGTGCCTGCAAAATGCTAGGAACAGCAATTTTCGGCAGTGGCTCACGCACATCACCAATTCCTTCCCCTTCTTTATGATCTTGATCGAATAGGGAAATTTGCTTTGGAGAGGGCTCCGTGTCTGTTGTATCATCACCAGGAAGTTCAACCTTCACGAAGTCTTCTTCAACCTCAACCTTGGAAATGTCCACATCCAGTCTGCTGTTGTGCAGTCGAGGCGTCAAAGCACCCTTCAGCATTCGAACCACTGTTTTATTCAGGTCCTCATTGTTCAGGACCGTCTGGGTAAAGCCCTTGCCCGCTCTAGAGATACCATTGATAAGAGAGTGGGAAACGGAATCCCCGAGGCCGAGCGTGAAGAACCGAGAGAAATGCTGCTGGTTGGCCTGATTGACCAGATCGAAGACCTCGGACTGGTTCCAAACCTCACCATCAGTGAGAACCAACACCTCAAGGACCTTGTCTTGGTAGCGCTTCTCCACAGCTGCTTCCAGGCCGGACAGGATTTCAGTTCCACCTAGATCGGCCCGGATCTTCTTCGTATAGCGAAGAGCCTCTTCTAGGCTCTCTCTGGTACTCACTTTGCTTCGAGCCCAGAGAGCTTCAGATGAGGAGCCAAACGAGATTAAGTTGAAAGGTACACCCAACGGCAGCGACTTGAGAAACAGCTCAAGGGCGGAACGTAGGGTAGGCATCTTATTCATCATACTTCCACTACGATCAATGACGAACACGATTTCAGATGAATCCGGTGGCAGACTGAACTTTGGTACCAAGGAGACCATTAGTGCCTTCTGATTTGGCAATGTAGGGTGTGTCTCTAGGAAAGCAAATGGGAGATCTTGTTTGTCCGCGTTGACGGTGATAACGAAATCCTCGTCAATTGTCACATTCTCACGAAGTTGGATTGAGGCATAGTTCGACTCAAAAGTTGACTCCGGCATATCAGCTGTCCGGCCCAAGTCCACCTGGATTGGATGGCTTGGTGACCGTATATTGCGGATATTAGACCCCTTCTCCATGACAACGTCCACCTTTATTGCTGTTTTCACTAGAACTCCTTCGGGCGGATGCGGAAACCCAACTCTAGTTCCATATCGTGGTCCAATAGTGACGGGGATCGTGTATCGAACGCCATCTGTCTTGGCATCCTGGGCCAGTTCTTGGATGAGAGTAATCTCGACGAGAACGGTACCCCCCGCTGGGACATTTCCGAGGCGCGTGCTGAAGACATCGGCGGCACTAAGCGACCGATCGAGAATAGCAGCGGTTTGCCCCTTGGACTTCGCCTCTTGATATATCTCATTTGCCTTTTCTTTTGGCTTGACTATTCCTTCAATCACAGTATCGCCCAGGCGACAAGTGAAGCCGACGATACTGGAGCTTTCATATAGGGGGAACGAGTAGAAGACTTCGGAGATTGCTTCTGTAGAAGAAGGGTTCACAAAGGTCTGGGTGATTAGTGTTCGTGAATTGCTAGCGAGTATAGTTGCATGCGCGTCAAGGCCAACCTGAGGCAGGTATTTGAGCGCTGACGCATTTGCGGCCAGTCGGTAAAAACAGCCGTGTGCCATGGTGCAGATAGTTGTAGAAGGGAAAAGGAAAACGGGGAGATGCGAGATACTTATATTGATGGACTTGTGAACATGACTAACAGGCGCTAGGCGTTAGGCAGCAGGTAGATGCTGTCACCCGTGGCCTATGCTCTGATTTGCAGGTTTGCGGCTCAAGTGGTTCCGAACCAACACGATCGACACGTTCGGTTCCTCACTTGAGATCAACTGCTCCGTATAGATTATCTATGGATGTGGCTCCAGTATGGTCGCTCGGCTTGACATATCACATCATGACTGCAGAAAAAATAAGGACCATGCCAAAAGCCATCCAGAAGCCGCAAAATATGAGTCGATTCATTTTGGCCCCCAATTTTCCGGTGGACCAACTAGCGGGCTGGAATCCACTTGTATTTGGTGCAGATGGAATTGAAGAGGTTGGGAGTTTTGTGGCATTGTTGGAAGCCAATTTCTAAGCACTAGTTAGTTAACAATCTCTTAGTTAACTAACTAGTTAACTAACTAATTGAGATGCTGTTTTGGACTCTACACAGGTACTTCCACAAGCTCAAGTCAGAACCACTATATTTCATTCATTTTAGATCTCAAAAATTCCCCAATACAATTACCCCAGTATATTAAACTAATTCTAAAGCGAGATGTAGAAATATAGAACAGGTTACCAAATGAGCCGCTGTTTCTCGAGCGTCGTGCTCCAGTCTACCTGTAGTGACCCTTTGCTCCTTCCGGGGAATTTCTGTGCAAACAGTCTCGTCACCTCCCACCAAACAATATTCTGTTCTTCCCGGATCTTCACTAATAAACAAATTTCTTCTACTAACCACGGTAAGCCTTTTCTCGTAGGTTGCGTATCAACTAGGTCGGTGCCTGAGCCCGGGTGGTTATAGTCATGTAACATGTCTATATCTTAGATATTCGTCTTAATCTAATAAACTGGCTAATCCTCCGATACACTTTTGTCTCTTTTCTCTTCAAGGCCCGCCCGGAGGGTCGGCCCTAGCTGCTTGTCTTAGTATATACACAATTATAAAGAACCAAGTCATATTCATCACGTATGCTGTATCAAACAATGAACTTGAGAAACGCTAACCAAGATATCTTGCAATGGATACTCATAGATCTGAGACTATATATGCTAGAAATTTACTCGTTCCCATTCGAGCGGTTAACATGGAAATAGGCCGTTCGGTTGAACTATCAGCCGATACTATGAAACGCACTCATTCCAAGGGTGTGAGGGTGTGGAGTTCGAAGGCAATGACTGTTGGGAATTGTGAGACAGATGACGGTCATAAAAAGCCCCATTCTCTTCATCACATCGAGGCGAATGCATCCATATAGTCTACATTAAAAAGGGAAAGCAAATCTCTCCTTATCATCGTCCCCTCTTAACCCTAAAAATGGTCAAGATTGCTCTACTCGGCGCCGCTGGTCAAATTGGAACCCCACTCAGTCTCCTGTGCAAAGCAGTGAGTCCCTCTCCCTAACAGATTAACCTACAAGCCTTCCCAGGTGAGGCAAAGTGACTGACTAATTAAAGAGCGATCTATTCGATGAGATCTCACTTTATGACCTTGTTCACGTACCCGGTATTGCCACTGATTTGAACCACATCGACACCAGGACCAGGGTCAGTGGCCATCTTCCAGATGACTCTGGTCTCAAGAAGGCCCTCACTGGTGCAGACATTGTCGTAGTAACAGCTGGTATTGCTCGTAAGCCTGGAATGACGAGAGACGGTAAGCAATGCATTTATATAATGCTCTTTCAGGATGGGTCACTGACCACATTTACTTAGACTTATTCAAAGTGAATATACCCGCCACCTATCGGAGTGGCTTTAAAACATGCGAAACCAAGTGCTAATTACAACCTAGACCAACGCCAGTATTATTCGGGATATCTTCACCGATATTGCGGTTACATGTCCACAAGCGATGTGTTGTGTTGTTACAAATCCGGTCAACTCAACTCTGCCTGTTGCAACTGAGGCTCTGAAGAAAGGTGGTGTTTTCGATCCCACCCGTATCTTTGGTGTTACCACCTTAGATGTTGTTCGTGCCTCTACCTTTGCCGCCCACGCCTTGGGCGACAACGTCAATCCTAAGGACCTTAAGGTCTCGGTCATTGGTGGCCATAGCGGTGCTACCATCCTTCCCCTTTACAGTCAGGCTGAGCCCCCGGTCACCTTGGATGATCAAACTCTGGCGGGTGTTATCAACCGTAAGTTTCTCATGTGTAGCACGTCCAAAAATGGCTTTACTAACTATACCCATAGGTGTTCAGTTCGGTGGCGACGAAATCGTCAAGAGCAAGCAGGGGGCTGGAAGCGCAACGACGTGCATGGCTTACGCCGGTTTCCGCTTCATCAAGGCTCTCCTTTCCGGTATGGATGGAGAGGCAATTACTGAGGAAGCCTATGTCTACCTGCCGGGCATTCCTGGAGGTAAGGAGATTGCCGCTGAGCTTGGCGTTGACTACTTCGCGGTCAAGGTCGAGCTAGGTAAGACAGGTGCTACTAAGGCCTTGCCTATTGGCAAAATATCTGAACATGAGACCAGATTGCTCGAGGTGGCTCTCAAGGAACTGAAGTCAAACATCGCTACAGGCCTGTCTTTCATGGCATAATCTAATGAGTTTGAGAGGAACTCTCCAGGGTTAAGCTTACCACTTCGCCTGCCAGCCCTGGAGCAATATCCAACAGTTTAATTATCAACGCCCGCGATATTGAACACATGGCGGCATTATATGAACAAATCTAGAGAAAATCATAATGTCTAGAATTTTGAAGGCCTGCAAGATGGGCTCACGTATAAAATATGGCGTTAATCAAGAACATCACGAATGGAATTCATCAGGGAGCACTTGGGGTTCTCGCTGTCGGGGGTGAGAACATCGAGAGCTAGGCATCAAGATCGGTTGTTGAGTAGGGTGGTTCTCAAAACCAGGATATTATAGTGCATTTGGATGTGAGAAATTCTTGATCGGTGCATGTGATGATATGTTGCAGGTCACACCAGGGGAGCCGCCTGACCTCGAGCACTGATATGCCGATTTATATGATTTGTGCCTAGGGCACTATGTGACGAGATTAGATGGAGGATGGACCTGTCTCTTCTCTCCATCTCTCTCTTCCGTTCTTCCCCGTCCCCATTCTCTCCCGTCCATTCTTCTTGGTGAGTGCGCAGCTCTACTTCCTGCCTCATCCCCTGGTTCCCACCATGCCTTCAAGAAATGCTTCTCCAAGGTTGATGCCAATTTCGCGTTACTGTGCGATGTGCGATGTACAACATGAACAACCTCCGAGACTAACATACTAATTTGGACATTGTTCCCTCCCCCATGAGTCCACCCCCAGATCCATATACTATTGTACGATGCGCGCATTATCCACACCACTTTCTAGGTCGTCCTCTATGAAATCACCACCAAGCCACCGTCTTCTCTTTCTCTTGCTCATTGCAAGTACTGTCGCCATGTCAACAACCCGATACACCGTACCGATCCCGGAATCAATGGATGTACTGGAAACCCGCCGAGAACTCAATGGAATGGCAGAACAATACCCGTTGAGCACCGTGGGCGCCAGAAACGGCGGCTGGTATAAATCCTCGATCATGACGGCACCGTACTAGCCGTTGCCACTGATTCTGTCTGTGAAGAGCTCGATGCTTCGATCGAGGAAGCAATGCGGCTGTACGGCCTCCTTCGTGAGCCTGATAACGAAGTGAGCGAGAGTGTTGCACCTCAAAGCGACCAGCGACCAGGCTCTGAAATTTCGAACAGCTGTTCTCACCCTCGTTGCCTTGCGTCATCCGCATGTCGGACATACAGTGATTGCTACGTGTGTGAATGGAACCTTGGTATCTGTATTTGAGTGGGCTTCAGACTGAGAAGACTTGGATTCCCTTGGGCTTGTGCATGTCAGGCATTTAACACTGATGTGCTAGCCGTGCGCTGCATCAACTGCATCTGCGAAGGCGAAGGCAGCCAGAGGGAGACAACCAAATGTCGCGACGGAGATGATTCTCATCCTAATTCTTACCCTGAGAACCAATTTATTCTAAGTCCGCCGCACACTATCTTTCCTTTTCAGACATGACCTGATACATATGATCATAGGGTGTGGAAAACAGGGCTGCCCGTCCGCTCAGCCGTACTTAAGCCAAGTAATTGTAGGGCGAAGAACCAAAATAAAGCGGCTTCCTCGCATTCAGGGGAACCAGATACACTATACTATGTATGTCCCGCATGGCATCTCTCCTCCATTTCCTGTGTAACTCCTTCATTTTTCAGAGGCACATATTTATTGAAGACTGAATTTTTGAGAGAGGCCATGGTTTTAATGGACTGGTAAAGCCATCAATGCACCTATCTATGCGTTCTTCCATGGCATTTAGTTCACTTTTGCCTTCAATTCCCGATCCTATCACTGAAAAGGACTAGATTGCAAGTGGCGAATAAATCGAGCCCCAGTCTCTGAGCTGCCTTCGAACTGGCGATAGATTATACCCCGCACCAGACCGGTAATTTAGCATTATTTGTCCTTTTACACTGTTATACCAACTATACTAAAAGACTACCAAAAAAGAGGTTCAGAGAAGAGTCACTATGATAGTTACAGCGTGTTTTGAAAGAGGATCTCCGAGAAAGGAGCTCTGTGAGTAAGTGGTGAAACTGATTTCGACCTATCCTATAGATAACGACCTTAAGCCGGAATTGGTCATCCTCACAGTACATGATATTTCTTCGGTTTCAAAATATTTAAATGTGGCCCTAGGCAAGGGATAAAAATGAAGTATAAGCCTCATCGCAGGGACGTAACTAATACGTCATTTCAAACCGCCAGCAAGCAGAATACTCTGTCCAGTCATATAACCAGTCTTGCAGAGCATCATTACCACATTAGCGCATTCCTGCGGTGTGCCTAACCGACCCACTGGAATGTTGGAGATATCTCCAGGTGTCCCTTGTAGGAGTTTGGCGTCTGGGATCATTCCGGTATCACCAATCATCGCCGGTGCCACATCATTAACCGTGACCCCATCTTGCGCCAATTTGGTGGCCAAGTTCTTCATCATGCCAGTGAGACCAGCCTTGCTAGCAGCGTAGTGACAACCATTTATTCCCCCACCGATGCCGGCAATCGATGACATGAAGATGATTCTTCCCCACTGCTGAGAGACCATGTATGGGACGGCCAGCTTAGACAGCATGAAGGAGGACAAAAGATTGACTTGTATCATCTTTTGAAATTCCTCTAGCGGGATGTCGACAATGTTTGAAATCCGTTTGCCGTAGCCTGCGTTTGAAATCAGGATATCCGGTCCAGACTGCCCATGGAGTGATTGAATTTGTTCATAAAGGGTTGCAATATCATGCGCATTGCTGACATCTACTCTATGAGACGTGACGTGACGGGATGAGTCTTGCGTTTTCAGCTCGTTAATAAGGGCTTCGACAGCTGATTTATTCGTGGAATATGTCAAAGCCAGGCGTGCCCCATGAGCGAACAGAGCACGGGCGCAAGCTGCTCCAATGCTTTTGGAAGGTTGTCAGCTACGAGCGTAATATGAATGAACGAGAACCTTACCCTCCAGAAGCACCCGTAATCAAGGCAAGTCTTCCATTTAAGTCGTTGTTGAGAGCCATGTCTGCTGTACTCGTGCCAGATGTAGAACGAAGAGATGAACGAAAACACAATTGAATAACTATTGTTCAGTATGGTTTCTGGTTTCCTCCTGCATCCTTGGGAAATTGCCACTCTATAAAGGCATTCACCCTTTTCTCTAACCTACTCACCGTCCATTGCCGTTGTCATCATGGGAATTGTGGTTCACTCTAAAGATAAAGCTAACTTAGAGTGATGGTTAATGGATGGCCAGTCGGCATTTGATGGAGTGAATTATTCGACTAATATCATACAAATATTCTGGAATAGAACCCTCATAATTCTAACGTGCAGAGGGACATGGTACAAAGGCCGATAAACTATAATGAATAAGTTATGGTACCTACCTACTTAGGTAGTTCCTCTCCCAATCTTCCGTTTACTCGGTTTAAAGAGTCAAAGTCAAAAGCGACGATCCATGCCAGAAATACAAGTCAGTAACCGAAGAAAAAGCTTATGCTATTGTATATAGTGTCGGTACCAAGGTAAATGAGAACTCAAATTATTCTGGTAGAGGCAAATTGGCTTCTACAAAAGTTTCGAATTTTAGCCCATAATTTTCCCAACTCAAATGGTAAATGACCCCGTGTGCACAAAGAAATGTTGTTTACACAAAGCCACAGCCGTCTCGCAATAGTAGCCGTATCATGTCCTGGCATGTAGAGTGTCTGATTTATCGAAGGTGTACATATGTATTCTAGAGGTAATTATTAACTGACGAAGGAATAGGGCTAGCTAACATTATGGTTTTCTTCAACAAGCGTTTGGCCTGAATGCACTATTTGGCTACAGTTGCATTAGGCATAAATTTCAAATTTCACAGATTTGCTAAGTATACATAACACGGCATTTGGAGTCTACAACTTTCCATTTTCCTCCCCCCGCTTCACAATAGTTGAACTCTATGCCAATAACGTTAACGGTTATTGGGGAAACGGGAAGAAGAAGGGGCGGGGACTTCTTGAGTATCAGCTGGACAACTCAGGAGATAACAACGGCCGATGGAAAGAAAAATCAATGACTTGGACGGTCTCCTCGTCAAGTATTGAATATGTCAAGTCAAGGTTTGTACATAAATTAACCAATCTTGCGCCCTCCGTCAAAAGGCTTAATCTTGCCTAGGAGCAGCTATTCTTCGGCACTGACATGATTTCGCTGTGCTATATTCTTTTATTACCCTTCTGTTTTGCCTGGGCCGCCAGGCTTGTGCGGCACGATGAGCACTTTACTCCTGATGTGATTCTCCGTGTCACTGCTACGGAAATTCCAATTGCTTGTACGACTCGTTTCACAGTGGTCATCAACGAAACCACGCCAGGGCCATTGATAGTCCTCGATGAAGGGGAGGTGACCTGGATTAGGGTCTACAACGATATTACGGGACAAAACCTAACCATGGTAGGTTACCCAATTACCGAAATCTAACATACACTAAGTATGACGGTAATAGCATTGGCATGGACTAAGTCAGTCAGCTGCTCCTTTTTCAGATGGTTCTCCTATGGTGAGCCAGTGGCCGATACCTCCAGGTCACTTTTTTGACTACGAAGTGCGGCCCCAATACGGTGAAGCGGGGACATACTTTTATCATTCCCATGTTGGCTTCCAAGCTGTCTCGGCAACAGGGCCTTTGATTGTGCGCGATCCCCATGATCCCCCCTATTTGTACGACGAAGAACGTATTATCGTCCTGACGGATTATTTCAACAAGTCTGATGCGCAAGTGGAGCAAGGTCTAACCTCCGATCCGTTTATCTGGAGTGGTGAGACTGAAGCTATTCTTGTGAATGGCCAGGGCACAATCAACAATTCCACTTCAGGAGCGCACTCGTGCTCTCTTGCTTCATTGAAGGTGGAACCAAGCAAGACATATCGATTCCGTATTATTGGTAGCACGGCTATTTCTTTCGTTTCAATGGCATTCGAGGGTCATGACATGACGATTATTGAAGTGGATGGAGGCTACACTCAGCCCTTGCCAGTCACCCATCTCCAAGTAGGCGTGGGCCAACGCTACAGTGTCTTAGTCCGAACCAAGAGTGCACAAGAACTTTATACCGAAGGCCGCATGAAATTCTTTCTACAGCTTGAGTCAAGAGAACGGCCGACTCTCACACGATCATACGCCGTGTTCGAGTATCCGAGAGAGAAGTACGATAATATTCAGCCTCCAGAGATTCCACCTATCGAGCTACCCACTACGACTTATAATTGGGTTGACAATGACTTTTCGCCCCTTTTCCCAAACGACTTCCCTTCGCGAGTCAATGTCACCAGACGGGTTGTTGTGAAGGTCGAGCAGATCATAAATGGCACTATCACATGGAGGCAAAATGGGGCACCTTGGGACGAGACATTCCCGCAAACACCATATCTTGTGGCGCTCTACCAGAACAACGAAGTGGCTCTTCCATCATACGACGTGGCCATTGCAAATGGCCTAGGAATTGACCCTCGCGTCCGAGCTTTCCCGGCCAAAATCGGAGAGGTGCTAGAAATCGTGATCCAAAATTCCGGCTCAACTGCCGGAGCACTCGATGTGCATCCTTTTCACTCGCATGGCTTACATTTTTACGATATTGGAAGTGGGCCAGGAACCTACAACGTCACTGAAAATGAAGCATTGCTAGAGTTTCGAAGGCCAATAAAACGTGACACAACAATGCTTTATCGTTACTCCACAACCGCACCTACAGGACAAGATGCGGGGTGGAGAGCATGGCGTGTCCGAGTTACAGACCCTGGAGTGTGGGTGATCCATTGCCATACCCTACAGCATATGATAATGGGTATGTATTTGGTCTCCCTTCTTGCTTTGGGCTCCCAAGACCCGAACATTTTCACGTAAATGTCCCAGGTTAACCCCGTTTTATCCATTAGGAATGCAACAGCTTGGGTCTTTGGTAACACAGATGATATACTTAGCTTGCCCCGCCCGATGGTTCAAGGATATTTGACATACGGAGGAAGTGTATATGGGAATCTTACTCACTGGCCTGAGGTTGTTCATGCAATGAAGTCAAGTGACTAGGATGTTGAATAGCTTCTCCTTTGGAAGTCTCACTGTAGGCGCTTCTTTGAATAAGGCATCAATATTATTTTGTGGAATTAAAGGTACAAAGTGGTTGTGCTTCGCAAGATAATGGTTCGCCATCTCAGTGAGGATGTAAGTATAGGCTGCCGATCAGCTTTCTCCTGGTAGATATGCTAGGATTATTATCACGCCATCTTGGCTTGCCGCAAGGTCCGTATCGACCTGTACCCTTAGAATATCAAATTCATTGCGGCTATATGGGTTAACTGTCTACAATTGAGAAGTGGAAAGCTGTATATAGATAGTGTATTTGCGGAGATGAAGTATATTTGAGCTTCACGAATCGAGTCGATCCCAAAACTACCAGAATTGCTTTATAAACAGCGAAGGTTGGAAGAAAATGTCCTGGATATGTGACTAATTATTGAGGAAGTAAGAATCTACCTTGGAGAAGGCCCTAGAGCAATTAAAGATGTTAGGTCGCCGCACAGACAGGTTGATGCAGTTTGGTTTGACATATTTTAAGAAACCTTTAGTACTCGAACCGGGCATCTAACATGAAGGCAAAATGTTAAGACGAACTGATTCCATAAACAAGTAACATAAATAAATCCAAGCTTTGAGCATGAGAAATCAAAGTCTGGCGTTAAGGTACGCAATATGATCGCGGGTACATAAAACCAGAGGATCCCGTCCATTTGTGACCCGTGGACGGGTACAATAGTTGTAAGCTAAGCCATTTCTTTTCCCTCCATTTCAGTGTGCCCGACAGTAGGCTTGGCAGTGAACAATTCCACTTCCAAATGCTCGTCACCACCTGCAAAGAGTCGGTCAACATCTTCAAGCTGAAGGCCTAGTCTTTCGTTAGCATTGGTTCAAAAGCCATAGAAGATTGTCTGACCTTTGGTCTCTGGAAAGAAGAAATAAATGATGGGGACCCAGAGAGTATTCAACACAGCGAAGATAATGTAGGTTTTCCAGCCAATATTGCTGATTGCTGGTGGCATTATCTGTACAATAAGGTAATTGCAAATCCAATTCGCGGCTGTACTTATTGACGAGCCACGTTGCCGCAGCCGTAGAGGTAGAATTTCTGATGGATAGACCTGGTGGATCTGATTAGCAAAAGATCAGTTACTCCGCCTGACGTAAACTTACCCAAACAGTTGCTTGAAACCCAATGGTGAACGCTCCTTGGAATACGAAAAGCATTGCTGCTGCTGCAATGCCACTCTGGTACGCTATGGCCGTACTATTCTGAACTTGGTAAATGAGAGCCGTCTGCACAGCCATCACAGCAGCCATGACTGAAACCATTGACAACAACAGTGGACGTCGACCGATGCGATCAATGAGAAACCAAGGAATGAAGGAGGCGACAAAGAACCATGTTTGCAGAAAGCCCGACATCAAGCTAGACATATGCGCTGAGAACCCAAGAGACTTCTCGAACAACGTCCCAGAGTAGTAAATTATAGCGTTGATTCCGCCGAGTTGCTGGAATATCTGAATGGCACATGCAATGAGGAAGCGCCTCTGACTCTGGATCTTATCGTTCTTGAGGAGGTCCTTCCAAGATCCAGCTCCGATTGCCCTTTCAACTGAAACGGTGCGAAGGATATCTTCGTGGAGGGCTAGGATACTAGCCTCGGGCATCTTTTCATGATTTAACCGGCGAAGGACATCGAATGCTTGGTCATGGTGGTCATGGGCTGCAAGCCACCGCGGGGTCTCGTCCACAAGGAGCAATAGTACAAGCATAGGGAGAAGAAATGCGCACTGGAGGATAACGGGTACACGCCATGAGTAGCTCGCGGTGTGCATGGAAAAGCCGTAATCAATCCAATACGCCAAGAGAATTCCGAAATTAAGTGTGGATATCTGCATACAGACATCTATTCTGGGTCAGTATCCGGTATCGCAGCATTTGGATGGTAGCACATACACAGTCCTCGGGAAGCCTTCGGAGCAAACTCGGCCTGCATTACTGGTACTGTCGAGTTCACCATGCCAAGGCCAAAGCCAGAGGCAATCCGCCCGACGATGAGGTGCGCTCGATGATAAGCTGTAGCTTGTAAAACTGATCCGATGATCAGAGTGACGACGCCGATAGCAATACTTTTCTTGCGGCCAATGTTTTCACCCACGAACGCAGTAAATATACTACCAAAAAATGCACCGACCTCCATGATTGAAACAATAAGGCCAACCATGGTTGGGTCAGGGGAATTGAATGTCTCGTTGAAGGCACTTTGGTTCACGAGCCCTCCCATGAGGCCATTGTCATACCTATATCTGGTTAATCACGATCTATTGTAACCTGCAAAGCCAAGCTCCCGTCGACTTACCCAATCTGCATAAAACCAAGCGCCGTCAAAGCCGTCACGGCGGCAAAGAGGTTATTACCTTGTAGTTTCATGATGCAGCTCCTGAGCGAGTCATACAGTGTATAGCGCAAATTGTTAAATGCAACTCGGAAAAAGTCACTGAAAGTTCGTCGCGGAATGTAGGACGAGCGAGAAGGAGACAAATGTGTAAACACTGATATTATATGCAAGAGAGAGCAAGGGGCATCCTAATGTACCTAGGTAGTGCCCTGCTAAGGAAAATAATGTTTTGGCCCGTTCAGTTCCGCAATTCAAACTGAAGCCTAAGCCTAAGCCTTTACTATACGAGCGGGGCGCAAAGCTTCACCTTCAAGACATCCAATCGCAGATAACCGGATCCACCGGATCCCCACAAAATGGCAATATCCATGTATGTAGATTTAGAGCCAAATGCTATCATTTCAGTCACCGATAGTGGGGTAGACATATCGGCAATTGACTAAACTATGTTGGATAGAAGATAGAGTCGGCGACCGATAATAGACCAATAATTGCCTGGCTTCTTTGGGTGTTCTAGATTGTTTGTTTTAACCAACCTTGGAACAATACTGGGGGTGGCGTTAGCTTTGCCTAGACCACGGTTCAAGGTTCCCTTCAGCAATATTGTTTCGCCCGACAAGGTAAATGTGGCAGAGAACCAGTTGCCGACGTTCGGATCTGGAGGGTGGCACACGAGACACAATGGTGTTAAAGCCCAAGAAATCAAGCCATTAAACTTACTTCGCACCAAAGTGTATCTGCAATTGCCGACACAGCAAAACGCCATGGCTGTGTTGAGAGGGACAGAGGAACAATTAAGACCGTCAGACCTTTTATAGATTTAATTCGCCATGCATTTATGCTGCCACAAAAGTCATTGCCCCTGAAAATATCACTTGTGCGGAGCGACGTAGTTGGCAACACCTAGAGCTATGAAATAAAGGTTCAACGCCCATGATGAATTCAGGAGATCACTTCCCCCACTTAACACAAGTAAGGATAGTATCAGCTTTAGCTTCAAGTGCGAGTAAGTTGACACTTTATGTTTCCATTTACCGATTTGGGAATTCTTGGCCGAAAATGAAAAACATGGACAATGCATATCGGCAATTGAAGTGTTGCAAACGAACGGCTAAATTCTTGCGGATTTGAGTTCAAGCTAACTCTAGCCTTCATTCTTTCTTAAAGTTAGCCAAGTTTACGCAAAGCTGCTCGGGCTGCGGTATTGATTATGTTGTTGACTTTTTGAAATATATGGGATACAAGATATTTCCGTGATCTCAGCGCAAAAATTACTCTCACTCCTAGTTACCGCGAAGACCATTCGCTATGGCCGATGTCCAAGCCAAATTTCATAAACATCAAGCCTCAAAATTCGACGAGATCTTAGGCGCCAACCCTAAAGTTTCGATTTTGGCGGATGCACGTGACTTACCTCTTTACCATGAAGCGTGCATTTACCATGCACCCTCACGAAGCGTCTTCGTGACTTCAAATCAGTTGGTCGCTTCTTCCGACCAAGCAAACGCAGCAACTGCCAACAAGTTTGTCAAGCTCACCAGGATCTACGATCCTGAGCCGAATCTTGCCGCCGGACCACATGTGACCAAAGTTGAGAATATCACATTCCCGGCCATAGCTGGTGCAATGCTAAACGGTGGTGTGAATTTGGATTCGGAAAGCATCCTTCTTTGCGCGCAAGGTTCAAGAGACCCGAAAGATCCATCTGGGATCATCAAACTTACGGTTCCATCCGTTGCCAGTGGCGATACAGTCTTTGAAAGTGTGATCGAATCATTCCATGGAATCCCCTTCAATTCTGTGAACGACGTGATCGTCCATCCCCATGATATGTCTATTTGGTTTACAGACCCCCCCTATGGCTTTCATCAGGGCATTCGACCTCCGCCACAGTTGCCAAACCACGTATACCGCTACGATCCCAAGAACGGATCTGTCCGCGCTGTTGCAGATCGGTTTACACGACCAAATGGCCTTTGCTTTTCACCAGAACTCGACACCCTGTACGTGACAGATACAGGTGCAGTCCACGGCTCACCGTCAGTGCCTCTGGACCAGACAGGTCCGTCACACATCTACGCATTCGATGTTGTGCTTAAAAATGGCTGCTCTGAGCCATTCTTAACAAATCGCCGTGTTTTCGCTTATGCCCCGGGAAAAGTACCGGATGGAATCAAATGCGATACCCGTGGCAACGTTTATGCTGGTTGTACTGACGGTATCGAGGTCTGGGACCGCAGTGGTGTGTTGATTGGCACTGTTAATATACCCGGTGGGATTTCTAATTTTTGTTTTGGGGAGAAGGGCATTATGTATGCATGTAATGAGAACAAACTTCTCAAGGTACAATTTGATGGAGGGGAGGTTAAGGGGGCGCTTCTCGGAATGTGAGCAATGTTAGAAACTGCACCTTTCGGTCTGCCATGGGGGAATGTTAAAATGGAGCGTCTGCTCTCAGCCCGTCCAGGCTGTCAAACAATCTGAGCCATCTTTGTCTTTATACTTTATACACAAGATTCATAATTTAATTGGAGTTATAGATTCGTATTATGTCTTCCCCTCCCCCCCTTTTCACTGAGTCGAGACCCTGAATTGAGCCCGCGTGGCGCGCAGCTTTGAACCGCTGTGGAGGTGGTCGTGCACCGAGCAGGATTTCTAATATTCGTGGCCGGTATGGTCCCCACCTTTCGTGGTGATGATATCGTCAGGGGGGGTCTGAGGTACCGACCAGACCGCCTGTCAACGAACCCCATTATTCGCGCAGATGCAATGGAAACCGAAAACCGCATCCGGAATGCGTACCCAGCTGATATGCATCTGGCAAAATGAAGAGCTGGATGATGCAGGAAGCAGACCAATCCGGGACGGCCAAGTACTGGTGGCTTTCTTGGGGCATCAAAATGGGCGCACTGGCCCTAAGCGCAGCGACGCGACCTCGTGGCGCAGATGTATTTGACTCTCACGGTGCCCAATAGCTGGAAAGTGGGCATCTTTAGCGTCTGCATGGAACACATCTTTCTAGGCGTGTCGCAACATTCTTCTGAGCGAGACCTCCGTCTTACACGTCCTCATGTCCGAGAACAGGCTGGCGGACTTCTATGGGAATGGGCAGCGATTCTGCGACTGGTCCTGGTTGCATTTCCTGCTTGGCCACTCCAATTCTGCCGTGGCCATGCTGAAGATTAGGGCTGAAGGATTTGGCAAGGACGTGCGGAGCTGGGACGTCGGCCGATCGACTGCCAGTCGACGTTAGCTCTAGAGGATAAGGCACTAAGCCCTGTTGTTGAGGGCCTTCGATAGTCGAGGGATTTGCGCGAATCACATTGAGTAGGCTGTTAAGCGCTGTGAACTCCATCTTCAACTTCACACTGTAAACCACCGTCTTGTAGGTTGTTTGAACATCGAAGTTATTGGTATACTGGGTGGCGAGCAGGGATGCATCTAATAGAACCACGATGGTGTTGACGAAAATGAGATTTACGATGACTCTGTTGCCGGCGCGCCCCTTCATAGTTAGAACCGGCCTCAAGCATGTCATTGTTTCCCAGATGTAGAGACCGCTTATGATGATCTCTTGGGCCGAGAACACAGCTAGTTGAATCCTTTCATAGATATTGAATGGTTGGAGGAAGCTGCTGACCCCTGCATTACTCCCGAGGAAGAGTATAGTGACAGGAACATGCATAGTGAAGAAATTCGATACGATCATGTATAGCACCCAACGACGACGAGCGTCTACAGTCACCAGGTGGAGTCTCGAATACAGTACCACGGACTGGCCAGTCACCATAGCGTACCAACCAATGCATATCACGACGCACATAGGGAAATTAGGTGCAAGTGCAAAGAAGCGAAGGAACACCGAGATAGCGTGGAGTAGGATTCCCCAAGTCGCGACCAGCATGCTCCAAAAGTAGAGTCCACGGTAACATCTGAAGATGGTGAAGATCGAAATGGTGATCTCAAACACATTGTAACATGATATAGCGAAAAACGCCGCAATTAACATGGCCATCGCCCGGGACACGTTAATGGGCCCAGTTTCGCCGTGGTCGTCGGTCATGTTGAGGGCTGATTACCGGCCGTGGAATGTTGCCACTGGAGGTGGACTTTGCTTATAGTCAGATTGACTGTGAGGAAAGTCGATGGTTATACTTCGTACATGCTGCGCCCATATGTTTTGTGATTAAGTAGGGATCCACTTCCGGGAATTTAATCTCAACGTCTTTTAATATTAAAAGGTAACAAATACCCTCACCTCACAAACCAACTGTAATTTTCTGGACACGTCAGAAACAAGGAACTGGCTATATTAGAGTTTTCAAACTATTCCAAGGTTGTGGTATACGAACTCCAACCATAAGTCGCTGTCACTGGTCGATCCTGTCCATAAATACGTCATTGGACCGGAGGCTTGGTCTCCAGGTAAAAAAACACATATCTTTGCGCGAATCAAATTTTTGAAATTGCACCACAACGCCGAGGGCTACAGCTCCCATTTTAATTGCAAGTTAATTGTAACTTCCGGCTCCATCTCCTGATACCAATTTTATATTGGTAGACGGTATGGTAGCGCCAGGGAGCCAGTGGCCGCCCCTCTCAGGGGGCCGCGAAAATTCTGCACGTAATATCAACGAGCGCATTTTAGATGCTAACTACGACGTACGCCAGTTGCTGAATCATATCAGTAGTAATAACTCTGTCAAAGTCCCAAGACCGGTGTTAGAATACCTAAAGTCCGTTTAGGAGCTCACCACTAATCTTATTAAGAACCCTATTAGCTAGGACTAGAAGCAGCAATTTGAGCAGCTGCGCTAGGAGACTAGCCAGATAAAACAAGATATCTATACGGTAGGGATTGCTTCCTCGAACACCACGCTAAACCGAATCAGATCATACGTTAACGCCGTTAAAAATGCGCCGCCGCCGACGCACTTTTTATCCAGCTATAGATCGGCATCGACTAACCCCGTAACGCCCTCCGATCTCCTCTAGGACCGCTAGGTCATTATTAAACTAGGTGATTCCGATAGTATTAAACATTTCCGCTTACAGACACCTATAGAGATCACGAAGCTCGCCGAGAAGGCACGGGTCAAAGCGGTAAAAGCCACGTATAGGGTGATAGTGGCATCGGCTAAATTTGTCGCAGCCAGACAATTAAAATCGGGGGATATCTCGCTCAGCCTATATACCGTAAAGGAAGCGGAGATTATAAGATATTACCGGACTACGTAGGTGAAGCATTTATAGAAGGGATCGGAAGTGCGTCTACCGAGCTAGGGGGTTATTATATATGATATCAATATACGATCACTCGGTATTAACACAGCGGCCGGAATCGGAGAGTAAGGCCGGAACTAGAGTATTATAAAGTAATTGCTTACTAAGAACCTATTTAATTGGGGAGATAATATAGAGATCACTCAGATCTCGTAGCTTATCCTCCTAGAAGGCAAGAAATCCGGCTCCCTAATCGTTAAATTCACCTTACCGCATACTACAAATAATATAATCGATACCGGTACTCTCTAGGACTCGGAGGTTCTTAACACGGTCTTATACGACCGTGCTACGCGCATACGCTAATATCATAACTGTCAGAAATATAGATATATAGGAAACACCTATTCCAACGAAACTAGGTGCGTCTTCTACGCTAAGAGGCATCACTCTCGGGACTACTAGCGGAAGAAAGACGCTACACTTAGTAAACGAAAGTGCGCTAATTGCGGGTACGTATATAACGGATAGTCGAAGCGGTGCCCCGACTTTATTAGGGAGATCGAGAGGGTGCAGGTTCTTATATAGGCGAGAGAGAGGCACCACCGGGTGCCGGCATACCTCTCGATTAGGGAGACTAGGTAGGGGACGCCGGTGGCCACTATAGTAGGATCCGGAAGTTCAGAGGGTAGCGGCTCCGGGACTTCCACGAAGGAGAGCTCTAGGAATAGAGGACAAAGTATAACAAAGGCGTCAAATAGCACACTAAGCTTAGGCCAACCGGCAAGCAGCAATAAGGGACTAGCATCGGAGGACACTAAGATATAGGAAGCCTAGGAGCCTCAACCAGAGGACACACCGGCAACGGCCGCCTTTATAGTAGGGGACACCGAAGCAAGTGTAATTAGAGAAGCGATCCGCTAGTCGGCACAAAGGCTAGTAAGGGGAGTTAACCGGTTAATTTATACACCGGTAGAGACACGCTCTAAACCTCTAAGGCGTAGAGCACCTAGCCGGGCGTTAATATTATCGTTAACTATAACTAGAAGTAAAGGCCTAATCAGATCTGTACTTAATATAGGAAAAGTATAGAAACGAGTAAGAGACGAAGCGTATATTCTCGAGGATAAAGAAGCAGAATTGCCGGGTACGCCGTTATTATTAGCGCCGGCCGCGTCGGCTAGTGAATACTAGCTATCGGTACTATCCCGCACTAGTAGAAATAGACGTATCTTAACCGGCAAGTATAGGGCCACCGGTAAGGAGAACGCTATCTTTAAGAATAACGCGTCAGCATATACACCAGGCCCCCGGGGCAAGAACAAGCGTACCTTCGACAACTAGGTAAACCTCACAATGTCGGCCCTATCGGTAAAGTTCACTAACAGAGTAGGCATATAGGAGGAGAGAAGGACCCGCTAATTCACTAAGAAACAAACCGAGACAACCTCTAATGAATAATATACTATTCACTATCATTTAATATAACACGTACCGATCGAGAGACGTCGTTATAGCGGACTTCCTAATAAAGCCGGGGTTTATCTAGGCAGATATTATTATAGTGTAAGAACCATAGGAGAACCTATATAATAACACGACATACCACCTATTGAAATAGACACACGAGCTTCTCTTCCCGTCCAGTGCGGAGATAGGAAGCAGAGCGCGGGTGTGTATATATCTCTCGAAGAGAATTAGCACTAACTAGACGCACCACACACATAATAAATTCTGCTAGGAAGTGAGAATACAGACCGGGATCGGCGAGGTCAGCTTCTTTAATATATATAACGAGTGCGGCACTACCGGAATAGTAGAGCACCTTAACAGACTGCTAGCTAGCAGGCGGAAGCATACCATAATCGCCGGCGATTTCAACCTATATCACCCTACCTAGGGTGGCATCGAAGCCCTATAGGACCTAGGATCCGACAAGCTAGTTAAGCTTTACGACGAAGCAGACCTTGACCTATAGCTGGAACCCGGTACGGTTATAAGAGATCAAAATAGAGAACAGACGATAATCGACCTATTTTTCGGCACCCTAGATCTCACTAAGAGATTAGTGGTGTGCGAACTAGCTTTAGACTGCTATATAGACTCTGATCACCTCCCAATCCGCGTACTACTCGATATCAACACACCTATACCACCGGCAGAGGCGTAGAGAAGAAGGCTTTAGAAGGCTATAGATACCGAGAAATTTAACGTCTTTGTGGCTAATAATCTTCCACACTCCCTACCGGAAATGAGGACCCCTCGGTAAATTGATAACGCGGTAAACTATCTGATCGAGATCGTATAGCGTGGCATATAAGAATCAACACTATAGGCTAAACCGAGTCTATAAGCTAACCTATCGTAGATAAAGGAGTGCGGGGAAGCTGTTAAGCACTCCCGTCGTATATTCCGCCAATATATTACGTTATATAGTGAGGAGGACTAGCAGACATATAAACTGGCTAGGAACCAAAAGGGGAAGGTTATTAAGGCTGCTCTTCGATGTGGCTTCCGGAGCTTTATCGAAGAGGTAGTGGACTAAGGCCCCTAAGGACTATAGAGAGTCGCGAGGTGGGCTAGGAACCGAGGCTAATAACAAGGAGGCACCATGCCGGCGTTGAAAACTACAGAAGGGGGCTCCGTAGAAACCGACGTAGTAAAAGTGGATATACTCCGTAAAGTGTTCTTCCCCCTACCGCCAGAAGCAGATCTCTTAGATCTATAGCGAAGCTCCTAGAACCAAAGGAGCCAGATCCAGCTACCGCCGGTCACCGATACCGAAGTGAGAGCTGCAATACGGAGAGCACCACCAGATAAAGCACTAGGGTACGATATAATACCCAATAAGTTATAGAGAATCCTCGTAGGAATAGGCTTAGGATCTAGATCGGAAGCGAGATTTATCCCGCTTCTAACTACTATTTTTGGAGCTTGCCTATATGTCAGATATAACCTAACACACTTCCAGATATCCGTTACTATTATATTAAGAAAGGTAGGACTATAGGACTACCGGCTACCGAAGTCGTATAGACCGGTCGCGCTATTAAATATATATAGGAAGATCCTCGAAGCGGTTATCGCCAACCGAATTATATAGCTCGTAGAGGAACATAACCTACTCCCGAAAACACACCTTAGAGGCCGAAAAGGGGTATTAGTTAATCACGCGATTCAGCTAATCCTAGGACGTGTGCACTAGGCATAGGGAGAAGGTAAGATAGCTAGTATACTACTACTCGACGTAGCTAGAGCATACGATATAGTCTCTCACGAGAGATTACTATTTAATATGCGATAGATAGGACTAAGTGCGCTTATCCTATAGGTCAAGTCATTCCTTACTAGTAGGAGTACACGAATTAAGCTGCTAAACGGCTATCTAAGCGAAGCATTCCCTACACTAACCGGTATCCCGTAAGGCTTACCGATTTCGCCGATCCTTTTCCTCCTTTTTAATACACCGCTAGTCCGCACGTGTACTCTACGGGGTCTATACTATAGAGAGAGCGAGGTATACAGCTAGGTGGACGACGTGTGTATTCTGGCTATCTTAAACAGCTATATAGAGAACGTCTAGTTACTTAAGAAAGCACTATAAAAAGCGGCCTCCTAGGCTAGTAAACATATAGCAAAATTCGCACCGGACAAATTCGAACTCATACACTTCACAAACCCAAGACTCACTACCACTAACACCACCACTAATACCACCGGTATATGTATATCTCCCCGAGATATAGATATCTGGGAGGTCCCGGATGACCTAGCGGGTTATAACGGCATACCGGCCACTATTCTAGGGGACCCGGTGCTAACCGTTCTCGTACTATCGGACACGGCCAAATACCTTAGTATATGGCTTGACAAACACCTCAACTTCATAACACATCGGAGGAAAATGCTTACGAAGGGAGCCGGAAGTCTGGAAGCACTCCGCGGAATCTTAGGGTCCACTTAGGGGTTATTATTAATCGCCATACGGAAGGTATACTAGGTAGTCATCATTCCACAGATGCTATAGGGACTATCTACGTGGTACTACCTAGCGGCTAAAGTAATACTAAGGGGGGACCTCGACAAGCTCACTAACGAACTTATAAAAATCCAGAAACGTACGGCAATCCTAATTAGTGGTGCCTTCCGCGGAACAGCGGGTACAGCACTCGATATAGAGTTATTCATCACCCTAATTAAGTTACGACTACAACAGATCGTCGAAGAAACAACAATAAGAATCCTTATAGGACCATAATAGGCCTGCCTATAAGCGGCTAAAGAAGCTAGGAAGCTAGGTAAACAAAGAACCGGTGGATAGGCCCCGACCGAAGCGATCGTATAGAAGACACTCCGATTATAAAATAAGAAATAGGAAGAAAAACGTATATTTATCCTCGCGCTATAGGAGATAAGGATCCTATACTTTATCGAGAATCAAGAAGCTACACTAGGAACATATAATAACATCTATAAAGAAGCAATTTATAACGTGCAAAATAAAACCACTATGGTTTTCACAGATAGAAGCGGATTCGTAGGGCACATTAGCGCATTAATAGCCAGTCTCTAGCACGGAGTCAAGTCTTAGAGGAAATATCTAGGTAAGGACTCCTAGTCTATAGTGTACGCTACCGAGCTTAGCGGTATTAAAATGGCACTCGCCCAAGCTAAGAGAGAAAACGAGGGACAGAACGAAATTGAACAATAACAGGCTCGAGAAGTGATCATTTTCTCCGATAGCCAAGCTGCCATATAGGTAGTGCAAAACCTATAGCGACCGTCTGGCTAGTACGTCCTCACATATATATATAATCACGTACGGGCTATCCGGTCGCGAGACCAGCTAACTAATATCACTATTAGGTGGATCCCTACACACGTTAGTGTGGACGGCAATAAATTTGCCGATAAGGAAGCGAAGGGTGTAGCGCTTCTTAGTGCGGGGATAGGAGTTACGACCGGGACGGGTGAACTAATAATCCGTCTTGCCGTAGCTACTAAGAGGGCGGTACGCTAGCGAATCAGAGAGCGGTAGGAGAAGTAGTGGGAGCGGGAGATAACCTCCGCTCCTATAAAGCGCTTAGTGTAGGCGCCGAATAAGAAGACACTTCGGCTATACGAAGGTCTGTCGAAGCTATAATATACAATTTTGATTTAAATACGTATAATAAGGATCGGGCTTCGGCACTTCTTATTCAAAATTAAGGCAGCAGAGATAGACAGATATAGTTATAACGAGGGCTTATAAACACCGAGGCATATTCTTATATAGTGCCTATAATATATTATCCCGCGCACGAAATTGTAGGAGCAGCTAGACAAAATTAGGATCGGGATTATAGAGATAGACTATAATAAGATTATATCTAACCCGTAGGCCACCCGCTATATAGTTAACTTTATATACCGAATAGGTCTCCTCTAATAGTTCTAGTATATGATACCCGAGGACGATAACGACGACGAACCGATAGGCCTCGCGGTAATGGATCTAGGTGTGGAAGACGATAGGTATTAGCTAATAACGATAGATAATACTATAGAAACGAGAAACTCAGCCATAGTCGACGAACATGCCAATCAATAACTAGCTAGGATAACGTCATTATTAATTGAAACTAAGGCAGAGGGAGGGTGCAGAGGATAGAAAGGACGAGTGAGAAGCGAGAAGTGAGACGGGGAGATAGAGGGTGCACTCCATAGCAATCTCTATATATTTCTTATGTATGGGTCTATAGGTTTACGGGTTATAGGAATGGGCTGATTCCACACTCTTTACGATCAGCATCTGTATACTCTCTGGGAGAAATCCCAGCTCGGCGTTTGGCTTCGAGTTCTTGCTTCAGTTGGATGAAGCGCCTGCATAGTCATACGCAACTAGTTAGACTGCAACAGGTTAATTGAACTTTGATTGATTGATTGATTGATTGGTCTCCAGGTATAAAGATCGCTCTGCTGACTGTTTGAAGAACGATAGGACGGGAAAGACAGGATCTTAAAACTTGCAACAGCAACAGTTAAACTATGCGATAGGACAATGTTCATTTACATCACATCTTTACATCAGTGATTCTACTATGTTAATATAAAATTGTTGCAATTGCGAGGCTTGGTCGGCAAAGACTACTCAACGCACTTTTTGTGTAGTCTGACGCATCTTAACCCCACAAAGAGCTTCTCACAACGAAGTTATCGCTCTTCATGACGTGGTTCCTCCGTGTGAAGTGAAAGGGGGGTACCTCTTTTCAAGTGGTCTGCCATAACAAAATAGTACTTTACGATTGATCTCACCAAGGCTGAAGTTATTACTGGTAATGGATGAGAACATTGCATTCAGTCCTATGTCTTTGAAAAGGCGAAAAGGAAATGAGATAGCTGGTCGCTTAGGAAACTTGAGCAGTATCCATCTTAATGCAATCCTCAGCGTGAGATGCAAAAGATATCCAGCACCCAGCAGTAAGAGATCCACCCGCCTTTATCTCCTTCACAACAGTCCACTAGATCGCAAGTCGCTCCACCTTGTCCCGAATACGATCGATCACTGGAGCCAGGTCACTAGTCTCGTTCGAAGTGATAGAGACCGCGATAATGGGCCGGGTGACACCGCATGCTCGACCAATAGCGTGTTTGTTGGGCAGAAACACGTATGGGACGTTCTTGTCTTCGCAAAGCAACGGGAGATGCATCAGTATGGCGAGAGGAGAAGTATCGGCGGCGAGAATGACCACCTCAGACATGCCTCGAGTCAGGGACTTCGTGACTAGGTTGATGTCAGCTCCATGCGTAACTCAATGATTGTGAAAAGAAATACCTTCGTTTGCACCCTTCTTGATCTGGTTGTAATGCATGGCTTGTTGCATCAAGTCCAAGAGTTCCTGTGTCAATGCAGGATCCGCGTTCGGCCACGCTAGATTGTTGGATTAGAGAATCGAAATGGAAAATGTAATTCAGATAGACTTACCGACACACTGTGGGGAAGACTGCATCATTGTCGCGAAGAGTCACCGCGGTGCGCACACAGAATGGGTAGGGTGAGAAGGAAAAGACAAGCTAGTCGGAGATTGGTTGGCGAGGTCGACAGCTGTATTGAGCGAGTAAGTTGTTTGCAGTAGGTGTGAAACTATGAAGAGAAGAGTGCGAAAGAGAAGATGTAAGGTGAGAGCGCCGAGAGGCATGTAAACAACCCTCCACGATATAGACCTCTGCCATTTGAGGGCACTTTCCTCGGGCGAAACATTGACAGTCACCTCACATGACACGTGTGTTTCTCTTTCTGTTAGGAATGAGAAATATTCAGTGAGAGCTCTGGGCCCTATCTTACATACAGCTACTATGTAACACTTTTGGGATTATTAGCCTCTCAAGTGTACGGGCTAGGATCCGAAAGGACGTTAATATCACAGTTTACCTGGACATTCCCATTTGGGAATATGCCTGTCCTCAGTTTAGAACTAAAATGATCCATGTTCTATTTAGAGACCGACAATATGGGGGTTGCCACCCAGGTAATACGTGGAAGAAGACTGTTCATCAAGATTTGAACTTAAAGCCGAAGGCCTCTATGTAAATTCTTCTAAACATAATAACAACGCTATGCAAACAAGCTCTGGGCCTAGCTTGGGGAGTTTCTATACACTTATGATCAATGGTAACTGAAGGCAAAGAAACTAATGCACCAAATATTCACATTCCTATCCACTCACAAGAGGATCGGGGGTGAGATGGGAGGTATTGATAGCAGCACCATCGCCTGGTGTGACAGTGCCATCAGAAGGGGTGTCAGTCTCCTTAGGTGTATTCTTCTCTTCGTTCTCGTTCTTGGCGGGAGGCTTTGTGCCCTTTTCACGCATCGCTCCAGTTTCAAATGCTTCTTCGGGAAGAGGACGGACATGAGGCTGGCAAATCCACCAAGGCCTTCCATATTCCGCAATCACTGCTTTAGATCCTTTCAGGGTCTCATCTGGCTGGGTTTCGAACTTCTCAGGAGAGGCCTCGTACTCCTGAAGTCCAGCTTTGATGGCCTCCTCGAGAAGAGCCAGTGTATGCTCAAAAGCGGCCATATCGCCCGGTTTCGATGTCGCAAGAGCATCTCGAACGTTGGTATGCGTTGCAACCATAGGCCGCAAGACTTGGAAGAGGTGACCCTGCATGAAACCGAGGCTGGCAGAGTGACACTTCTTACCCTTCTCGGCCTTGCTACGCTTTTGTTTTTTCTTGAGCGGGCCCTCCTCTTGGCCGTTATTTTCGACATCATTGGTTTCTGCGAACTCATCAACTGGGTCGGATGGGAGATAAAGGGGCTTCCTTTCTGGAACCGGCTGTTCGAGAACATATTTATAGATAATATTAAGGTATCGTCGTAGGACAGCGTCGATTCGGTAACCACCCTTTCCATCCCGCCCGCGCCAGTATTCTCTCCCTTCCACACCGGGTGGAGGTGGCTTGCTGAATATGGACGGGTCTGATAAATTTCCTTCTGCGCTCATGACGGCGTCGGCACCCGTCGCCTCAAGACAGGTGTCGATGTCACCGTAGTTAAGAATGTTTCCATTGGCAAATATCACCGTATCTGCAGGTAGATTGTCTCGTAGATAGCGGATGTAGCTCCAGTCTGCGATGCCAGTGTTGTGACCCTTCTGTTCCCGCCTGCGTCCATGTACAGCGATGATGCTAGCCCCGGCGGAGAGAATCATTTTAGCGTACTCCAAGGTCTTCTCCTTGGTCTCCTGAATACGGAATTTCACCGTGACAGGGATGGAGAGTTCAGTGTGCAACCGATTCACGAGTTTATAAATCAAGTCCCAGTCCTCTTGAAGGAAAGCTCCGTAATGTCCCTTTTTCGCGATGCCCTGCGGGCACCCAAGGTTCAGGTCAACGGCGTCGCAGTGAGGTGCCACATGGCGGGCAGCCTCCAAGAACTCGTCTGGATTATTTGTGCAAAATTGAACGAAAAGTGGCCGGTCAATCGCGGGGTTTCCATCAAGAAACAATTCATCCTTGCTACCTCCGACGGCTTTTCGGGTAGGCTGGAAATGTTTGGTCCGGACGTTCTCTTGTTCGCCGAATAGACGCGCGTGGAACATTGGGCTGTATGCGAGTAAAGGCTTCGGGTCGTTTGGTGGCATGAAGGATCGAGTGAGCATGCGCCACGCCTGAGAGAAACATTAACGTTGGTCTGGAAATGCTGCTATTTGGAGGGAGAACTCACAAATTCTGATCTGTCGACCATTGGGGCGACGACATATTTTGGACTGCCAATGCTTTCATAAAACTTTCTTCCGAAGAGCTTCTCCTTAGGCTTAGGCGCAGCCGCGGAGGTTTGCTCAACGCTCCTCGGTGGGCTTGTTTCAGAGGCCATTTTTGAGAGGTGAGGTCTGGAGAAGTGTCGACAAAATCGGCCCAGCAAAGGGCTGAAAGGCTTTAAGATACCTATGTTGGCACTTGGAAGGGAAGAAAGGCGGTTATGGTCAATGATCGCAGCCTGTCGCATCCCAATGGAGGAACAACTTTTGCGAAAAGCACCGTATCTCAGCCGGAATTACCATTCTCCGGCTTATCTTATCGTGGCTGAGATTAGCCCTGAGATTGGAAGCTGTGAGCGCGTTGAGCTGGTGTTACTGGAAAAATTAGTTTTACGTCTGATATTTCTAAGATTACCTTGTCATAGTTATTCTTTTTGTCTATTCAAGAGCAAATTGACCTCTAGGTGATCCCTTCGAAATTGCCCAGGTGGACCCAGGTTGGACTCACGTGTCAATTACATAATCTGATATGAATGCCCCGGCAGCGACCAAGTAAGTCCTGAGGTCTTGCAATGAGAATCGAGACTCGAAAAATATACATGCACTGACGTGTGAGACAGGGTTGATATAGTGAAGCTAATGTATTGATATCAGGAATTTGACATATTTCTTTTTTGAACAATCATAACTACCATCTCTCGACCACCAACAATGGACGCGTCAACAGGACCAGGAGGTAAGTCCATTGGTAGTCCACACAACCATTTGTCTAACTAACTCTGACATGCGTTAGCCCATTTAAATCTCTGCCTGTCGGAGGATGGGCTATATGCCGCCCACGTGAGTGGAAGGGGGCTGGTTCTTCACTCGAATGTAGCCTCGGAAAACAAAGTACAGATCGCAAGGATCAAAGAGATTCCGCTCAAATCACTCAAATACTCCAATGTGGAAAGATCTCCTGTTGCATCAGCGGATGAGAGCGCCTCTCAGCGGCGCCTCCTGTCCGCAAATGACAGCCGAATCTCGGTCTGGCAGCTCACTCCCCTTGAAATTTTCGCCGAGATTGAAAACCTTGAGCCAGGGTCATTAGCTGCTGATTTTGGCGCTGACGAGAATGAAGTTCTTGTGTTTCATGCGTGGAACACCAAACTTAGTGTCCACTCATTGGAGACGGGGCGCAGCTCAGTCATCAAAACACCGAAGTTTGCCCATCATTTCGGCTTTGGGTATCGCCCACAAACCAGGCAACTCGCCATTTTGCTGAAACCAGAGACTTCGGATCTACTTACCGTTCACGAGCCACGGTCTTACGAGCTCGTCAACAGGACCGTACTTCCCACCATTGATGCACAAGGGTTAAAATGGAGCCCCGATGGGAAATGGATTGTTATCTGGGATATCGCTAGTGCAGGAACAAAGGTTCTGGTGTTCACAGCGGATGGACAGCCTTTCAGGACGTATTCCGGACCATCTGGCGTGGACGATGCCTTCGACCTCGGGGTGAAACAGATCGAATGGAGCCCTGCTGCAAACCAGGGCCTTTCTGAAATATTGGCTGTGGGCAAAGTCAACGGCAATATCGACTTGCTCCGAACTCGAACGGTGAGTTGTCTTATAAATATATGCGGCATTGTTTGCTGATCCCTATTTCGGTAGTTCTCTTCCGCAACAACACTCTCACATGTCTTCCAAACAGACCAGCAATGTTCCAATATTTGGCGCGAGCGATACACCAGTCCGGCGGGGGACGCTGAGTATGTAGAGACATCCTCCTCATCTGCATGGAGCATGAGCCCGGAGTCGGCAGGGCCGCAACGGGGCGTCTTGACAATGACCTTCAGTTCCGATGGTCTTCTCCTTGCGACTGTTGACACTGCACGGCAGAATGTCGTTTGGATTTGGTCACTAGAGGGCACCCCAACACTTGCATCGGCTCTAGTTCACGAGCAACCCGTTCGACAGGTTGCTTGGCATCCTTCAACACCACAACTCTTGATTAACACTCTCACGAATACATTGCCTTCTATTCGATGGTGGTCCCCACAGGATCATCCATTGATTGCCCGTGTTCCCATTCAGAGGAACGAGAGTGGAAAATATGACGTGAGATGGGCTGCAATGTCAGATACAGACTCACTGTTCTGGTTTAGTTCACCAGAACAACATGTTATTGGGTATTTGTCCACCCCTGACGGTGCTGTTGAATTTGAGGTGATGAACTCAGTGAGCAGTAAGAGTTTGTCTTAGTCGAAAATAATAGTACGGAGTCAAGGAATAGAGGAATGCTGCCCACGACATTGTTTTTCCCAAGGCGTATCATAAATATGTGATTATCTGGGTTCATATCACGCCCAAGCGAGACAGGCAGGCTACGCAGTGCAAACGTGTATTTTCTCTCCAATTTTTCTTCCAATCTCTCCACTTGTGAGTTTCATTCGTATGTGTGTTCGTATAGAAGGTGGTTCTGAAGATCTTCAAGGAATGCTTGGATTACACTTCGCAGACCACACCAGCCAGTCGGGTTGTGACCTATACATTTTCCGCGGATTTGTGCTATTCTCTAGCAATAGCCACTGAAACATAACGTCTGAGTGCAACAGCTGAATATCAAGCCTGTTAAAAGAGCAAAAAGGAAACTCCGATAGGGGGAATCGAACCCCCGGCTGCCGTGTGAGAGACGGCGATGTTAGCCACTACACCATATCGGATGGTCAGAATTCCTTCCGTAAATTACGTTATTAGGCCTAGTGCTGGCCTTTTCGGTCTAGCGTCAGCGCGCCCTGTGCGTCGCCGTGCGTGGTTCTATAAAGTCCTCCCTATCGCCCCTTCAACTAGACCTTGCCAACTCCCATAGGAGTGGTCCCATGGGAGTGCCAAGCATGGGACTAGAGGGTCCAGTCCGCTCCCATAGGACTTTGATAGGACTCCCATAGGACTGTAAACAGTGTAAACATAGAGAAAAACGTAACCTGTATAACTTATGAAGAATGTCACTATTTTTTTGGGTAATTCTATTACTCAAATAATTGAGATAATAATACTTTGGGCTTAGTATTCGGACAAAAATAGTGGATTGATTTGTAGTGCTAAATCTAGAGTATAATTTCTAATAGATATTAGAATTTAATATTTTGATAGCTATTAAAAAATACTCTACTAATCTATCTCTATTATATATTGTTAGGGAAAGAGAAGGCTATGTAGGAATGAATGACTATGAATTCCTAGACTCTAGGGAGAAGAGAAGGAGAGAGAGAGAGAAGCTCCTCGACTATCTGGAAGTCCTGGGGAACGGAGTCACGTGACATGCATATGACATGCATATGATCGGTCACGTGATTCTCCAACATATTTATTCGTAAAGAACCTAGAATTTAACCTAACTTACCTATATAGAATCTAGAGATTAACCTCGAGTTAGGAAAATCGTTTTATTAAAAATAGCTAAGTCTAATAATAAGAACCTTTAAACTAGCTTTAGGATATATATAGATAATTTAATCTAGATCCTCTAAAATAAATTTATAAAGAGAGATATAATAATTTAATTAATATAAAAATAATAGGATCTTAACTATATCCTAGTAGTTTTCTTAATAAATTGTAGTTCTGTTAGTAAAGATATATATAGGTTATAATATTTAGAATATATATATCTATATCTTTATATATAATTTCGCCGATAACCTCTATTAACTACCTACTACGTCGATATTATCGAATATTACTTATAATTTATTAATAACTATATCTTCTATTTACTTCTAAATAATTATTTCTTTATAATTCCCTATATTAATAGAGTAATTAGATAAATACCGCTAGATTAACGAAATAGCTATAAAAATTTATATAGCTAAAAGAGGAAAAGCGTCGAAAAATTATATATATATAGGTTTATATAGGTTTATAAGGTTAAACCTTAACGACCCTTCTTAAGGTTAAGGTTAGGTTTAGGTTCTGAGATTTGGAACCTATGGGCGGTTCAAAGCCAGGTCTAGTACCTAGTACATAGCTCGGTCTAGAAAAATTAAGGGCAGCCTTTACACAAATTTTGTATTCAAGACAAGTTAAGTGGTCGTCATCGTCTGGGTTATCCACACTTTCAGAATTGGGAATCATTTCCTCGATTCCTGTGATCTCCTTGATCCCCGATGAGCCCGAGACAAAGGACGCGACTAAGGCATCAATATGTGTATCCCACACCTTGCACTTCCCTTTCTCGTACCCCCGAATGCAAAGGTATTCCAAACTCTCGGGGAGAACGTCCGGCAGCAGAAATAGTTTCCTTGGCTCGTTACTTTCCCTGACACCCATAGCAAAATATATCAAAAGCCCAATGCCCACATTCAATCGCTTCAAGGCCCGGAAGTCCTTCAATGACCCGCTGTTCGTCGAGATGGACTGCAGCATCTGACGTTCATAATCTTTACTTTCGTCCTCATTATCAAGAGTTTCGAGCCTTTCTTCTTCGATTTTCTGGTCAACCAGGCCCTTATCGAAATAGGAGTGGTAGAAGGAGTGCATGTTGCGCTCGGCGTCGATATCCAGAACTTCTAGTGTGTCATTGTGCGACAAAATTGATTTGATGAAGGTCTTGGCAGTAAATGGCGTATACCAACCTCCTAGAACGCACCGACCACCTATGGTGTACTGAAATTCTCGTAGTTTTTTGCAAGATTGAATGAGAGAGACAAGAAATGGCGATGGGAGGGAAGAGTGGCGGATATGGATTCTGCTGATATTAGACGATCGGGACTCTAGCGTTAAGCGCACCTCGGTATTTTCGTCGTCACAGATAGCATCGGTGCTAATAGATTCAATAGATGGGGGGCGGTCGAAAAGCGTTGCGCATTCTAATAAGTCGAGGGCCATGTAAAAACGGTCGTCCGAGTCCTTATCGTCGACTATCATGTACACCTTGCGAAGATTCTGAAGATACGCAACTTTCTCCGGGTTTGCATTGGCCCGACGGAGAAATTGGTCGAGGGGGAAATGAACAATATCCTCTTCGGGACTCTCGAAATGCCTATAGAAACCAGGAAATGTATGAAAAGGCTGTGTCATCACTAGGGACTCCAGATTTGGTGACACCGAGATGAGAATCGCGGCTAATGCCTGCGTAATGAAGGTGCTATGAATTTGACCATCGCTGTTCGTCTAGTAAGCGCTCGGCCAAGAGAATGATTCGAAGTTAACTTTCTTACTCGCATCCATACGCAGAGGTTGTAAACTTGTAAGGCTCCCATTTTTCGCCTGGAGGCCTCGTGGTGTTTTGCATGAGCATGTTGAGCACCGCGCTTTCTTGGGGGCCAGCAAAACCCGCATTCAAGATAGCCGCGCGGAGGAGATCCTTGTCCCCGGCACTGAGCTCGCGCTGCTCTGCCGTTTGGACGTAGTGGTGCTCTATGCTGGGCTGTCTAGTCTGCACAATCTCCCGTATATGGTTTCCCAGCTTTGGATTCTTGAGGATCTCCATCAAGAGGTCAAAAGTCTTGTTGATGCTGGAGTCTTTCGGCCCGACCCGGATCTGGTAGCACTGCTCGCGTGTTTGCATGTCGCCGAGGCTATGTATTGACCGACAAGACTGCGATAGAGCAGCCAGATTTCTAGTTGGTGATATCCGGGGAACAAACATGGCTTGTATCTCGAGGACGGGAATACCGCATTGGAGATGTCGATCAATGTCGCGCTGATCGGGTTTCATTTTATTTTGGGTCGCGTACGGTCGCGTTCCGACTGCACTAGTACTAGTTTGGACATCAAGACATCTGTAAGCTTGTCGAGAATCTGGAGAATCTGTGTTATATTCTGTTATGTTTTTTGCTGGGAGAAATTACATCCAAAACTTCCGCCACTCGACTATAGAGCGGCGGGGGCTTTCATCCTCGTTAATGGCTTTGAGCTCCTTGAAATTGCAACCTCTGAAAATACTAACTCTCTTACGATGTTAAAAATAAAGAGCAAATTGAAAATAATCCGAAGCTGAAGTAAGATGAATGTAAAATAAGTGAATATAAAGCGAAAGAAATAGTTGTCCAGAGCAAACCTAAGACCGAGGCAGGTTTGGACACTTTCCAGGCAATTTGAGCTTGAAATAATTGTGAAGCATGTTGTGTCCCCAGAAGTAAATGTAATGGCTGTTAAGTTTCTCCCTGCAATCTTGGTTAGTATTGATGATGGGGCAACATAGAGGTGAAATACGCACGCTCGCTTGTAGAACATCAGTTTGAGAGTCCCCTACGCCCGATTGGCCATCGAGTAGAGAACAGCGTCAATGAATTTAGGCCATTCATCCTGCAGAGAGGGAATTCCGGTATTTTGTTGTCGGTGGTAATCGTCGAATTCACCAAGACGATCATATATGGCTTCATATGTGTCGCAGAACATCTTCCATACGGTTGGATCATTCATGTAGGTGAAGACCATGCCCATCTCCTTGGCGGCTGAAAGCTGGTCATCTGCCGGTTTCCCTTCGAAGGTATTTGCAACATCAATGGCCTGTTTCCCTCCAAACATCTAGTCGTTCTGGTCAGCGGTGTTTCTCCTCAGAGCGCTTAGATAGGAAGAAATCTTACAGCGCCTTTCATCCCATTGGGTCGTGCTTTGAAAATTGTCAGTCGGTCGAGGTGCTCGTTGCTGCCAAGCTCTCTAAGCATGATATAGAAGAATGTGAGTGTCACCGGTTTCCCTCTGTAGTCAGTGCTAGGCCAGCGCTTGTCGTTGAAAACATATTTGAGAGAATCATCGCATTTCAATGTGCGTGCTCGGCTTGTTGGCGCCGGGGTTTGGTTCACAATTTCACCTTCGGCAAGCCAATGGGTGAAAAAGTCACCAACAAGTTGGCCTTCAAAGACATGCTCGGCTATATCTATTAGCAAAGTTCCGTCCTATCATGAAGACGATACTTACTCTGGTACATCGATCTTTGGACTCCCTGAGGTGTGTACTCTGTGTCGAAATCCTGCTTTGGTCCGACATTCCAAATGCCGCAATGGGACGACGTATTGCCCCACCATCTTGAGATTGGATCCCACTTGCCTTTTTGAATCCCGGCCTAACTCCCAATATCCGATGACACGTTCCTGGACATTGGATGTCTTGACTGATGGCTTTGGTTGTTCATAGTGGGATTGATAGCCTTTGTCTTTTTCGTCTTTTTGCTCGCAAAATTCACTGGTTGTTCTACAGAAGCCGAATTCGGAGCAGCAGACATTCAGAGGACAGCCTTGTCCAGCGACCTTTGCATATTTTCTACAGTCAGCAGTTGCGTCGCAGTTGTGCATGCAGCCATCACCGTAGTATGTTAGACCGAATCCACAGTGACCACTGCTGCCACAACAAGCGCCGTTGATACACGGCTTGCTTTTAGAACATGTGTAAGGGTCGTTGGCGGAGGATGAGACAGCGACGGCGTCGGCGGTAAGTGATTTGGCATAGGTAGATATAATCAAAGAAAGTAAGAAAGGCAAGGAAAGCAGTAGCAAAAGGAAGGGTCTCGGCCCTCGTTTCACAGAGACCATTGTGTATAGTATATTCTCCAAATGCAAGGCAATGGACCGAAGGGTCTTTCTTTTTTAATACGGCACGCATGGGAGATAAGTATTAATACCTATCTTTGCCGACACGGAGATTATTCTAACATCCAGTACAGGCATAGCGATGCACGTCGGTTTAGACCCAATGGGCTATCCACTAACCATTTCTCTGCTTCGGAGAATGTAGCATCCACTCTATGAAAATCTAAAAGGTGTCTTTTGAGGAATAATTTGAAACAAATATGCAGTGGGGGTAGAAGCCATCCTGTAGAGGTTTGTTCTCTATAGGGGGCCAGAGAAAGACGGGTTCTAATCCCTCACTCAGACCTCTCAATTGTAAATGAAGAGTAAAAAGTACAAGTGGGACGATCTGAAGTCCCTTGGAGTGGATCCGTCAAGGTTGAGGCGCACTTATGCAGGGGTAGTGAACATAGTGGGATGCTTCAGCTAACGGTGGATTCGAGATTCGGATTTCGCTGTGGACGGTTCGCTAAAACATAGGGGCCAATTTTATCATCACATGTTGTGAGGAACAAAAGGAAGACTCTTTGATGCTTCATTGTCGAGTTTTCTAGGCTTTCTTTCTCCAGAATTTCAGTTACAATTGGTTGCAAAAGTCGGATTTATTAGACCAGCAACCTTCAAGTCGTACAGCAATGTCAGGTTGCATTATTTTCCGAACAAACAGATCACACAAGCACTATGCTAAGGTGCTAAGCAGTTGTGGATCGAATACGAAAACTAATCTATATTTACGATTGTTTTACTCCGTAGCGTGGCCCCCGAAGAGTCTTTGAGGCACAACGAACGGGTGGGGCGCCGACTCGGAAACGGGTGGGCTTAGCTCGCCCCCAGACTCAGCCATTTAGCGAGCCCGAATCTCTGCCCTAGCCCCCGGTCCCCGGTACCTGGCAGAATTTCCAGCCCCAAAATACCCTGGACCCAGAAAAAAGCCTTCATAAGCCTATAAATCTGAAACGAGGGATTTCAGTCTCCTGCAGATCTCTTTTGGGCATTTACGTAGAGTGGACCCGAACCAATTTATACGATATAGAAAGATATGCTCGGTTTCCATTTTGAGAGGTTTTTCTTATCCTCACTAGAAAACTCATTTGGAGAGTTTCGAGAACATTGATAGCAACATGAAAGGCTTGGTTTACTTTGCGGTGGTTGTCTCTGTGCAGGCTTCGCACTTCGGCCACCAATCTCTCCACCGCCGGGCTACCGGTAGTCACAACTATAAAACATACACTGTGCAGGACGGAGATAGCTGTGTAAGTATTGGCAGATCGAGTGGAGCGACATAGGCGCAATTGCTCTCCTGGAACTCCGATATCAACAGCGAATGCTCGTATGTGAATACAGACTCATTGAATGATGAAGGAATGAAACTGATTGCATGTTTTCTAGGAACCTCGGTGACCTCTCTGGCAAGGATATTTGCGTCAGTAATCCATCCGGTGACTATGCAATTCCTGCCACCAGCTCTTCGGCCTCCAGTGGTGCAACTGGCTCGCAAAGCATTATCACCACCACAGCGTAAGCTTTTTTGACGAACTCGAAAAGCGGTTGACTTGTGCATACTCACAGAAATTCTAGTCCTTTGCCCTCACCAATTGTCTCTGGGACAAATACAAAGTGTGCCAAGTACTATCAAATTGGGAAAGATGAGACCTGCGACACCGTCATAGAGAAAACCGGTATTTCTAGATCTGACTTGTGAGTCTCGGTGCCATTATTCAAAGAGATTGAAAAGTCTAGTTAACAATTATGCAGCATGTTTTTGAACCCCGAGCTCACGGAGACCTGCACAAACCTCCAAAAGGATGTGTACTACTATGTGTAGGCTGTTGGAGATATTACAACCTACTCGGGCTATGCTGGAAGTACTTCAGATCGATTTAGCAAAGTCTCCATGACCTCCGTTCCTTCGTCGGCCTCTAGACCCGACTTTGCCGGCGCTTTGAAGAACAACTCCATCCCTGCCATTCCTCTTGCCAAGGATACTAGAAAGGACTGTTACGAGTGAGTGCGCTTTCCAATTGTTCGAGGCACTAGCTCATTTTCGATTAGTTACATTTGGATGAACAACATCACCGACAATGCGCTCGCGGATTGCTGGACAATGGCTATGACAATCGACGTTCCGAAAGAGGTATGGACTAGAATTCCTTGGGATCTCAAAATCCCCTTTCGATATGTCAATGCTGACAACCTAAGGACTTCATTATGTGGAACCCCTCGCTCGAGAAGAATGCTACCGGTTACAATTATCCTTGTACACTTCAAAGCAGCTCGTCTTATTGTGTGCAGCTCTCCAAGCCGACTAATGCTCAGACAACCAGAGTCCAAAGTCCCTCATCGGTTGCTGCGTCGTCTACTTAAAGTCCAAAATCTACAACTCGTGAGTATATGAAGATCAACTGATTTCAAATCCGCTAACCACATTTACCAGACGCCTAAGTAGTAAAATTGGCTCTTGGGAGATGAACAGACAGTGTAATCTTGGCAGTGTAGGAGAAAGAGGCCCAGATGCGCTCGTGCCATCCTCGTGGGCAGTATCGTTCCAATTGATCAGTTTCGTTCAGTATTTGAATGGGTCAAAACTCTCCTTGTAAATGTTCAACGATACTAAATCATCCCATTTCACGTTCGGGCGTTGATAACTGGTATCAAATGCGTCTTTCAGCATGCCCGTCCCATCTAGGAATTGAAGAGGGAATGATTCTTCGATGGGATTTTCCCCATCACCGTATAGAAAATCATGAACCTCCTTTTCAATCCATCTAGCCCTTCCATAATTCTCGGGCTCCCCATACGAATCTGACGTTCCGATCGTGATTGTGGGTCTAGAAGCGGCATTCGAGTCTCTCCATAACGTCTTCTCGGATACCATTCGCCGAATCTCTTCTAGTAAGGTATACAAGTCCGTATCAAAAAGATATTCCAACATGCTCAGTTCAATGGATTTAATGGATGTTGGCAGGGTGCTGAGGAACGAGACGAGATCGTCCTGTGAGATCACAAAGCCGGACAGTGCAAAGTGGCGTAGATTTGACCATTTTTCTACTGGTACAATACCATTTAAAGGAATCACTGGGTATAGTTCCCTAGCATGAATATCCTCGTCGAAAGTGGTGTACAGCCTGAACTCTTCTATTTCTATTGCACCACTGAGTGCACAGCGCAAACGACCGTTGAGAAAAGATCGCCAGCATAGTTCAAGGTCTGATTCATCTTCTCCGCCAACAAGTAGTGAGATATCCAGACGGCGAAAGCCCGGGTTCTGAAGCACTTTAGCAAAGTTGTCATACTCTTCACATGGCTCGTCGAAGATTGTGCAGTTGATTCCCGTGGGGACAAAGTTGGAAGTTATCACGAGCTCAGAGACAGAATTTGGTTCATTAGCTAGCACACGTATAGCATTGCGGAATCCGCGGTATCTTTCTCTGAGTTCCGGATAATAGTTCCACGGATACGAGGTAGCAGGTGTTGATATCGCTCTCCTGAATAGCCAGCCACACGGAATGGGATAGTTAAAGCCCTTTGGGAACGCGCGAATCATCGGAGTCGGGTAGAGCGGGTCGAAGAGGTATCCGTGAGCCACTGGTGTGATAGTGACCCTTTTCAAAACAGTAAATTGTTTCACGCCAAATAAAAATGCTTCGTAATCGCTATCGCCGGTAAGGACATCGTTTTGCTGACGAAGCAAATGCTGATAATGTTTCCAGCACTCCCCTAGCGGAGGCTGAGCGAGGATCTGCTCTCTGCATACAATATGCCCAGGTCTATCAACATCGGCTCCTTTTCGGCTCCTAAGGATTCGGAGGTTTTCTTCACAGGCGTCTTTGAACCATTTGGGACATCGGCTCTCTTCGTCGTGTTGATGCTGGCTCATGAGATTTTCTCTGAAATACTCGGAATAGACTTTAGCCCACTCTCTGGTGTTATTGGGCTCATCATCGTCTGAGAGTAATTCGTGCCCCTGGGCAGTTTGATTCGTTCGCTGTGGGCCCCGTGGCAAGCGTGCTTCATCCCAGATCACTTCGGTCACTGAATAACGGAACTTCTCGTGTGAGGCAATATTGCGAAAGACTTCTATGTTAAGTGGGTTGGCGGAAAGAAAAACTCGGTCGATGCGAAGAGGGACTGCATTGTTCACTTGGGTACAAGTCAGGCGCAAAGATTTGATATCGGCATTTGACAGATGGCCTACGATTAATCCCCAAAGCTCAAGGGGTAGGGGCGTGAAAGTTGAACCAGTCATAGTATACTCAAGTGTTGACGGAAGTCCGTTGGGGGCATAATGCCGCTTTATACGCGGCAACCCGCAAAGCCCCGCTATTTGCCACCGCCGATGATCCTCCCAGGTGGGGGCCGCGAGCCCCTACAGTAGCGGGGCTCCCTAATCATCTCTCCACTCCAACCGTGGTATATCTACGGAGTACGGAGTGCTCCCTACAGGGTCTCGGACTTCTTTCATTCCACTTCTATGCCATGGAGTCAAACCTTCAGAATGACAGCATGGATTTTGATCGATACTTTCTCGATACTTTCTCAATACTTACGCACGAAAGTGATTTCGACGAACTAGACGAAACGGACGAATCTTGACACGGCGAGGGCACAAATGAAGGAGCCAGAAGATCGGGACGAGGACCAGGAGCTGCAACTTGTATCGTGGTTTCTACTAACACACCAGTAAAATCCTAAATGATTGATTCAGCCCCAACGGAAGCATGGCAGACTCCGGCAAGCTCTGAGAATCAAGTCGTTTATTAGTTTCTTGTCGGAAAATTCTCATATATTCTGCTCACAACCCGTCTCATTCCAAAAGCACATCGGCTCAGGTCAAGGTACTTGGGCCAGCACGAGTCATATGGTTCATACCTCCTTTTCGACGCCCTTATCTGCATCAATTTACGCATCAAGTCTGCCAATATTTTCACATGTATCATTGCGTGCCACGCAGAACCGTGGTCTTTTCACCGGGACACCCTATTACACCATATCGGATCTTATTGGAGAAATTACAGAGTTTTGCCCTTATCTAGGATGGCCAGGGACTCGGTACCGTGCGTGGTTCTATCTAATCCCTCAATAGCCCCTTCAACTTTTCGCTGTTATTCGCCCGCCCGCTTTTCCTTTCTCCATGTCTTCGTCCGTGCTCTATAGGTAAGGCATTTCTGCTATTAATCCGGATCGCTGAGCTCCTAAGCCCCGCTACGCCCTTATCCCTCGATATAACTTATCGGCTATTCTACGATCGTGGGAATACAATCTACGTTACCCGCTAGACCTCTCCACGAACCGCAACCAAGTCCAAATTTTCGAATTGGGAACCGACCCGCATGCAGGTCGGTTCTCAACCCTCACAAACCGGACCGACTTAGGACTCGCATAGGATCCTTTACGGGTCACCCTTACGACCCTTACGACCCTCAAATATATAATTATTTTTCGATATTTCCTAAATAGGACAGATAAATATAATGACCCATCTCTTGATAAGGTATCATTAGCTAACTATATAAATTATATGTCCCTAGAAGTCATAAGGTGTTGGTCGATGAAGAACGATAGGAACTGAGGTGAACTAATACTACCAAAATTGCCAACATGCGCATCTCCGCGGCTGGACTTTGGCTCATCTGGTGAAATAGGGACTTCCTCTTCCTCAGCAGCCAGCCTCTGAGCATCTGATAACCAGTCTCGAACAGCTTCCTCGTCACTTTCCAGCTCTTTATGGTCTAGGGTGACAGGCACACGCGGGAAGGAAGCTGGTTCTTTTGTAGGTTCAACCAATCTAGACCCATAAGATAACGTCCACCGTTATAAGTGGCTGTCTTTCGATCTCGGGCGAGTCACTAGCCTGAAAATTCAGAAGGAGAGAGTGCGTCCCCTTACTTGATGTCCTGCTGCATACATATATGGGTGCGGGTACTCCGTATTGTTGAAAATCCCAGTTAATTCCCATTAATACTGGCCTTTTTCATGGTGCAACGCTAACCCTAATTCGGAACATACAATGCAGATCTCACGCTACTACCGGAAAAAGCCTGGATCCCTTGGCTGTATGCAGTTTGATCATCACATTGCTGTCCTCAGTATACAGATCATTATCACACTGCATCGGCGCTTCGCATTTCAATTGAGCCTGCTTTCAGTCAGTTTTTGCTTCTTCTTGTTGTTGTTGATTCTCACCGAGTCCTGTCAATTCTCACCTTTGGAGTCTTTTCTATTCTACCATAATGGGGGTATACGAAAAAGGAGCATAAATAGATGCTCCTTTCCATGTATGAAGAAGATAGACAAAACATTCATTTACTTTCTACAGAATACAAATTGGAATTTTCATATTCATAGTACTTTTCATAGTATTATTTTTGATCTCACATACATGCTATACAGAACCTGACCTCTGTATTCAACACGTATGCCCCTGCCCAACACGGCACTGTCGGGTAGTAGTATATCGCGGAAAAAAAAAACCCCCCGAGAGAAGCAACTCGAGACTTGTTGAAAAGCTTCAAAAGAGAAATATCTTAGGACAAGACTAAGAAGATAATGAAAAGAGCGGTAAAGAAGTAATGCTTTGATGATTCGCTGTACTGTAGTCGTGCAAGCTCCAAATTTATGGCTGAGGCGAGCTGAAGAAATATGGGGAGCTGAATCCCACTCCACTCTTCTCCACTGTGCGCCAAGATGCGTGATATCATCGCACTTGTTAAAAGCATGCAGAATTTTCAAGGGACATGAAGCGTGCGCCAGCTCACGGTGACACGCTTTAATCGAAGAATCTAGCAGCAGGTTCCATCCAAACGAGAATCTTTAGTCACATCCCCCAAACTTATCATCAGCGCATATTTGTAAACATTCTCCGGAGGTATCTAAAATAGATGTACCCCATAGTTCGTGATCCTATCTGCAACTAGACTAATTGGTATCGAGGCATCCCTAAATCATATCGCTGCTGCCCGCTTTGATCGCGATCATCAGTCGCGATCATCAGTCTTGGCATTGTGGGAATGAGTATTCCACCCACCCCCCTAGTTATGCACAATTATGACACTAAAAATTGATTTAAACCCCCACCTCAATGTCCCTCGTTTTCTCATTTTTGCGCTCTATTCTTTTGCTTGTTTCTGCAAACGCCCGCAAAGAATCAATCAGCAAACATCTATACCAACATCATGGGCCTTAAAAACCTCGCAGACGAATATTCTAAGCTTATGGGTCGCAACCCCGAAGGCACCTACCTATACACCCCTCAGAAATTCGAAGCATTCCACCCCGGATCACTGGGATATTTCGACGAGAACGGAACATGGAACATGATCACCGACCTTTGTCTTCCAGAACGCACCCAGACGGACGGTTTCAAGGACATGAGCCACCCTCTCAGATGGGAGAAGCCTGAAACAGCCGCGTGGAGAACAAGATCTTCTGACGGCGAGACAGAGCAGAGTCTCGATGCCAACGCCGAGATCTCCGGGGCTCTGAGCGCAGCGCCAGTTGATGTAGGTGGCAAAGCCAAGACCAAGAGAGGATCAACCATGAAGGCGGAACTTGTCACAGGATCTGTGGTAAAGCATGAGAGACTCAAGGCTCCTTTCAACTCGATCATTCAGTCATGGATTAAGAATAACGCCAAGGAGCTCGTTCAAGGCATTCACGGCGTGGATGTCAGGAAGTATGGTGTCTGGGCGATCAGAGCTGTGTATGTTACCCCAGAATGTGCTGTCACTATGGATAGTGGCAAGAACTCTGAGATTAGTCTGGGCGCTACTGTGGGAGCGACCGGCATAGGCAAGCTGGGAACTGAGGGCTCAACGCTTGCAAAGTTCAAAAACGCGGGTTGGACTACATACCCCGAAGAAGAGGTACGTACTCGTGAACGCTTCCGTGCAGGCTCAGAGTCTATGATAGCTGATACCGTACAGAGCGAACAAGGGTATGTCGTAGCTTTCAGTGGATCTAAATTTGCCCTTCGGCCATTCTCGGCTTTGAGATCGAATGTGAGTATACCTTCCTCCACTTTCGAACACCTCTAGTTGACTAGGAAAAGCCCCTCCACCAGATTATCAGCCTTCCCGGGCAGGACGGTATCAAGACGAGACCCTTGCTGGACGAAGATGGGAATGTTGTGGGGTCCGAACGTGTTCGGATTATCTTGGACGAAACCGGCCACCCTATCGGCGAAGAGAAGATCGATGAGGAAGCCGAAAGAAAAGCGCAAGAAGAAAAATTCAAAAAGGACCAAGAAGAAGCAGAGAGACAAGAGCTGGAAGAATATGAATACAATGAGTTCGACATTGAGTGCGACCCACTCGGAACCAGTGAGCAAGATCTTGAGGAGGAGAAACAAGCCGAAAAGCTGGCCAAAGAGGCCGAAATAGCAGACTTCAAGAAGATCTGGGAGGAGATTAAGCTCATTCCCGACGAAAAGGAGCGGGGGATGAAGCTTGGCTACTATAAAGCGGCTTTCTGGAAATACGTCGAGCAGATGCGTGACCAGATCAATTCTCACCCCGACGAAGCTAAGCGGGCAGAGCAGATGGCTACGTTGAAGGAGTATGTGAAGGCTAGGATGGAAATTATGTGGCAGTGATGGACTAAATAGTGGAGTCCATTTGCTAATTTTGTGGCTTTGATGCACTGCCATGTGTCTCGAGATGATTGTCGATGGTCTGCTCGCCAGTGTCTATGTAGTACCTTCCATATCGAATCTTGGGGGCTCTATCGAGGCTCAAAGTTCACCTCACCCATCAATCAAAAGCTTTCCATAGGAAGTCCCCTCTATTCCTTTCTTCCTGTCCACTAACTAGAAGAACTCGGGCTCGAACTCGAGGATTTTCTTCTACTCTTAAAACAAACGACGCTAGTAGCAAGCCTCCGTAGTAGGAGATAGATATCTCTTACCAAACATCTTAAGGCTATTATCTACGGTGAGCTGCTGACTTGGCTGCTCCCGCGCTTGCTTAGGTCGTGCGTAGTGAGTGGGTCAGGGATATAGGCTTCCGGTTATTTAGTGAGGAAGGGGCGATGGGTTTGTGGATAAAGGTACGTTCCGTCCTTTTTATGCCTTCTAAAATAGCATCAATGAGTTGGTATGCGTGTTAACGTGTAGCAACGCTTTGTTTATCTTTTGATGGAAGATATATTTTCAACTTGTGTCCCCTCTCTTGATCACTTCTCATTCTTCTTGCATCCTGGCTTATAGTTGAAATTTGCTCCAGATGATCGGGAGAAACGCGTTCGATTCGTGCTTGATTCACGAGTGGTGGAGTCCCATCTACCCCTTTCATTAGTGCCAACTGGAAGAGATGGCCGCCAATTTGCTAAAAGGCTGATGCTTTTAAAGGGTCAGTGTACTATATTTTAATGAGAGCAAATTGAGTACGTTCTGTTGATGTCAATTACAGTTGTTCCTCCCTCGAACCAGCTTAGTATGTGCTATTTTTGAGAAATTCTTCAAAAGCTAGTGGCTTGCATGATATACCAGATCTCTTCAATACCCGACACTCATGATCGGATTGTAGACACCATCAGCAGTTGCCTAAGTAAAAGGATTTCGAATCAGAAGGTCATATAATACCTGAATTGACTTTAGGTATGTATTTTAAGCTCACTAGAGAATCAAAAGGGGTGCTGAGTCACTTCGAACCTATTGTATAGACTTTCTCTTGTGTATAGAAAAGGATCGCGTTACCAGCATTCACATTCGTTTCAGTCACCTAGGTACCTAAGTATATCACTCATTACTAATAAGAAGAAAGGGACAGGATAGAGAGGTTTTCTGGTCTGAACAATACGATTAGGGAATTTATATTCAGTTCCCAGTACGCGAAAAAAACACCGTGAAATGTGGTATAGTATTGAGTCAGGGGCATCACCACGAAAGTCTGAAGCGCCCGATACCAATAATTGTGACCAAGTTCAGAGTCAAAACCGGTCTCCTTGACCAGTTGCAGGCAATCGGGCCAACTACTTCAGGCGTGGATGATGGGGATGAGAAAGATTAGTTTTTTTTCATCCAACGGTTCTCATGACAGGCCAGATCAGCATCAAGGGACTGACGTCCACATGAAAACGGCGACCGATGGCCGCATGGCCGGTGTGTATAGTTGAATTTGAAATCAGTTTGAATTCTAAACTCTTGCGATCTAATTCTTGGACCCTAATTGGAGACACGCGAACCTCGTTTTAGCCCTTCCCCGTGTATTGTACTCTGAATACACTGGTAATTACAATGAGTCATCATAATAGAACCGTATTTCTCGTCAAAATTGATACAATCCGCTGTGCAAACATACAGAAAATTTCGAAAACAGATTCTCCTGTGGACATACGCGGATTGTTTCTCAGCCCGTATCCGGAACCACCCTAAACTATATTGGGTTACTCTACAACAAACCCCTGCCGTATCGCGGCTTATACTTATTAATATCCGTTGAACGTTCTCGGTAGGTTCTCGGAGGGGCGAGGGGAGGGGCTATGGGAACAAGAGAACGTGATTTTCTTTCGAGTACTGTAAGTTCTCTATAATACAGCAGTAGTCATCTACCGCCAACTTTCGCTGGCAATACAAGTGAAAGAAACCATAGGCCGCGTCAACGAATGTTGCCTAGAATGTTGCCTAGCGTACAGTTTTCTTAAGGGTTGACCTGAACACTTTTTCCCGTTCTAGATCGAGGCGTCTACTCATTAGGCCAAACAGCATGGACTTAACCTCATTCACATATTCATGGCTCAAGATCATCACCTACAATGGCCATGCCTTGTTGAGGCACCTGAGTTGGAGCCTTATCTCTTTGGGTGTTCCCAAAGGGCGCCAAACCCGCGTTATTTGCCTCGCTGATACCCATTCGCAGCGGTGTGATATTCCATATGGCGAACTGCTGATACATGCAGGTGATCTGAGCCTGAACGGAAGTGCAACGGAAATCCAAGACACCATCGACTGGCTCAAGTCACTTCCGCATAAACATAAAGTGGTGGTGGCTGGAAATAGCGATCGTTTCTTTGATGCTCGCTCTCGATTGCCAGAGGACATGTCGACGGTTGGTCTCTCTTCCGGCAGCGAAGGAAAAAAGAGCCTGCCAAATCAACTTGACATACCATTCGATTGGGGGGAGATACATTACCTCCAGGGAACTTCTGTGACTGTTGATTGTTCCGGCATCTCTTCTACTATCCCGAGATACATTAACATCTACGGCGCACCATTTGTCCCTGAGTGTGGCCCTAATACTGAGAATGCCTTCCAGTATCCAGTGAGTCATAATCCGTGGGCTGGCAAGATTCCTGAGTCCACTGATATTCTGGTCACACATACGCCGCCTAAGTTTCACCGGGACTGGTATGACGAGTCTCCAGAAGGATGCCCTTGGTTACTTCAAGAGTTGTGGAAAGTCCGACCATTGCTGCATGTGTTTGGCCATGTGCATACTTCGTATGGGACTGAGCGTGTTGTTTGGAATGATGCCGAGTCGAGATGGGAGGAATTCTGCTCAGATCTTCAAGAACTACCGAGTCAGGATGGGCGGCCTATTACACTTGCCAGTATTTTCCGACCCAAATTATGGCTAGATGCAGCGATGGTAATGTTATGTGGATTACGGGGTCTACTTACCATTGCCTGGCGACGTCCTGAACGGCAATCTACTCTTATGGTAAATGCTGCATGCATGAGCGATGACGGGCATCTGGGAAAAGGCCCTCACATGATAATATTATAAACCATCAAGCCTTTTTTGGGTTCTTTTCAGTCATTTAAGATGTGATAAGCGACTGGCTATGTATTGTACCATATCACGAATAACGTGTAGCTTTGGAAGTGGATAGATACGGTCCCATGTTGTCCATAGGCTTATATGGCCCTAGCAAATCTCGAACTAAGAGTGTTCCAGAAGGCTGAAAGCCAGGGCACAGTGTGCGATGGGCATGAAGGGAGAGCGAGGTAAGAGTGTTTATGCGTTGTGTATATTTCTCGCCGCAGCACATGAACATTTATTTACCTTGAAAGGCTTGGCGGAAAGGGGGTTCTTTATCCAAGGACTGGGAGTAGTATAAGGGGTACTCGATCTTCTTATGAAATTCTGGGGCGAGCCATCTGGTGCTAGGCTGGTTGCAGTAAAATGCACTAAAGCTTTAAGCTACCTAAGCAACTTGACAAGAGACAAATTTCATCAGCGAAATTTCAAAGACTCAATTTCAGCTAGCTTGCGATGTAACGCTGACCAAAGTTCTGGAGGTGGTACAAATCTATGAGGACCAAGATCCGGCATTCATTTACCAGAAAAGGGGTTGCAGTAGGTATTGTATGCCGCTTTGTAGGCGACATTAGTAGGTGGGCGAGGGACGTGTTAGGACTGACCGTGCAGGCGCGCAGTCTGAATACGTGGCATGAGTTACATTTTCAGACGTAGATTGTATTTAATCGCTTTCCGTTAATTTGGTGTGAATCAATCAACAACCACCTTACTTAGCAGCATATATCTCATTGAACCGACCTTCTAACTTGTTGCCGCGAAGCAAACTTCCGGTATTTGGCGGCTGTTCCAACTCTTGCCTTTTTTCCATACAGCAACAATAGAATAGGCATTGTCATGGTAGCAAAGGCAATCACCCCAATGAGGATAAAGGTGTGTTGGATACCCATTCCGGCGAGCCAACTAGTGAAGGAGAACCTGATGACCATCGCAAGACCATTCCGGACGAAGACGACGGCAATGAGCGCATCCCCAAGGATCTGGTCATCTGGGTTAGCTTGACATGATAGGGCAGTCTAACTATGGATACAGCCAGCGAAGTTGGGATGTAGCACATACCTCAGGATAACAGTCGTTCAGATAAGTCAAAGCGGCATCGGCAGTAACGATAAAACCAAAGCCGAAGATCGCCTGCCCGGCTGCAAGAATTATCCAATGGAAGCCCTATATCGGAAACTTTCACTTAATATCATCGATGAAGTACAGGACGGGATGAAAAATATTCTAAACTCACCCGACCCAGACCGATTCCAAAAACTAGCAAGCCAATGGCGTTGAGTACGGCAGCAGGAATCATCATCCAGAGACGCATTTCTGGTTCAAATATACCCTCATTCCGTCGGGCCAACCATATAATGAGCCAATCGTTGAAGAAAGGGGCTGTGAAGGTAGCAAGGATGCAACCAACAAAACCTCCAAGGTGGAACAGCCCGATTGCAGAAGGGCCGAAGTCGTAAGGCTCATAGATCAGAAAAAAAGAGCCAGCCGAAGCATTTGCTGAAAACCAAGCAAGGATGGAGCCAAAACTGAGAGCGGTAAATGCCACAGCAGGGAAAGTGAAAAGAACGATGAAAGGTTGGTAGAAATGCTGGATTATTGGCTGCTTGGTTTTTGTCACAAGAGCAAGTCGCTGGCTGTATGACTTGCGCCTAGGTCGGGAGTCGATTGATAAGTGACTGGGAGCAGACTGTGGCACTGTTCCCTTCTCGTGGTCTCCTTTGGTCTTGGCATTCTCAGGATCCTTCGAAACGGTGGACTGACCTATTAATGTTGGGATGTACTTTGATTCCTCGAAAAAGAACAAGACCAGAAGTAAGTTCACACCGAGAAAGATTGCAATTATCCGCCACATCCACCTCCAGCCCATGGAGGTAATGACATACCCTGCGGCGATGGGGCCGCCCGTAGCCCCGAGGCTCTGCATGAAGATAAAAATACCATTCATGCGAGCATGTTGATGAAGAAAGAATAGATCAGCAACAGTAATCATCACAATGGCCTCACTGATGGAGCCAGATAAACCGGCCAGCAAGCTCACTGCGATTAATTCTTCACCATGGCGAATGTTCGCCCACCAGATAGCACACGCAAATTGGACAGTGGCGCTGATAAGATACAGAGGGCGACGACCATATTTGTGCACGCATGGAACCAGCAGAAGGCATCCAACTGCGAGACCCGCAAAATTGGAGCCGCTGGCTTCATTGAAGGTCGCGTAAGTCAAGCCCAACTCTTCTATGTACCCGCGGTACGCAAGACTGTTGACGTCAATCAGGACAAAAGTGAACAAAACGTAGGTACAAGTGAGGCCGAAGTTCACCGCTTTTCTGAGTGATGACCAATTCTGTTTTTATATTAGCTCACGTCCGGCAGTTGATGACTGGGTGAGACTTTCTTACCAGAGGGTCGTCGGGGTTATCCGAGGGAGTGGGGCTGAGAATGAACTCAGAGGTTGGCGTATTGCCTAGAGTGTCATGAGCATGTGGATCCAAATGGGAGAGCCGGACAGCTTACGATCTATCAGTAGGACGGTACCTGGGGGAAATTCATCTGAAGAGGCTTGATTTTGCATGGTGGTGAACAGATGGTCAAGAAAAGATAGGACGTCAGCTTGGATTTGTTATATACTTTGATCCTAGCTGGGGAAAACAAACCCTTTTATGGCAATTCTAATGGTGACGATGTGGTCGGATCAGACCAGAAAGCGATATGCCCAAAGCTGTCCATCTGCGAGCATGGAGTGTGGGGGAGGTCACCGATACACGCCCAAACGTGACTATACACGGTCATAGACCAACAGTTATCCGTGTTGGACCGGCGAAATGGCAGTGTGGAGCCAAGGTGGATCCAACAATACCCGGGAATACACGCATAAATACCGGGGTCGCGGGTTGATCAACTGCAAAGATAACAAGAAATGAACCAATGGTTGCTTGGATAGTGGACCTGATGCTGTATTATTCAAAGTGGAATACTAAGACTAGGTCTGTCCTCAAAGATATGGAATAGATACCGAGCCTTTCCCTGGTCTCTTTCGGCCCAGACCCGGGCGAGAAACATGCGCAAGTTGGCCACAAAGGGGTAGAAAGCCGCCCCCCGGATTCTTGAAACCAAAGAGAGTACTGATTTCCTGCCAGCTCCATGTGTTATCTCTGCTCCTGCCACCAATAGAGCGAGGGTGATGTTCGGTGGATGATACCCGGCCACTTCCAGACAATGAGTTATGTCTGCGACAATCGATGTGGCTAATGATGCCGCTTCGGAGTCTCGAACCCCAAATTGAAATTGAAGTCTGTGCAAAATCAGAATTGCAGCTTTACGATGGATTTTGGCTTGTGATATAAGCACAAGCATCTCTTCGTCGGAGAATCGGTCGAGAACGGATTGCGAGACCTTGGGAAACCATGCTTCGAGTTCAGCCGTCAACTTATCGAAATTCTCAGAAGAGAGTGAGCTGTTCCCTTTTCTTGTTCTAGTAGCGGATCCAAGGACACAGACTTGGTAAAGAAGCGGAAGGAGTGGCCCACAGAGCCCGGCATGCTGGTCGACGATATAGGGATCTCGAACTTGATACTCAATTACGGGGACCTCAGCCCGGAACAGCGATTGGGTCGTGTCCAGAAAGATAAGACACAAAAGCTCCCTGGTATCCGAATTGGATAATTCCCCAGAGTAGTAGAATGGCCGCACAAGTGATAGCGTATGTCGGCAAATTGTACTTGCTGAGAATCCCGATATTAATCGGTGGAAAGTGAGCAAACTCAATCCTAGAGAAAGAAAACTGCCCACATGATCCTTTTTGATGATCTGTGCGTTTCGGAGAACTTTTAATGCAGAGGCACAATTGGACCAGTCGGAGTCGCTACAAGGAGCTTGGTTGGTTGTACTTCTGAGTAACGCCCGAGCGACAGTAGTGTATGGATGTAGGAGGAGGGTCGGCGCCTCTCTGAGTCGAGATCGGATCATATGACGCATCTCTGTGTTAAGGAGAGGACCAAATGAGAAGAAAGCACATATTTGAAGTGACATATAATCCGGTATTCGGGAAAGGGAACTCTCACGGTACATGGTGGGAATGGGAGTCACGTTTGTGGAAGTGTCGCATTCATGGCCAGTGTGTCCTTGGTTTGACGCAGTAGAAGGAGCTTTGTCTGGCATATCAATTGTTGATGGGAGTGATCTATGCCTGCTGGTTACCCTTGGTTTGGGTCCTCGCTTACCGCGTCGTCGGGAATGTGTGCAGGGGTGATGCAAACGATAGCAGCGATAACAGCTCGCCGCAGGCCCCGCTAAACAGCGGGCCTTGATGGAGTGACATCGATCGCAGGCAGAGGCAGGATCAGATGCCATGCGGAGAAGTTGAACGTACAATTGACAGCTACACCGCTCAAAGAGAGCGAAGATCCAAGGACACCATGAATGAGAAAGACGCTATTCCACAATTAATATGGCTTCCGGTATGGTCACCTGGATCTAAGCACAGACTTAACTCACCAGCCGAAATGGCCAATAAGACGCGAAAGCGAGCCGGTACAATTATCTGACAAATATTTCAAGTGCCAGCTTCCCATGTCTTGCCCCACATCACCCACTTCCAGAAGACATTCCGCTCCACGGCTGCTTTGTTCTCTTGCGTAATCAGATATCGTGCTCGGGAAAGGAGTGCCCACTCTACATGGCCTCGGTCCCGGAGGATTATATATTATGTATGGCAATCATTGCCCACAAAACGATCGTATTTCCTATTCACCCACACCCTTCGCGCATCCTGCTATTTCGACAAAGCAAATAGTGGCTGCATCTAAAAATGGGCTCCCTTGATGGAAAAGTTCCCTGGCAGGAAAAAGCTGCTAAGAAGCGACAAGAATGTGCCAGCAAGCTTCCACAAGGATGGAAACTCTCAGAGCAGTTCATGGCAGGTTTTCAAGCACCAATATCCGAACACAGAAACGATTTTATTCGAACTGAAGCAATTCGCAAGTCAGGGATTTTAACCGACCGGGAACTGAAAATCACTGAAGATTATACGGTTACCAGCCTGATTTCTGCATTGGCAGACGGGACCCTGACATCAGCAGAGGTGACGCTGGCTTACTGCAAACGTGCCGCATTGGCTCAACAGTTGGTATGTGCTACAACGTCTAACCCGGAGTTTCTCCTTGCGCTTTGTCAACAACTCTACACGATGCTCATTTTGCACAGGTGTCTTGTCTGACAGAAACTATGTTCCCAGAAGCACAGGAACGAGCCGAGTATCTGGACAAACTTCGGGCTCAAGGTAATCTTGCAGGTCCGCTTCATGGACTTCCCGTCAGCATCAAGGATAATTTCCATCATAAGGGGACGGAATCAACCATTGGAATGATCTCTTTCCTGGATGAGAAATCATCCGCCAACTCACCTCTTGTGGATATCCTGCTCGAGTTAGGGGCAGTCCTCTATGTGAAGACAAACATACCCCAGACAATGATGGTATGTTGATTGATCTTTTTGCCCACTCGACTGCGGGCTGATAGTTCCTTTCTTGCTAGACTACCGACTCCCATAACAATGTATTTGGCCGAACTCTCAACCCCTGGAACACCACCTTAGGGCCCGGTGGCTCCAGCGGCGGTGAAGGCGCTTTGATTGCTCTTCGGGGGGCTCCACTTGGCGTGGGAACTGACATCGGAGGTAATTCGGTTGATATAGAAAGACAAGTTCGTTTTGCTGATCGATAGCAGGTTCTGTGCGGATTCCTGCGCATTGCTGCGGACTTTATGGATTCAGGCCCAGCGCTGCACGAGTGCCAAATGGTGGGATGCGTGTCTGCACCACTAGTGGCATGAAATTCATCCTTTCCTGTGCTGGTCCACTTTCGTCAGATCTTGACGGAATCGAAACTTTTTTCAGGTCTGTATTCGAAGCTCAACCCGCGCGCTATGACTCCACCATCATCGATATCCCTTGGAGACAAGTCCCTATCAAACCAACTCTGAGGATTGGAGTTGTCCCCGAATCTTCGATCTTCCCTCTTCACCCACCTATACAAAGAGTACTAGCCGAGGCTATTCATTTGTTGGAAGCGCAGGGCCACCACATAATTTATCTCGAGGAAAAGGACTGCCGTGTCATGGAGGCTAATGAGATTGCGTGGAATTTCTTCACTCTGGACCAGGCTTCCCAAAAACATCTTGAATCAGCTGGAGAACCCCCAGTTCCTGCGATGTCCTATATGTTGAAACAGGGCGAGAAACTCAAACAGTTTTATAAACGTTCACTACCAGACATGACCAACCTTGATCGGTTGGACAAAGTGGCATTACTCAATACTCGCCGAGCAGAACTCCGTGAGGTATACCGAAAGCTGTGGTTGCAACATAATCTTGACGTCTGCATTGCACCCCCCGCTCAGACGACGGCAGTGCCACATGACACGTTTGGTGTGGCGCCTTATACCACTCTGACGAACCTTTTGGATGTAGGTTACCTGTCACGCCGTTGTTTTGAACTGTGCATATCTGACCGTGACTTCCATCACAGTATCCATCCTGTATCCTACCATTTGGGAAAGTGGGCGAGTTGGATGCAAAGGAGAACTTTGAACTGGATGGTAATCAACTTGGGGCCGAATGTGAGTATATAACTACAAAGGCCCTTTCATCTATTGAGTACAATTGGTTGACGTCCTTTTTAGACAACTTTGAGCAACTCGAAGGGGCGCCATGCTCCATTCAACTCTTTACCACGACCATGCGTGACGAAGAATGCTTGCAGATTGCTAAGCAGATTGACCAGTGTCTCAAGAGCAAGAAATAGGAGGCACATGAGGTAAAAAGGGTCTTCTATGGTCACCCTAGTGTATCTGGTGTATCGTTATATATACGCAGTCCCGAGTATGTTTCACAATATTCTTCGTGTTCGAGATGGAAATGATCGACGCACGAATTCTCCTTTCATTCAAATTGGAATCCCTGCAGAATATAATCTGCGTTGCAAACCTGGTACATAGGCCACTGCTTCGAGAGAAATTCACTCTAGTTACAGTATGTGTGTGTGCGTGTGTGCGTTGTGTGCGTGTAATTCATTTACCCAACTCTAGCAAACCCACCCACTGTGATTAATTAGCACCTCCTCTACTATAGTTAGTTAACTAGTTACTAGCCGAATGCTTAGTTCAGCCAGCCAATTCACCTGAGGTTGGAAAGGCTACCACGACATGCCCGAAGAAGCAAACTTGAATAGGGGTTGTAATCAGGGTGGAACCTCATTTCCTGGAAACAGTATCTGTCTTAACTATGGCCTCATCTCTTTTATTTTGTTTTCCACCCGTTGAATCCGCCTCCATAGTATCCAAAGCTTGAATGCTATTAGCTTGATTCTGAAACTAGGTCATAAAGAGCATATTTCAACTCGCTGGCATAGAGAGGCGATGACGAATGCAAACACACTAATATATAGGATTATATTTGTTGAGTCAGCGTCCATGTTGACGTTGAAGGGCAGAGCGAAACAGAATTTCGCAGTTGGAGCCAAGAGATGGAGGCAAAATTGTGTAGAGCGAATATAAGATAACGAGGAGGTCGAATAGACATATAAGAGAGGGCGGAAGGTTTTAATTATCAAGGGCACCAGTATGATTCAATAGTTACGGATAGTCTGAAGTATAGGGCTTGGGACCGTTGCCCAACTAGTCTTAGTCTCATAAGGACATGACAGAAATACAGACATGTTGCAGTCTATACGGAAACACCACAAATTCTCCATCAAAACCATGCACAAGTGTGGCCTTTCCGTCATCACTTGGACTTATACTATACTGGACTGGTACAATGAATTACGCCATTTAGTTTACTCTGTTCAACTTTGGTTGGGGCTTTCTGCTCCTAGGCTTTCTGTCGAATACCCGAGAGCATTCTTGTATACTTGGCCACATGGACAGGTACATAGGATTACACTACACGAAAACAACACGATTCTGGTCCACAAAACCTCTGGTCCACAAAACCACCGACAATTGTGCGTTTCCGTTGTCACCTTGTCATACACCAATGGGTATCGGACTGCTACTGTCACGGAATCTTCCGATTTAGTTTTATTAAGTAGGACTAGAGCCACCAGTCGCTGTGCCTTCAAATGTATATAACTCATGCCTTCCCCCTAACCACCCAACTCCCCCCCCAAAAAAAGAAAGAAGCAAAAAGAGAGATCTAGCAATGAGGTCTATACTATACTACGGCCAAAGCCTCTTTTCGCTCGAATTAGCCCACACGGAGGTAGTATGCCAACTCGATACCATTGAGAACGATTGAGGCCGCTCCACAATATACTGTCCCAATGGCCACGGGATTCATTTTATATGCGTTAACCCAAAGCCCGTCTAATCAGGCCACACTGAACATAATATAACCAACTAGGTTGCAGCTTCGCTCTCCCCTTCCCTCCTTCGGTAGTGTCCGATCCGTATTCAACCTACACCATTAGAGCGACGTAGGGTACCAGATTCTATATAGATATCCTACGTTTTACAGGTCTTCTAAAGAAAGCAAAGAAAGGATAGCCTAAGAATTAAGTATAGCAACACCATATTGACATCAAGGCTTATAAATAACAAAGATAACAAGATCACCTGCACCCAAGTTGTCTTCCGCGGGATGTCCGTGTCCAGCAAAACGCAGCCGAAGGAGCTCAATGTCCTCACCCGATAAGTCGTCCATCGTTTCCCGGTTCTCCTGCTTGGCCTTGCGAAGAATTTGCAAATCCCTCGCATTCAATGATATCTTGTAAGGTGCATGGCTCATGTTTCGCCATACCGTATGCGGTGACTCCTTGGAAATGCTCTCTTCGTCTATGTAGATGTTGTCTTTGATATCGTAACCGTAGTATGTCGTGTGACCCCGCAGGTAGTTCCCGAAGCTTTCCTGATCAAGCTGAATAGGACTGAGCGATTTATCCTAAACAGTAGATGGTTGAGAATGTGACTTACCGATACAATGCGAAGCATTAGATCCCGCTTTCCCAAAATTCGATCTTCGTCGCCGCAGGCTAGAAATTCATACTCCTTGTCAAGTTCGATTCTGCCGCCAAAAGCAAGTTCGTGGACAATTGTCTTATCGGTTACGCCCTCGTAAACCCGTTGCTCCACGTAGATTTTGGGATCCATATGGTCTTCATCTTGTTTTGTAATAAACGCTGTCAATCGAATGCGCCGTTGACCAGCACTCATTGCGCGGGAATTAATTACTTCCGTATCATCTGTATCCTAATTAGCTTATGATGAAATGTGTGGTTAGGATGTGACTATATGTACCAGAGAAAGAAACCTTTCTGAACCGACAGCCGGGGACTTCGTTACGCTCCAAATCTGTGTCCTGGCTAGTACTGAAGATAATCATGGAAGATTTCGGGTCCTGTCCGCAGGCCATGACCATCTCATTCAGCGAGCCGCTGCGCGTAGACTCGCCCCGAATACAGTCCTGAGGTTTTTCAGACTTGTACCGAGCTCCATTCAAGGAATATGGTGTCGAATACCTCTTGGCTACGCGGTCTCTAGTCGCAGAAGCCATGCTGTGAAGCACCGGATCGCCGTATCGGTCTAGTTCGTGGACAGTCGCTGGTTGTGGTGGGGACTTCATAGTATTTCCCTCAAGCGCTGCTCGTCTCCAGTCTTCTTGCAAGGGGCAACGGGGATTATGGGTTAGAAAGACACCATATTTTCTAAAAAGGCCCCTTTTTCAGCTCCCAGGAATCTTTGTACTTTCGTCGAGGCGACTACTGTAGCACGCCTTCCTAGTCTAGGAGCGGGATGATTTGTGGACCCAGATTCGCAGACATGATAGGTGAGGTAGGTGCGCACAGGCGAGGCAAACTAATTAGTCTATTCGGTTTATCCCAGGATTAGGATCCCCAGGAGCCACTAATAAACCAGAATTAACCGCCGATAGTCCGGTGGACCGTGGCCTTCGGTCGCATCATTTTCTTAAATGGGCATTGCAAGTCATATTGTTTGTGAGAATTATCCAATATCTTCAACTGATTTGATTCAAAATATCTTGAATCATTCTTAATCTGTATGATTTAATATCTGGGAATTTTTTCGGCCAATCACATGTTCTCGATGCCCGCCCGCTAAGCTCTAGGGGGCTAGAAAAGATGAACTGGTTAGTTCACGCACTCCCCGCGACATGAAACACCCGGTGCCTTGGCACATGCATGGCATTATCTGGTCAACAACGCCGCTCCAGGCTGGGGCAAATGACTTGTTGACTTGAAGGACCTCAATGTACATATTGGTAAATGACCCCGGGATGAATCTTTCAAGACTGTCAGATATGGCAGTGACCGATAGAAGCTTGATCTAATTATTCGTTTGGGCTGCGGTCGACTGCGGCGGAAATGGTGTCTTGCTAGTACATTGATTGCCCCTACTCGGCTAAGAGCAAAAAGTCCACAATACCGATAAAAGCCCGTATTAAACTCCTCCAATCATGTACAGGTAGTACCTGGTGGTTCCGCAACTCCGATGGCCTGTCGACCAGCAGTTTGGCTGATCTATCAGACGATTCCATCGACGTATCTCATCGCCATATGCACATCTTCAGCTTGATCGGTTACGGAATCCCAAAGGTTCATTCATAGGCCTCAAACTCTTTGTTTTCTCATTTAAAACACTGCATGGAGCTAGCACTAGGTAATTTTACTGCGAGTTTGCGCTAATGCAGTCGACTCGCGCGTACAGGGATCCCAATAAGGGGGCTAAAACGAGACTGGTACTTTTTCGAGTGCCATATCTGAAGGTCGGTTTTATTTTCTCTCTTGCCTCTCTCTCTCACAAAATACCTTCCTGTCTCTATATTCCCTGAAAACTGCACCATTTCATTTACCAGAAAGAACACCACTACCATGTCGTCGCTACTTGATGAGAAAGCCATGGATCAGCTACAGTCTCAACAGTCAGAGTTGCTTGACAAAATTGATGAGTTGCGCGCTATCGGGGTTGGAGGGCTCGTAGAGTTACCTCAAATCGTTGTCTGTGGCAGTCAGTCCAGCGGCAAAAGCTCCGTACTGGAGGCCATCTCCAGAGTGCGATTTCCAACTAAGAGCAATCTTTGCACTCGGTTCGCGACCGAGTTTGTTCTTCGTCGAGCCTCTGAAATCCGGATCAAAGTATCCATTGATCCCGGTGACTCCAGGAGCGACGTGGAGGAGCAACAAAAACTCGAGGCGTTCAGCTCAGAGGAAAGGGATATGAGTCCAGAGACCTTTTCCTCCAGCGACAAGTTCAAAACGTTGATAGATCGCGCGAGAGAATGCATGGGACTTTCCAGTGTGAACTCTGAGTTTAGTGACGATGTGCTTAAAATCGAAATCTCGGGACCGGAACAGCCGGAGCTGACTCTGGTGGACCTTCCGGGTCTGTACTACTCCACCAGTAGTGAGCAAAGTGCTGAAGGAAAAGCCCTGGTTGAGAGGTTGACCGAAAGGTACATGAAACGCTCCCGAAGCATTATTCTTGCTGTCATCAGTGCCAAGAACGACTACCACAATCAGAATATCTTGAATATAGCGCAGCGGTTTGATCCCAATTATGAGAGAGTTCTGGGAATTGTCACGCAACCTGATACCGCTGAAGCCGGTTCGGAGCAGGAAGAAACATATTTGCAGTTCATTCAAAACAAGAAAGTCAAGCTACAGCTCGGATGGCATGTGTTGCGCAACCGGTCCTTCGAAAAGCGAAATATTTCCGATGATGCACGAGATGCTCAGGAGAAAAGTTTCTTTGAGAAGGGAAAATGGGCATCTCTTTCAAGGAATCAAGTTGGCATCGAGGCTCTGAGGACTCGCCTCAGCAAGATTTTGCTCCGTCATATCAGCCGGAACCTTCCTGGCCTCATCATGGACATTCAAGAAAGAATATTACGCAACGAGAAAGCACTCCGAAAAATGGGCGACCCGCGAGCAACGGTCCAGGACCAACGTCAGTTTCTCGTTGGGATTAGCAGCAGATTTGCGCGTATCACAAATCAGGCCTTGAATGGATCCTACACCGATGACTTTTTCGGTGGATTCAAGGAGGGAATTGCCAACACAGATGAATTCTATTTTCGCCGACTTCGTGCAGTCATTCGTGAGCTTAATGAACATTTTGCGGAAGCAATGAGCATCGGCGGATGTCGGCGAATGATTGTATTCGATGGACAGCCAGCACCAGGTGTGGATATTGAGCTTGAGAGATCCAAGCCTTACATGCATGATTGGACGCCTCAATATGTCCTTCAATCCACCCTGGAGGAAGAAATCAAAGAGCAGGCGCTGAAAAGCCGAGGAATCGAACTACCTGGTAGCGCAAACCCGCTGCTTGTAGGTAGTTTATTCCGGGATCAGTGTGAACCTTGGGAAGCGATTGCTGAGTCTCATGTACTGAATGCGTGGGACTCGGTGCAATACTTTGTCCAACTGGTGCTGAAATACCTTACGGATGACCATACCCGCCCTTTACTAATTCGCCATCTTATCGGGCCCGAGTTGGAGAAGATGAAGGATTCTCTCTTCGAAAAGCTTAGCGAACTGGTTTCTTATTCTAAAAGTGGCCATCCACTACCCGTCGGAGAGACCTTTCTCTCCAAGGTCCTGAAATCTAGGACGAACCGGCACGTGGCTATGTTGAAGCGGAATCTCGGCTTGACTGGATCGTTTTTCGGAGACAATGACCAAAAGACTTTCAGTGCTTCAGATTTAGAAAGAGCAGCCTCTCAGCTCCAGTCATCTAGTGATCAATTTGCAACAGCTGAGATCATCGACCAAATGCAGGCCTACTACGAGGTGAGTTGGCTTCCTCATCTGGAAAGCACAATTCTTACGGAATATTCTTTTAGACTGCAATTATTACCTTTGTCGACAATGTTACTATATTGGCCATTGAAAATCGCCTTCTCTGCACGCTGGAGCATATTTTCACCAGCAGAACTGTAGTTGGCATGGATGATCACCAAATCGAAGAAATTGCAGCTGAACCTTTGAGCGTTCAAGTTGAGCGCAAACGGCTGAATGAAGAACTCAATAAACTACGCAAAGCAAAGCGTACTTTGAATGCCTTCAGTGTGGACGAACAATCGCTACGAAGTCCTCCTACCTTAGGTTGGTAGCGTTCCAGCCCACGCAGGGTCTATGGAATTTCATGCTAATTGAAATATTTGTTCAGCAGCACAGACGACCCATCGAGCCCTGACCCATACATCAGCACCTAAACCCAAGGATGTTCGACCCGCAGGTAAGTTATAAGGGGCTCAGCGCACACACGAGAGATTTATCGTCAATGGAAACTTACTAAAATAATGAAAGTGGCACCTTCGGCCAGTGGTGTTAGGTCGAACAAACAGGCTGCTTCCTTTTCTCATAGTGGCTCGGCGGAGAAATTCCAACAAAGGCCAAGCGTTGGCTTATTTGGGCAACCTACGACTGGTATGTGACACTCACATAGCACCATGTCAATGTTTTGAATTTACTGACCGAGCGATCATGGCATAGGCACCCCGTTGAATCTGTTCGGTCCACCACAACCAAGAAATGATTCCCACAGGAACGGTTCTCAGTTCGGAGGAAATGGTACATCGAGCCAGAACGGCCAAGTCTCCGGTTCGTCGTCGTCTCCATTGGGAAGTTCCATCCACTCAACTCCTACGAAGAACCAGAATCACCACTTTGACGTTGCAAAGCTGCCAATAACGTTTGGACCCGCGTTGGGGTAGGTAGGATAGTCCGGTAACGCGGCAAAAAAATTGTTTCTAACGTAGTTCCCTACATAGGTACTGTGGGAAGGATCCCGTTACAAGGGTAACCGATTGCTATCAAAGCATTTGCACTATTCATCCATATAGCGGATATTCTCCAGAGGTATGTACACCTTCTGTAGAGCTAGTCTCATAAAAAAGTTTCCTCAAGTTCGTTTCACTCATGTCCGCTTCACTAGGAGCTTCGATTCGGGTACTACACACGAAGAAATAACGGCATGCTGGGTGACCATTTGGCTTATTGAGTGTATACTGGCTTAATCATTACTGTTTATGGTCGTTTTTCTAAAAGAAGTCATGGAGATACGATACAGATGGAGATCAATACAGGAAGCACTGTATGTATTGGGTTGGACGAAGAGGAGAGACAGAGAGAGAAAGAGAGAGAGAGAGAGAGAGCAGGCAGACTATCTGGGTTCTAGTTAACGTATTTAGTAAGCGAGATGGCCATCCAACTCCACCTATTGAATTCAAATACATTATCTCAACCAAAACGCCATTAAATTAAATTAACTAAATCATGATCTATCTGGACTTGTCTCTCTCCTATGCCCTGGCTGCCTATATATTCCATATGCTTGTCCGGCCCGGGGAGGTGGTAATTTGTTAAAGATATCACGTACATAGAGGAACTTTATAATTGATGACCAAATACGCTTTTAATGCCTACTAGTCTTAGGATAAGTACTTGCGGAGAGGAAGTTCAATACCTAGGGGTGGCAGGTAGATACCGAGGACCGCATCTTTGTCAAATTCTCCCTCTGGTCGTTGCAAGGAGCTACCATCACAGCGGAGGTAGACTTACGATTGGCTTTTGCTGATCACCAGCGAGGAGATCTTGTGAACTCGGTCAGCCGAGGGGGCGTCAACGCTGATCTACATGCTAATCCGAGAAACCGAGCATCACAGTTTCGCCGACTTGCTTCGAAATGGGTGAGCAAACAGAAGCGAGAAGTGAGAATATAGTGATACTGTGATAGTGGCTGACAGTTGGTTCCTGGAAGATGTCGTAGACCTGTATAATGTAATGGACACTAGAGCCTCCGGCGGGACCCTAGTATTCGGCATACAGTGATTGTGATATAGCAACTACTCTTGGGGCGAATCCGTTATAGCCGGCCGGTAGAGCCTGTTTTACTTGCTCTGATAAGCGTGTTTGATCAATAGGGGATCCTAAAAGCCATAGTCTATGTCGAGAGTGCTAGGCTCAAGTTTGTCAAACTGTAATCCGATATAAAATTTCCAAATGTCTGGCCATAAATTTCGACCATGTAGTCCAACCTTCATATACGACAATACATAGTAATCGCGAACATGACAGTATTGGAACGCTGGGAGAAATTGCATTAACAAAAAGGGAAAAAGTAAAATAGATACTTTTCCTCACTGTCCAATGCCCAACTTGTCCAAGCCGAGACTATTCATCAGGTTATCGATTCCAAGGCCACTGAGAAGACCACGAACAAGTCCACCAAGGCCAAGTCCGCTCAGGAGATTATTAACAAGACCCAGAACACCACTTAGAAGCAAGCCAACTGCCGCAATAATTTGGAAAAGTGGTTCGGATAGCAATGTCCACAGCGGGTTGAGTTTCTTCTTCGCATGGGGCATATCTGCGATTCTATGACGGCCATTGTCAATGGTAGTCGTCACAATTTGAGTGAGTTGTTTCATAAGCTCTGCTAGCTGATATTCTTCAGGTGTCGCCTCGTGCGAAGCACTATGGGCTTTTGCAGACGCAGCGATGGACCCATCGGGATCGAGCGCCCTGATAGTGCTTTTACACTCTAGTAGCATGTTTCCGGCATCTTCAATTAGAGGTTTGACAACCTGGACTAGTTTTTCCTCATCCAACTCCTCACGTGATGTACGATCGGCTCGTTCAAGATGCTATATTGTGTTGGTTATATCCACCGAGACAATTCGAAAGAGGCTTACCTCTGTGATCTGTTTACAGAGCGGCTCCACTGAATCAAGTGTTTGCTGTATAACGGTCGAGATCCTCCTCGCTAGTTCTCGGTTATGTTGCTCTTTGGCCTGCTGCTCAGCCTCCATGGGTGATATTTCGGGCTTGGGCTCTTCGTCTGGTAGGTTCTCCTCCAACGTGCACTCGCCAATTTGATTTCCATCGTCGTCAACGATAAAGCCACTATCATTTACCCTCTTCCCTATTAAGGCTTTGTGGTTGCCCATAGTGAGTCTGCCTAACAGGTTGCCATCTTCGTCGCGGACCTCGCCATCTCGGTTGACCTTTCGGCCACTCATCGGATTGATATCACGTTGCTTTTCTTCAGGGGTCCATCGCTCTGCGCGACCGATGACATTGCCCACTTTGTCCACAATTTCACCATCTTCATCCACCGCACGACCAACGAGTCTTGCTGGTTCCCCGTCAACTAGCCTACCGACCACTTCCTTTTCTGGAGTGATCACATATCCTTCCTTTGTTGTAGTCAAGGAATTGAGCCCATAAAACACCCCTTCAAGTTGCTCTCGCTCGGTAGCAGGGATAAGTTCAGTGTTGCCTAGTACTTTCCCATCATCACTCCAGATTCGACCTTCGCCGTCCACCTTCTTACCATTCAGCTTCTTGGGATTTCCTGAAGCAAGCCGCCCAAATACAGCGCCAGTTTCGTCGACGATGTTCCCAAACTTGTTTACTGTCATCCCTTCAAGTTGAGACAGGTCTTCTTCTGGTTCTTCGGAATGTTCGGAAGGTGTGTATGGCTCGGCGCGTCCTATAACGTTGCCACGCTTATCCATGATATCTCCATCATCATCCACAGCTTTACCTCGTAATTTATTAGGGTCTCCGTCAATGAGCCTACCAACAACAACGCCTTCCTCGGTCTCAACAAGGCCATCTTGTCTGACAGTCAGATCACCAAGCCCGCTAAAAGGGGCTGGCACCTCACGCTCCTCTTCTGGAACCAGCTCAACCCGTCCAATGACCTCGCCATTATCCCCGAGCAGCCGACCTTCCTGATCGATGGCTCTACCGGCAATCCTGTTCAAGTCCCCTTCCGTTACACGGCCTAATACCGCGCCATCGTGTCCAATAACAAACCCTAGCTTGTTAGGCGAGAGACCTTCCAATAAAGAGAAGTCGACCTCTTCTGCCTCGGGCTCCGGCTCTTCCAGGGGATCGGCGTGTCCAATTAGATTGCCTCGCTTATCCAAAATATCTCCGTCGTCATCGACAGCCCGACCAAGAAGCTTCTTGATCTCACCACTAACAACCTGACCCACTCGGGCCCCACTTGCGTCTTCAACCCAGCCATCTTTGACCACGACGAGATCTTCAAACCCTGCGAATGGGCGCTGGTCCTCCTCTTCAATTGGGATTGATTGCGCTATACCCAAGATATTGCCTCTGTTATCACAAAATCGACCACGATCATCAAGCTGAAGTTCTCCCTTAGATATCTCTTTGGGATTGCCCTCAATAAGTTCACCAACTGGCACACCGTTCTCGCCGACAATATATCCAAACTTGTTGCATTTCAGGCCTTCTAGCGTAGATACGTCAGGTAATTCCTGGGAGATTTCAGGTGGTTCGTTGGCATCTGTGTACTCTTCTTCTCCTGTTTCGACGTCTGTGAGATCACCCTTCTTTTTGAGAGGTGCTTGTTCGTCTTCGAGTTCTTGCATCGCAATGTTTGCAGCCTCCCCTGGCACTGGTTCGACTTGTCCGATCACCTCTCCGTTGATGTCCATCACTTGACCCAGTTCGTTTGGGATTTTTCCCGACAGACGCCTGGAATCCTGACCTTCGACAACTTGGCCTAGATCCTCGCCCTCGTCATTCAGAATCTTGCCATTTTCGTTGATCTTTCTGCCTCGAAGAATGGCAACCCCTGGTAGCAATACGCCACCAGTGAGCTCGGGTTCACCGACCGACTCTGCAACATGCTCTGGTGGGATAGGCTTGACTCGCCCGATCAAGTCTCCATCTTCATCAAGAATGTCGCCATTCTCATCAACAGTTCGGCCCACCAAATCATTAGGGTCACCTTCAACAAGTAGCCCCAACACTCGACCGTCCTGGTCTTTGACTGAGCCGTCCTCTAAGACTGGTAAATTTGCGAGGTCCTTCAAGCTGGGGACATTATCCGTGCCAACGCTTTCTTTGACTGCTTCGGCATGCGTTGCAGGCTGGCCGCTGATAAGCTCAACTCGGCCAATCAGGTCGCCATCTTCATCTAAAATCTCGCCATCTTCCCCAACCACCTGGCCAGCAAGGTCGCTGGGGTCGCCCTCGACGAGTTTTCCAACTGCATTGCCATCATCGTCAATTATTTGTCCCTCCTCGCTAACCTCGAGCCCCCTTAATTCGGACAAATTTGTGGGGTTGCTGGGAATCTTGTCCTTGAGTTTGCTGGCAACACTCCCTTTGTCAGGCTTGAACTTGTTGGTAATACCTCGAATGCCGTAATGAATGTTGTCGAAAGCGCCCTGGGATTCCGCAGTTCTGGCCCGATTACCGATGTCTCTGATGGTGCCAGTAAAGTCCGAAATACGCGACGCTGCGTTCTTCCCTTGCTGGAAGTATGAGCCACTACCCGACCCAGAGGCAGAATCTCCTTTTGTCGTCTCCGATGTTCTCTGCTCTTTAGAAGATTTTTCTGTTACCCAACGCGCGTCTTCTGGGCCTTCAACCGTCTCTTCCTGCTCTTCGAAGGCCTCTCTGGTTGGCGGTGGCTCCCCGTATTCCAAGTTGGCTGCATTCACTTCATCTGGACTCGCAATCTTGCCGAAATTTGGATCCTTGATTTGCGATAGCTTTTTCTCTTGGGTCGTTGGAGATAACTCTTTGGTTCCCGGTCCTTTTTGCGGTTTTCGAATGCTCTTGAGTGTGGTTGGTGTCGAGAGCTTGTTGGTGGCCATCCCCTGGTCTGCAGGCCTGATATCTGATGCTTCCTGACCAGGTAAAGGGCGCTGGGAAGCTATGCCTCTTTCCATGTACTTACTAGGGCGCACTGGATGCCTTTTTGCAGATGGAGTTTGCTTTGCTGCTGGTGATGCCATTTCGTTCTTGCGCTTTTGCAGTTTTCGACCAGATTCCTTTGAACCAGTATCTACTTTTGCAGGTACGACTTGCTAACTACTAGGATCTCATTAGATGTAAATTATTACTACGTTGCAGATCTTCGAGGCGGGTAAATTTATATTCTATTACCACAGGTAAACTTGTTTATTCTCCATTACATCATTACTGTCGCACCCATCGTGACCAGGGACGAGCAGACTTGCCACCCCTAGGGCTACAGATAAAATGGCCATTCATAATCAAATGTAACCGAGCTCCTAGATCCTACCATGGAATAGTGCGCCTGACTCAAACAAGCCATCCATGGATACGTCGATCCCTGATGGTCGCAAGAGGACCTCAATGACAACACCGGTATACCGGGGTATCACAAAACATTCTGGTCATTACAGAAAGATCCCGGTCTCAGAATTCCATGCCAGGACATTCGTTAACGAAACCTATCGGTGCAGTGCAGCGTGTTGCCATCTCACAGGTTCGTCTTAATTGATTGAGATCCAATAATTTTCAGATTTTAATTCAGATTTTACGCCAAAGGGGAGGGATCATGTCTAATTACTCTAGAAATTGGCACTAAGCAGTTCCAGATATCACAAACCAACTTCCTTGAGACTCGATAACCTGATAAGTACAGACTGGGTGAACATCTAATCATACTAGTCAAATCAGGACCTGCATATTATAAGCTTGGTGCTTCCCAAATATGATAATGATAATGGGTGACAAACAGAAGACTTAACGTCAGATCTCCGTGTATCTTAGCTTTTAACTCGACTTCAACGTCAAGGTTTAGATCAAGTCGCAAGCTCAATGCACTTCGAGTATCTTTTACTATCGCCTGCCCCGGTCCGTTCAGCTCAGCTATAGGTTGTAAGGGGGCTATGCCTTTGAGTTTTGGTAATGCTAGACTCGTTTCTCTTCGAATCACTTCTGTTGTGGGTGCATCTGTATCATCGTGGCCTGACGCTTCTCTTTGGATAGACTCGGTGTCAGACGTCGGTAAAGAATTGGAATTTGATTTTTCCAGGTGATTTGCCTCGTCTGTGGTCTCTTCATGGACAGAATCTTCCTGGTAAGTGTAGAAATCAGACTCATCCTCTTCGCTCGAATGGTGTGTGTCTTTTGGGAGTGCTCGCTTTTCCTGTCTAGTGACAGTACCCATATTCAGTGGTTTGTATGAATGAGAAAGATTATCTTTTGCGCATCCTTGTAATCAAATGAATGAAAATGTATCACATAATCAAATCATTGCTCGGATCCAAGGTTCGCATAGTTCATGACGTTGCAGATCCTCGGGTAAGGACACAGTGTCATTGTTTCTCAAGCGGACGCTCCTAGTATTGCAACTTCTTTGTTATCTGGAAACCAGATTTAATATCGCTTCTACGTCTGTGGTTGAACTCAACAGGAGCTCTTCATCATCTGCGGGAGTCTAGACTCCGCAGAGTTCCTGTTATCCTAGTATGTGCTAATCGGCCCTCTCATGACGTCGGTCGTGAGGCGAATTGAATGTAATTGCAACCTAAGCAAAACAAATTCTATTTCACAGCAACTCACACTTTCGTCTTTACTTAATACAATAATTGAATGTCCTTTGCTACCGTAATGCAAGCACAGTCTAATAATAGTATTCAAAACGCGAACGGTGACGCGAGAGCTTCCGCGTCAAAAAGAAAGCCCCCCAAACTCCGACCTCCCAAAATGCAAAAGGGTTCACCCTCAGATCCAGAAACAAGCGATTTCAGTGAGCAACGTGTGAATGATGCCCCAGACCCTATAAATTCAAATTCCGTTCCCGCAACACCGGGTAGCAATCCCAAATATCCAAGACAAAATGACCGACGACAACCTTCACCTCAGCCTGCACCGCAGGTTGAAGCCCAGAACCAGCGTACTCGACACCGCCAGAGACACCGTCGAACTTCGGCACAGTCACAATATCCAGATATGGATCAAGACATCGAGCGGGAGCAAAGAGACAATAGAAGTTCGGAACAGCGGAGGCTACAGGACAGGCGCGTCAGCCACATCCTTAACCCTCCGAGAACCCAGGGTCAGATAGAGCGAGCCGGCGAGCTTGTTCCAAGACCAGCAACTGGAGCTGTCGAGCAAGTGACAGAGACTGAAGAGGTAAAGCCTCAGCCCACAAAGAACGATCAATTAAAGTTGAGGTTGGACTTGAACCTGGATGTGGAAGTTGAATTGAAAGCTAAGATCAGAGGAGACCTAACACTGCAACTATTGTATGTGTCGATTTTCTATCGTCGGCTGACTATACTTCCAGAATTGCTGACCTGTATGGTACAGACAATGATACCTCCTCGTTTGTCCCCTTTCAACGCATGCTTTGGCCAAGTTAGGAAGGTAGTATAGACGGGCATTTTATTATTTGAAATAGTAAAAGCTCTTGGTATGCCCAAATTTCTGGATTCCGATAATATTTTTATTTGGCTGTGTTTTGTACTAAAGCCGCCCTTCTATAAAGAGGACTACAACTCGAAAGATAAAAAATCGCTAAAGTAGATCAGGTAGGCGCACTCGTACTCCAACTATACTTAGCAAGTACATACAAATACACCGGTTATACGAACACACCATGCTTGTCGACGTGCAAAATCGCGTATAATCGTGGTGCTTCCGCTATCACCTCAACTTTTACAATTTTTGCACCCCTCCAATTCAAAATTTTTACCTAAATGAGAAGTTGTTTCTGCTCTTTGTTATTAATTCCAGATGTTGACACACAGGAATGTGGTCAACAGGCCTTCTCTCAACAAGATCGCTCATAATCTAAAGGAAGCGGACCAGCTGTGACCTCATCCAATCCGGTAGTCTCTAGGTCAATTTGCACTCTGAGAGGTTGACGCCTCGGATCCGGTGGAGCTAGCATTGATACTATGGAGAAAAATCTATTGTGGCCTCTAGTGAGCAACGCTTGGCAATGTCTAAAAATTATCGTTTTAGTCTGGTGGGTTATAGGTCACGGCTGGAAACCATTTATTCTCCTTGGGCTTCACCATGATGCTAGGCTATATACAATGCTGGACTGTTACCTATCTAGCCCTTCAATTATAAAGTGTCTTTTTTAATAGAATATAAGTGTTACCCCTGAATGCAATGAAACTAACTAGGATTCGAGTCTCGCTGGATCTCCGGCCTCATCGAGTCGCTTCTTTACCCCTGATCTTATCGAAATCGGCCCTAAAATCGACTCTGCGCTGGCGGAGACACCTACGATCGAAGACGGGCAGCACTTCAAGACTTCTTAGGAAGAAATCCATGCGATCAATGGCATCATTGGGCCCACTGGCTACGCTATTGTCAAGCGCCGTACTAGGTCTAATAAGGGCGATAGGCTCTATGTTGTCGTCCTTCGATACGACCGTGGCAGACGCGCGGATACTAGACTAGGCTTCCGCAAAAGCCCAACTTTGGGCCCAAAGCCCACGATTGCATAAAAAGCTGGTCTTAGCATTTATAAACCCACTAGTCATTAAAGTAAATGACTGTTTTTTATACTATTCTACTTTATCTATCAAATATTACTACATTTTCACTAGAATAAGTTAGAAATTTTATAAAAATACTCTAAATATTATCCTAATTATCTAAAAAGAAGAATTAGAACCGATTATTAGGAGCTAGTATAGTACTGATTATATAGATATATCTTTAGACTTTATCTAGCTATAGTTTCTGTCTCGGGGTTGAGCCTACGGGTAGTTATATGTTAACGTATTTCACCACCGAGTGACGCACACTACCCAGTGACGCACCCCAAAACACATAGTAAATGCGATATTTTACAGCCTTATATCTCAACAACCACGCTGTTATTTTATTTCATTGCCGCTCGATAGGCATTGATAAGTATTCTCAATATTATATATCAATTTCAAGGGAACTGAAATTCTATATTGTTGTGGTATTGAAAATTACATTGCTGAAAACCAGAACTATATATATCGCAATCACGAAGTCGCAAAATTTCTCCAAACTCCCTAAAGGGGCTAGATATTATATAAAAAGTATGAAGATATTCAGAAACCCCTATATAGACTATCGTTGTTGAGATATAAGGCTGTAAAATATCGCATTTACTATGTGTTTTGGGGTGCGTCACTCGGTAGTGTGCGTCACTCGGTGGTGAAATACGTTATGGATGCCTTGATGCCTTAGGCAAGACCCCTCGTGTGTAGTAGATAGTTTGTATGGGAGCTCGCTGCACTCTCTTCCAAATATAACTCTCTCCTCTCTGCATCTTTAGTCCCTACATAGTGTAGAGCCCAACATAAAATCCCCTGAATGCACTTTCATTCTCGGATTTTGTTTTTTTTTTTGCTTGCCTCCTCCTCTTTCCCTCATCTTTGTCTATGATCTGCCGATGAAGAGGGCCAGAAAGAAGGGAAAGAGATGCAAGAAGACGTCTGCGTGATAGCGTGGCGTGGAAAGCTCGATGGAGCAAGAAGAGATGGATGATGGGAGACTCGCTTGCCGTGACGAGGAGTGGTGTTTAGTTCCAGCGTGACCAGATTCCTAGGCAGTTTCAATCAAGCGTATCTCCATGAATCGAAAACCCTTATTGCAAGCATCCAGTATAGCAAATCGAGTTATTTTGTTACTGTTGTGGTCTCCAAGACCGGAGGAGCAGAGGGAGAGAGTTGTATTAGGAAAGGTGGAGCAAGCTCCTAAACAACTAACTAACTAGCAATCGAGGGGGTCGGAGCCTGAGGATCCAGACAATCATCTACAACAGTTTACTGTAAAAAAAGAACCCAGATATGACATTATGAGCTAAAGAATAGCACAAGATTTTCAGACATCTCTCTCACTTTGGACGTACGTCCACATTCTTAGGTCTAGGCTTTCAATCTGTCAACCGGCATCTAGGATAGCTTAGTAACTCTAGGTAATATCTGCCCAGGTGGTGAATACCAATGTGGGGCAGGACTGCGCCCTGTGGAACTGCGACTCTAGGCATGACGTCAATATGCGCCACTGAAAAGGCTTGCGGCGTTGAGGTTTAGCCGCGCTAAAAAGGTACATTTAGGTTAAATATCAAACTGGGATATGGCCCTAAACACGATCCTTGGTTTTTGTTATGCTCTAGTGGAATAAAGCCGTATTTTATTCTAACATTAAACCCTGGGTCATCTACATAGGTACATATGGGTAATGAAGACGCATGAACTCGACGGTCATTAGCGACGAGTCAAGATCAATAGATAGAGAAGAACGGTCGATGAACAAACAAATAACGGCTATCTCCCATCGCAAAGTTGAGGGTGAAATAGACAACTATGGGCTGAATGAAACATGTACATTTACTATCGACATATGCATCGTGATATAAACGAGTGACAGCCTCGATATTACTTCCGAATGGTATGCGAAAGCACGATGGAGACGGCGATGCATCAATTGAGATCAGATGGCGACATTGAAAAAGCGTTCAGTTCTCCTCGCTGGGGCCGAGGTCGTCGGCGTCGCCGCTCTTGCCGTTCTTGTAGGTGCCCCAGTGCTTGGCCTTCTTGCACCAGCCGTAGTGGTTGCCGTTGTCGCCATCGGAGTCGACGCTACACTCGGGTACCCCAGTGGACGAAGAAGGCTTGGAAGTGAAGACAGGGGTCGACGAGATAGGGGTCGACGAGACAGGGGTCGACGAGACAGGAGTCGACGAGACAGGAGTCGACGAGACAGGAGTCGACGAGACAGGGGTAGCTGACGAAGAAGGGGTGCTGACCGGAAGGATAGAGTAAGATTGAGGGAAGGCGACGGCAGAGCCGACAAGGGCCAGAGTGGCTATGAAGAACCGCATGGTGATGTTTGTTTCTGGAGTTGCAACGGTTGTAATGAACAGAAAAGCAAACGAGAGTGGTAGCTGTTTAAATATCCTGGCCAGACTGCAGTGTTGTGGAGCAGACTATCCACTTCATTAAAGTTCTTTAAGAGAGGCGATGCCAGAAGGTCTTGTTATCTCCGTAGAGTATTGCGAGCCACCCATGCGCCTCAATGGGATCCCCATGGCATCACACGTAGGGTGGATGTGGAACGTGGTATGGAGCGACATTTAATTGGAGGCAAGAAGGGGTCCACATAGTTATAGAGTTAAGTTTACTTGAATCCCGCTCGGCAAAGGTACATAGAACGGGTCTAGGTCATTAGAGACATATATGAGTTGCAGTGACTGAAAAGCTGATCGCGAAACCGAACAGGGAAGATGCACATTTGTCCCTCATAAAAATGATATCCTGGATCCATATATCGGCCATTGCAGACTGTGGATGTGAGGCGCCGCCTCGACCTGGGTTCAGGCCGCATTTCGGGAAATGCTCAAGTTGCTACCGCTTGAGAGCACGGACAGGATCGTCAGACATCAAACGCTGGCACCCTCTGTAGTGTCTAGTATGGCCAGAGGGAACCAGCTGGACGGACTTGGAGCCTGTAGGTGGTTAACGGCGTTCTCTCGACGAGATATTTACGAGGAAGCCAAGACGGTGTCTTTCCGAGCCAACTAAAGTGAGAACTGAACACACCAGAACATAGGGAAAGAAGCGAGAGAGGAAGCGGAAGAAGGTGGTAGAGGTGGGTTCTGTTAGTTGCCTCAGGCCACGACAGCTGAACCCACCAGCCCCTTAGTAACTCTATCCTCCTCGCGCCCGCCTTGGAGATACAGTAGTATACGAGAAATAGTAAGATTATTCGCTGCTCATTTAGGTCAGGAAGCGGCGACCTTGTTTTGATTTTTGTCGCTTCAACCTCTGAATTCTAAGGGTACCTCTTCACTGACTGGTGGCAAATCTCGTATTAAAATTTTGTGAGGTGTTTTATTCCAACCGATCTCGGGACACTCAAAGCCGGACCCTTATTGATATTACCGTGCCGATCGCAATAAAATGCAGAACCAGGGTCTATGGGGAACAAAAGAAGAAAACCAATAATATCCAAGCAATGTCCTTGGACCTAGAATTGCCTTTAGGTTGTCGAGTCGTCTACTGGTGCTGATCGTAGCGACGCGTCATTGAGGGTTTATGTCAGGATTTAAGTTTTACGTTGTCTTCGGTCTAAGTGTTGCACTTGAAGTAGGAATTATCTCCCAACTTGTCAATCTCTTCAAGCGCATATACCTTTGGAGGGAGAACGCTTATCATATACTGTCCCTGTATCAATGATGTTCACAGTGAGGGATAATAAGTGGTGCTCTCAGAAGGCAGCTAGTAGGCGGAAATAAGATCAATAGTGATGACAAAGAGCGACACGGTGTGCATTTTGGAAATCATAAATATAGGTGTTTGAAAATGGGATTGGGAAGTAGGGTAATATAGTCAGTACTCAAGTAACCGGAGCGCGAAAACTTTAGAGCACTCATGCCGCCACGGAGTGAGTGTGACAAGGAATCCATGGCCTGTTTATTCCCACCACAATGGATCCATTCGGATCAGTTCCCGTCGCTTATCAGCTGAATGACACCATTCTTAAGGGTGTCGGGATTCGCAACCTCGAGCTGTACGAGTTCTTTACAGATTGCGTCCTGAAGTTTACTATAGGGTATCATCTCTCTTTCACACCATTGAAGTGGCACGAAGGCTTGTCCGATAGCCGAGATAAACTGGTCTAGAACAAATAACTTGCTCGTGCTACTCTCGATACTGAGTTTCATCCTGACGAGAGGCTTCATGCCTCGTAAGTCGGATGCGCCGTTGATCTCCGAGAAAACATCGGTGAAGGCCTGTAAACGAAAACTCTCGACGAAAGTACTTGTAAATGTTGAGGCTCTGATCGGAGCTGTATACGTGGATGGTGGAATAGAAGAGGCGTATGTTGTCTCTATCGGTTTCTCATGGAGATTAACATTCTCACTAGCAACATCTCGTGCTTGATAACTCCCACAGGGCGAGGCACGAGTAACCTGGTTGACTCCCACCGACTCGCCCGCTTCCTAGGCTACAGATCCAAAGACGCCTCCTCCCTCACCGAAGCACACTCACACATACCCTGCCAATACCTTATAGCAAATTAGTCCTACCAACAAATTGGATACCTAGGAGATGCCGTTTTCGATATGGTAGTTGCCTCAGTTATAGCAGTACACTGAGACCAAATCCCATGTGGCAGAAAGACCCTTATCAAACATGCCGGTGTCAACGCCAATCCCCTAGTCTTCTCTTCTTGTGTGTGGAGCTCTCCATGCCAGACGTGACCACAGACGTTGCCTAAAGCTCAATGGGCGCCTTCGATGAGATAGCCTGTCTCAACGAGCTCCACCTCTTGAACTCCCTGCGCTTCAGAGGACTAGTCATAAAAGCCGCTCGCGAGGCATGTATAGCATGATACCAATTCTAGACACGCCCTCCGCCACGCTGACCACTATCCGGGGAAACTATTCGTACGCCTGCGAGCCGACAAGTTCTATAATGGCAAGACATCGAATGGAGAGAAGAAGAGGATCTGAAGCCAGCCTCTGCCGAAACGGAAAATTTAGCTATTGAGGTAGATGATCCTCGTTGCCGAGGTGCAATTCTGCGTAGAATGGTGCAGGAAATATGGGCTGATGCGGAAGGAGGTGGGCAACTGGATTTCACGGATCTAGCCGACATGTTCGCCGAGGGCAATGTTGATATCGTGAAAGGCCCTGAATCATCCTACTTCCTCAAATGCTGTTTCAGCATGCATGTATAATCGATCAAGCCCTCAAATGGCTTAACAACAATCATCTATGCTCTAGAACTTTCTTAGGGCTGCTCTTCTGGAGTATGTGATCAAATGCACCCTCCAGGGCTATATCCCCTTCTTCGAGAGAAGGGTGTTAAAGCCCCTATGGAGCGACTCCATCGCCACTATGTAAAGCGCTACATCCTTTCACTCATTGCTAAGGGTGGTAGTAAGCTTTGAATGTTACCTAGATTACGCCTTAAGCTCATAAAATGAACGCGTTTCTGAAACTCAAGTTCGTTACCTTCCGCGATAACTCCTTACGCAGTGGATTTTCAGTTTCCTTAGACACCCCTCATTCCTCTATAACCGAGTCATAGTGAGAAGACCTGATTGATATCCTAAGTTATGCGTATCACGATACGACCGAAAAAAGCCTGCAATAACTCTCACTTTACGCATACTTGTTTTACTATTTCTTTCATGCCATCGTGTGGTTCTGTGAGACTTTCATTAGAGGCAATGGGATGGTTTCCTTGAAGTCACAGTGTAATATCAACTTCCTTCCTTGACACAAGTTGCCCGGGCCGTCAGATATATGTGTGTACAAGTAAAGGAAGCGGGAGACAGGCGAGAATATCGGGTATCTCAGTTTGGGGTGAGAAGATGGAAATGTAACATTTCATATGAAAGTCGGACTTGTAATCATATGTCACTTTACTTCGGGTTTCAGCATCCGTACCTCCCCATGATCGCTCTGAATGAAGGATTGCGTAGAAGTTCCGCTGCACTCGGACGTTTCTCTGCGCAGTTGATGAAGACTTTCAACATGATAGATTGCACATGTTGCCGCTCGACCGGATCGACATCGGGACGGAATCTCGCAATTCTTGATGCAAGGTCATGTTTTGGATCAGAGGCTCGAGATTGATCGTACCAAGAATCGATTCCCCATCGTGGACAGAACATACCGCGATTTCCGGCCAAGCCAAAAACTGCATTCCCACGCGCACCTTTGTCAACACCCGCGACAAACCTAAACACGGACCCCCGTCCGACCAACGACATGATCAAGGAGGCCTACAAAATGGGGTGTCTCGCTCACATAAACTACGCTATGCTTGTGGGGGTGTCTGGCACAAATCCTTCTCTTGTAGCTTAGGTTCCTCCTCTCTGTGCTTGAAAAGCTTCCATGGCTCTATCAATCAACTGAATATTCATGCTCTATGATCCCTGAGTAGCCCCCAAGGAGTTTACATGTGGATTTCTCATATCCCATGTGATCTGGCAGCAAGGGCCAGAGGGAGAGAGAAGAAGAAGGTTGAATTCTCTATCTGTGAGAGACTGGCTAATGTACTCGCTAACAAACATGTGAAGCCTGACAAACTAGGCCTGCATGTCATAGCACCATGGTTATATTGGTATCTCGGTTCCTATACCTTCCCCACAACTCGCATTCTGGCCTACATTGCTCAATTTCCCGCATCCCTCCATCATCCGTCCATCCACCGGAAAACTCACCCCGTCGACCTCGTATACCATAGCCCGCCATCTCCCCGCATTGCTATAAGTTTCGTGAAGTCCACGAATACGATCACCTCAACTTCTGATTTTGGTGACCCGTAGGGCTGGCATGTCCGAAACAGCGGAAAAGAGCAATGTCGAGTCATCGTGATTTACTTACCTACCTCGGTAGGTAGCCCTGGAGGTAATCTGTCATTTGCCAGGCCCACCTTAGCGTTCTTCGCACAAGCCCACCATTGAATAAACAAGCCCCCGAACTTTAGTACGTATGTGCTGTTGAGTACGGAATATTGTGGACGGTGCTGGATTACGAGATCCGCCAAATGCTAATACTGTACGGAATACGGAATAGGCTGTAGTCTGTATTGTATAAATCCTACATAAGTATAGCAGTATGTGCATACGGAGTGGATTATTGGTTTTAATTTCTATCTAAACGGAAGCGGAGGTTGCAGATCCTGGTATGTAGATCAACAAAGAACCAAACCCCCCAATGACACAAATACAATAAGAGCAACCAACAGAATGTTAACAATAGGAGCAAAATTAGCTGGGAATACCCTATAGAGCTAATTATCTAAAGCGAGCATATTACATTCCCTCGTCAATTAATTTGATATTTTTCGGAATGCCGCAATTGTGCTGGGTAAATCCAGGCTATAAGAGTGGTGTCGACTCTTCCGTACTTGTAACGTCGGCCTAGTTATTACTACGTACTTGATGTGGGAGTTCAGCGGCAACGAGGCTGTACCTAGCGTAGTGTGTTTCCGAACGCCATCCTACCGCAACTATTGCCAGAATGCATTCCTAAGCGATTAGAATAACTGCTACTAGCTCAGGTCGATCAGATCGGGACAATCTCTCAGCTAAAAAAGGGGGGAAGCATGTTATGCACTTGGGGCTTCCCTCCCCTGCAGATAGCAATGGACTTGTGTAACAGCTGAAGAGTGGGGGCACATACATATGAATATTAGAACGTGCATATCGCTAGTATATGCACGATGCAATGAAGATCACCTCTTCAATCATAATGAATGTTTTGTGTAAACAGAGGAAACATATAAATAGGAGAATTCCTAGTCGAACCAACCCCGAACCACTCAACCTTTTCGAATAACTTCAATTATCTCCACATATCTTGTTTCTCATCATCAGTTACTATTTTATCAATATAAAGACCTCCCTTGTTCTTAGCGTCTTAGCAGCCCTTTGCTAGTCCGCCTTCAGTCTTGAGGAGGGGAGTTATATAATCGGATTTAGTCTCGAAAGTAATAATATCTTGACCTAGAGCGGGATCGGCGCGCCTCTAACATTCTATACTAAGTAGGATCGTGAATTCTTCTAAACTTGGCGCTTCACTCCAAGTAGCGACAGCCAGCGCGATTTCCTAATTGCCGACCCTGCCGGTAACTTTATTAACTATAGTGATAAAGCAGGTTCTCCTTGCATCGTTAGATCGGAGAAGGAGGTTTACACCGCCGAGCTTGTTAGTGATAACAGCTATTAGTTCGTTATAAAGAAGTCCGGATACTTCCTACGTACCGAGGGGGATGATTTGCAACTTACTAAATGGGATCAGAGCCCTAACGAGGTATTTGTCTTGGAGCCGGCTCAATAGTAAGTCATAAAGATATTGCTATAAGAAAACAATTAGGCTGATGAGATTCAGGGAAAGAAAGAGATACTCTTTCGACTTGGTGATATAAGGGCGGTTGTTCGACGAGGGAAATGATAGGTCTTCCACGCAGATATAAACCTCGACGGTCCCTAGAAGACTAGAAAGCCACAGACTGACAATGATACATAGTTATATATACAAGTTACTCATCCCCTTTATGATCTCCTCTCAAGCATGCTTAGAGTATATGAGCTTCATTTGGTTCGTTGTCAATAAAAGCGCACATTCGCATTATGCGTAGGTTTATTGTAATACCCATACCAAATAAGTGCAATATATACATATACAGTCGTAGGTAATCTCAGTAATAGTCCTTGGGCAAACCTTTAGTTAGGATCCGTGGAAATAAAACCCCAAGTCCTCTCGTCGGTCGTCTTGCACACAGGCATACCTGCAATATTATAGTCAGCATCAAAAAAAGACATCCATATCGATGGGCACTCTCGAAAAAAAAAAGAAAAAAAGGACGCACTCTAACATAAGCCGGAAGATATAGACATCCATGTCATCATTACGGAGTGTCTTAGCAGCCCACACCTGCCCTTCCTCATCAATGGTTCGAGCAATCTTCTTCCCAGCAGGATCCTGCTCGAAGAATCGCACAATCTCAGCAATTTCGTTGCCATCCTTGTTCAGTGGCACGTAGTGGACCCAGGGGAAGAGAATGTTCTCGTGCCATGCTCGGAAAAAGGTCAGCTTGAACGGAACGCTCTTGCTATGCAAAAAGGTATAGAATCGCCCACTGTAAGCATGGCCATCCATATCCAACAAGTAGCGGTATTTCCACGCCTCATATTCGTCCTCTCGACCCACAACATCGAAAAACATCTTCTCGTCATCACAGTCCTGCCCCTCGCAGAAGACAATAGCAACAAAATGGGCGCTAAAGTATGCGCTGACCTCCGTTTGATTCGCCCTACGAACTTTCCATCCTTCGTCATCCCCGATACTACATGTGGACTCTACCTTGCGTTCCAAGATGGGATGTCCCAATTTGTGTTCTAGCGATGCAACCACTCGCTGTCGCTGCAGATTACGCCAGGATCCATCATGGCTGAGCCCTCCGGTACTGCCTCCTCGCCAGTAGATTTGCCCTTTCCTTGACTCCCATGGGATATCGTGGTCTGATTGATAGCCCCCAATCTTCTCGTAGTACCATGGTGACGGGATAGGGATATCTTGGAAGGACGATAGATGTGACGTTGAGAACATGGGGACTAGCTCGTTCGTGAGCTTGAAGGCATTGGGCCGGTCAAAAATTCCAAGGATATGCTTTAGCGAGGGAATATTGCAAATATCGCTAAAGGCGGTTTGATTGAACACGAATCCCAAAGGCTCGATGGCAAAGGTGTTAGCATTATCCGGCGCATTGCCATCAAGGTCCATAGCCGGGCTATCGGGTGGGCACGAGAGTCGACAATAAAGCCAGGTTTCTTGCTGTCTAAGATCAAGATACCTCGTTGTGAACACTTCTCGAATGGGTTCCGTAGAGATATTATTATCGGACAAATAATTTACCAATGAATTGCTATTCAAACGAGCCTGAGCTGTATAGCCCTTTGTTACCAGTCTGTGTAACTCCTCGTGAGGAACAACGACCCGTGGCTCATCGTGGACGTTGAACACGAGGTCCATATCGGGCAGCCATTGGGCAAATTTGCTGAACTGTTTCATTGTGGCATATCTTTGGTAATCTCCCTGGCCATTGCCTAGGTGAATGGGCTCGCCATTCCGAATTGAGATACCCATCACCACATTGTCTCGGCCTAGGTCCTCCCTAACACGTGCGCGGATTGTACTCGGGGAAAGCCCCCAGAAAGGCTGTAAAGAATGGTATATCGTGTCGTATTCGTCGATCAACGTCGTGTTCCGCTGCGTCGCAAACTCGTACCATTTATCGAAGTGGGGAGGCGGCGGCATGTTATATCGTCGGCGGTATTCTGTGGCTGCGACTTTCAATGATCTGGACTGGCGCATCAAGGTTTCATTGAATGATTGTGAGGCGTCGGACGTAAGTTTGGAGATGGGATGGTCGCACCAGCGCTCATTGGCGATGGGGTTCAATTTCGCCGGCAGTGGCGGGAAACACCGAAGGAAGAAAATCACTGCTGCCACTGAAAAAGCCACAGTCCAAGTCCTCTCTGTCATGCGGACATGGTAGTAGTATGATTTCTCTCGAGCTCCCCCAAGAAACTGGTAGCTGTGTTGACCCCAGGGCCCTGTCCGAAGAGCCTCGAGTATAGGCATAATGCCGACTCGTAACGACCGGAGCAATACGATAACCCACAATCGAGGTCGACGGGCAGTAGGCAGCATGGTATTGCGCGTAGTCAACCTCGAAACTGCGGAGCGCCTAGGAAGAGGGAAGAAGGCCTTGGTGAGACTCGAGATTGGCAGGCCATGGGGATCCGGCGCTTAATTAGCGTCACACGTTACATCAAGTTTACGAGACAGGGTCAAATTTCGTCGGCTCAGCCCCGAACAAAGAAATAGAAATTCTTTGGCTCGATTGGGTGAAAAACAAAGCCTAGCGGTTTAGCTCGGACCCAAGTATGCGGGACGGTCACATATTGTTGGATGCCTCAGGTATCACATGCAGATAGAACCTGGATAGTTTGCCTGCTCACTCTCTCTCTCTCTCTTTCTTCTCTCTCCGTCCGACCCAATACATACACTGTTTTCTCTATTGATTCTCCATTGTATTGTATTTCCATGACATATTTTGCTCGTCTTTCATAACACAACGTGCTTCCTTTGTCTTTCATATACTGAGTACGGAGCATATATATTTAAAAGAAATTCATATATTTAGAATGGTTGTCTCCCGATACAAAGGAGATTCAAATACATCCGAATCCCCTGATCATAATGTGGGAGCCAAAGTACGTTGCTCCACTCAGCCCGCATACGCACCGATGCACGCCAATGTAGGCCAGCTATACTCCGTACATTCACACACGAGGCTAGCTCTTAGCAGCGGCTAATGAGGGGTCCAGCAGAAAGACTAGGTGCTACAGTGTGAAGTGTAGTATAATCACAATCCTCATTGCCCAAAGCTTCTTAAACTTATATTTGCCTCTGCATTTGCATAACAGTACAGGGAAACCCAATTGTAGGACAAAACCCATACCAAGGTAGAAAAAGAAAACAAGGGTTATTGAACGATTCCTTCCACTTTATCCCCATGTTCTTTGTCATCTCCAACCTCCTGGCAAGCATGTTGTCGATTATTCCTTAGTCGAAAATAAGGTAATAGTAAAGTTGTCTTTACCATCATCTTCCTGCTTAAGCTGTTTCTTCGGCCAGCCTTCCTGCTCCACAACCACCACTTTCTGCTGGTCATTGTCCCATTTGAAATAGATCGATCCCGTGGCAACGTATGCACCTGAAACCTTGTCCCGGACATACAAGGCAGTTGTCACCAGTGTACCATCCCGGGGCACAACACCGGCAATCGTGTATTCATCCGACATGTTCGACATTATTGTAACGTCACCAATTTTGGCGAGTTTCATTAGAAGAGAATAATGACCATTTTCAGCGCCGGTGGTATCCTTAAACCGGACACCAACGACAGAAGAGGTGCCTTGGATGACTTGATAGCACTGAACTGACTTGTCCTTTGGAAAATTGGTCTGGTCGCTGGTCAATTCCTTCGAATCGGAAGAGTCTGAGTGATTCCACACAACCAGCTTCGTCCCATCTCCTAGTTTGCAGGAGAGATAGCCAGTTCCCAATTTCTCATGCTCAACCTCGCCGAGTTGGGCGGTCTTCACGGGGTTGTCGTAGTCTGACTTGCCGTAGAATTCAACTGTATTAGGAGCGGCCATTTTCACGTGGTTTCCAGGTTCGTTCTAAACGGGATCATGGAAATGATTAGATAATGATGGTCTTGACGTTGAACAGAGGAGCAGACAAAGGTAAAGAAAGATGAGGTCCTCAGACAGACGCATAGACAGACCTGATGACGGAGGTTCGGAGCTAGAAGCACAGAGATTGCTGTTAGAAGATTTCCAAAACCCACAATACTCTTTACTCACACAGGTGGAGATTTAGCTCAAATGTTCAAACAGATTCTTCAATGTTGTTCGAAGCTTTGTTTCGCATTAGAGCTGATGTAGTGCCTGTGGTATGGGGGACGAAGGTGGTTTATATATTGTTGATTGAAGCTGATGGAAAACAAATTCGTCACTACCATGCCAAACGACACCCAGTCTAGAGAGACATATAACGCAACACTTGCGTGGCTCAGCTGAATCCATGTCTCCATATGCATACTAATATATCACAGCTAAATGTTCCTAATGTCTCTGTTCCGAGTCAATATAGGAGCGATACCCTTCCAATTAGTCCTAAAGTCAAGCATCTCGGAGTATCATCAACTGTTGTTCATTCTCAGTATATGAAGGCTTTTCTTGGTCAATTGTTATTCTATATTAAACATTGAATATACATTGAGTCAAGCATAGTCCTAAACACGCTGCATCGATTACCAGGAGTACTTTCCCAATGCGCTCCGTAAAATTTAGACAGTACTGCAGCACCAGATGCGTGCGTTATATCCTGACCAATGAATGGAAAATGGAGTGGCGTCGACAGATGCATGTACGATACTCGTTAGTATGCGTTAACTGTTTGTGGAAATGAATATTACTATTACATTATAGCCACATTAGTTAGCAGTATCAAATCTCAGCCATAGCTGCATAGAGCTTTGCCTGACCAAGTATATCAAGTACTCCGTGCAGAACGGACCTCATGCTCCGTACAAGCAGCGCACATATCTATCCGACAGATCTCGTCTGTATCCCAACGGTACAGTCGTACGACAAAAGTATTTCCCCTTCCTAAATTAACTCCCTGCTATGTTAAACTGAGTGGCAAGGTTTTTGATCTCCGTGTTGTTCCACATAAGTGCAGTGCAGGTGGCACATACATATTTTAGCTGCTGGCTCGGTCCGCTAGTGGACCACCTGATTGGCCAGGGGTATTTCTCATCTCCACCATTTACACTCGGCTGTATTGAATCGAAGATCATGTCCGTGTTGGGTTCTTTTGAGGTTGCATTGCAATATTCATTGGCGCTTTCATGCAGTTTGCCAGACGTCCGTTTGCCCCTCTGAGATCATTTCTGGCTTGTTTCCATATTCACATGAAGCTCCTTCGAAAGATTCATGGTAGTAGGTAGGTCAGCATCATCGCCACCACATTCTATTCTCCACTTTCTTGCTTCCTCATCCGCATCAATTGGAGGTGGGCAGGAGATGCTGGCGACGAAAACCAACCCGACTCAAGAAAGACACTGAAAGAAAATAATTAGCATCTTGGCATACATGTGTGCTCTGTTAGCGAGTTCTGATTTCCACAAGTACGTTCTACTCCGTACGGAGTAAGCGGGATGTGGCTGGCTGAAGGAGGACGACCATTTCGACTTTTCTTTCGCTGTTGGGGATGATAATCTTTATATACCCATCTTTCCCTCTCCAAAGGTCCTCAGTATCAAGTACCCTGGAAGAATCAATACTAATCTGTACATATATTGAATAATGTATGGGATCCCCTGCAGAGTAGTTACCCAACAAAAATAGTAAGATCGCCTGAGACAATCGACAGATCACTCGATCTAGATTGCCCCGCATAGGCCCCACCGCCGATCCCTAGGGAGGTCTCATGCATGGATTACCTACCTACCTACGTAGGTACGAACTTTCAGAAATCAGTGTGTAGGATTGGTTTGTGTAAAGTGAAGCCTGTCAGATACGTATATTTCAAACTTCTCTCAATATGTCGACGGCTATGGCAATGGTTTATCTAACTCGAAGATATTTCGCGTTTGACAGAAAAAGTGACAATGAACAAAAAAAGGATCTAAACATAACGATTGGGAAGGGGAGGTCACGACATCAAAATCCTCTTGACTATCTCCACCACGTCTTCAATCATCTTCGCCTTTGATTGGGTAGAATCTAACACGAGCACATCCGGCTCATCGGCGGGGTCCTCCATCAGATCAAGCTGTGAGTCCACCATGGAAGACTTCATGTAGTGGTTTTCGGTCTCAGACCGTGCCACCACGCGATCCTTCAAACCCTCGCGGTCGTGCACAGATAAGAACAAAAAGGTGACAGTGACAGGGAAATCAAACAGCTGTGACAACCGTCGGAGCTCGTCACGGTAAACAGTGCGCAGTGCTGAGCAAGTCACAGCCAAGGCGGGGGAATCTGAGTGCTGTAAGCGGTCCATGACTGCACCGCGAATGTGAGCCAGCCAGTCCCAGCGGTCAGAGTCTCGCAGGGGCATATTTTTAGCCATCTTCTGGCGGGCGAGGCTGGAGTGGAGATTATCCCCCTCAATGACAGGGACTTTCAGTTGCTGGTTTAAGGCTTGCGCGGCGGTGGTCTTTCCACAACCACAGGGACCGATCAAGAATAACACGTCGCAAGCCGCATCGGGAGGTGAAGATTTGCCCCAGCATTCTGTGCTAAAGTAGTTGATGAAGCGCGAGGTGAGATCCGTGTCAAGACCCTTGGCGCGAGCGAGTGCCGGGGACGCCGCCTTGGCCTTCTTCGTGTCGTAAAGCAAGGCCCGACTGGGATCATCGTTATCATACTTCGAAGAGAAGAACTCCAGCAGCTTGGTAGGCGGGTTGACTTCAGCATCCTGGTTGGAGTCTCGGAGACGGTGCAACCAGCTTTGCTTAGGGAGTTGCTCAAACTCCAACCCAGCCTCCCTAAGCTGAGGCAGCAGGTCGTGAGTCCAGTGTATTAGCGTCGGGTTCGTGACATTCATGACCTCGTCTGCGACAGGAGCTAGACTGAGCTCGATAATACTGCTGGCCATGACGTCGACTGGAGTCCAGCTGAGAACATCATCCAGTTGCGGCAAAGCCTTGATTGTCTTAGCAGTTTGCAAGATCATGGGGATTGCCTCAGTAGCATTCCAGATACCGTGAGCGGTATCCGCGACAATCTGTCCCGCACGAAGGACTCGCGCGGTCATACCAGTGGTACGAGCAGCTCGGTTTACAATGTTCTCCGTGACCAGCTTGGACTGAGCGTATCCCATGCCCTGCGCATAGGACAGCGACTCGGGAAGCGCCTCCGGGACCCAGTTACCGGGAGAGCGCGCGACAGTACTAACTGAGGAACAGAAGGAGAAGGAAGCCGGGCGCGGGCCTTCGGCACTCAAGCAAAGATCCAAAAGATTGCGGGTAGCGGCGATACAAGGCCCTTCAAAACTTTCCAGGGCCCAGTTGAAGTTCACTGACCAAGCGCAGTGAATCACGGCAGTAACCGACTTCTTGATATGTGCATAAACTTCAGCGTCGAGGCCCAAGTCGGTAGAGTTGGACAGGTTTGAAGGAAGAGCAATAATCTTGCGCTCCGCGGCTGGTGACAAGGTAAACAACAATGCGCGAGTCCGGAGACTTTGGGCTACACGTCTGCGGGCAGCAATTCTGGTGTTAGCTCGCACGAGACAATAGACCTTTTTCACTCGGTCTGACTGGGCGAGTTGAACAGCAATGTGAGCACCCAAGGATCCAGTAGCACCGGTGAGCACAATGTGGTCGCCATCATCATCCCGATCAACGGGGATATGTGTCTTGAAACCACTGCTGTGTTTCTCAATCAGACGATGCATCCTATCCTCCACTGGGGACTTTTCCTTCGGAGCCTGGCCTGAGTACAGGTCCACGATATACTGTGCCATTGCCTCGATCGATGGGTTCTCGAAGACAAAGTTCCGCGACAACCTTTGACCACCGAGGTCTAGGGTGCGTGTGATGGCAGTTCGGATACGAATTGACTGTAAACTGTCGATGCCTAAGCTGAAGACATCGGTATCATTCTCCAAAGTGGCTGGATCAACGGATGGTGCAATCTCGAGAAGAGTCTCCCGGAGGAATCGTAGAACCTCAGCGCCATCTAGAACCTGGTCACCCTGCACATCGGGGTCCTCGTAGATCTCATTAATCTTCTCAGCAAAATCCTTATAGAATGCAGAGCGAATGACCGTTCCCTTGTCAGTCTTTCGATAAACAGAGTCCTTATCGAGAATGTGGATCATATCGCGAGACACATAGGCGTAAGCCGGCAATTCCGCATTGCACGCCTCAATATCCGGGAAAATATTGTCAATCAACTCATCGTCAGTAATGAAAATGCATTTATCGGAGGGGATTATAAAGAGACCAATACGAGGCTTGGTACTTCCGAACGCGATAGCTTCACCAACATTGGGGTTTTTGCGGGCAACCCCTTCAATGGTCAACGGGTTTGCCTTCTCGCCATTCTCAAGAACCAACGTGTCATCCAATCTTGCGTAATATCGCCATGCGTTTGGAGTAGTCGGGTGCTTTTCGAACAGGTCCTTGGTTGCGTATGAGTTGTCCGGGCGGTTGCTAGCAACCTTGGAAGGCCAGCCCTCCAAGACGGAAAGCTCATAAATCCCAGGCATACCTGGCTGCTCCTCCCATCGAATATATGGCAGCAAGGATGGGCCCGGGCGGACATAGTCCCAATCCAAGTCCGAACGGTCGCGGAAGGAGGTCATGAGCTGGCCGGTCTCTGTAGTTCCGTAATGAGATACAAGACGGACACCATTCTGGACCAATGTGTCTCCGATTGGCTTGGGGCAAGATGATCCACCAAACATCACAAGCTCAAGGCGAGCCATTTGTTGTAGACCCTCGTCGATCTCTGCAAGTAGTTTCAGGGCGTACGGCACACCATACAGAACCTGAATCTCCTGGTACTTCTTCAGGGTGCTCAGCAGAATGGGGGCTGTGAGGGGCAAGCTAGAGTTGTACATGTATATAATCTTCTCGGAATGAATGGCTCTGAAAAGACAGCTAATTCCATGAGCATGGAAGAGGGGAAGGGTGATGAAACCCTTAAGTCCGAAGTTGTTGGCGTAGTTCCTCAGAGCTCCGGAATGAGTCTGGTAGATTGGTTTCGGGTGGCCAGTAGAGCCACTAGAGTGAATCACCCAGGTAATGTTATTGCTTTCGGTCGGACCGTGCAAGTTCGCTGCGGGAAGACAGGCGTTCGCTACTTCATGCGAGGCTGCATCTGCTGGGGCCACAGCAGAGATATGAGTAACACCAGTTCGATTGGTGACTTTTTCTCCGACAGACTGAAAGCTTGAGTGGGTCACAAGGAAAGTGGCATTGGTGGCCTCCAGCAGACTGACATAAGCATCTTCAACGATTCGAGTTGACAGCAGGAGCACGGTATGTCCAAGCCGGGAGATGGCAAGCAATGAGATCAAGTATTCAAAATCAGACACACCCAAAAGACCTACTACCTGAACAGCGTCATTTGATGACAGTCTCTGGGGAATGTCTTTGCAGTAGTAGACAGCCGCAGCTTCAACGAGGAGATCCAACTGCTTTGATTAGTATATTCGTGTGCACAAGAATGGGTGAATGAGGTCTGTACCTGGTGGGGTGTATAATACACATAATCTGTGCCAGATGAGGGATATCCAACTATAGGTTTATGTGCTGCCTCCCCTGAAGCTTTGGCGCGCAGGAGGTCATTGACAGTATAGATGTCTTGCTTCGGGAGGGCAACCTGCCCAACTGACGTTATCGTGGCGGTATTCACCGGAAGTGCTGAGATGACGGGTGTAGAGAGAACCGATGCTGCCATGTTTACATACAGTGTGTCGCACTGAGTAGAAAATCTCCAAGTGGCAAGTCATGGAGATGGTGTTCCTTTTTACGTCGGCCTATGAATCCAACCTATCGGTCGGGAATAGTCCAGCCACCACATGAGCCAAGAGTTCATGATCCATAAGTCAGTTTTCCTATGAAGTGAATTCCGACAAGAAAACATTGCATCATTCGCCTTCGATGTTTGCGGGGGTTCTTTTCCGACATGGTTTCCAAAGGATTTCCGAAGTGGCGGAGAAACGTCCACGTGGGTCTCTGGCGGAAAAGGGCCAAGGGTCCACTGTGGGGCCGAATGCACGTACCAACTGGGTGTTGGCCATGGATGTTGACTTTCACTGAAAGTCAACAGGTAGATGCGGATAATGTCCATCGCACACCTCCCAACATTTGTATGTTCTTTGTCAAAAAGCCCAATTTTGTATTCGAAATGGGTTCTCTTTACGACCTCTGTTGCAAGTACTCAAAGTGCATATTGTTCATGAACGATCTTCGTATACAACGGACATAAAACTTCTCGTCTAGTGTCACCTAAATACAGGATACAAGATTTGAACGGGGCGATTGGGATATGTCTAGTAATCTAATTGATAGCCTTTCAATTTGTGTCTACAGTGAGCTCTAAACGGTGAACTTGATCTTGTTGGCTGGACCCGCTGCGACGGCAGCCTTGCGCACTGCCTCCTGTCCCACCTCCTCAAAAATATCATAGCCCCAATTTGCTGGGAAATTGAAGCGCTTGTGGCGCTCAAGACCGGTCAACTTGGCATACGCGCCATCGGGCAGAGTTTTCACCTGGAGGTTGGCCGCGATGCGCGACGGGGTCACACTCTTTGACAGTACAACAGTGCCTCGCTGTACACCCCAGCTGGCAAGAAGAGGACCAGGGTCCATATTAACCTCCTTCGCAACCTGTGTGACAACAGGGTCGTCCACAGTTCGAGGCTCTCCAGTCTGGTTATTGCCGAGAGGAGAGTAGGCTTCAACTATAATACCCTTGCTGTTGCATAAATTGACCAGCTCGGGCTGCTGCAGGTATGGATGGGCTTCGATTTGGTTGGCTGCAGGCACAACGTCGACCTTGCTCAAGAGCTCTTCCAGGCGGCGAATGTTGAAGTTGGAGACACCGATCGCTTTTACTTTTCCCGTGGCCAGAAGCTTCTCCATCGCCTTGTAGGTGGCAATATAGTCGATGTCTGCTAGTTCGAAAACACCGTTCTCGTCCAGGGGGAACCACTTGTCGCCGCCTCGGAATGCACTGCGTGTATGTTAGTATCCCATTCCAAATTATTATTGGACATCATGAGTACGCAGATAGCTTACCAAGGCCAGTGCATCAGGTATAAGTCAAGGTAATCAACATCAAGATCATCAAGGGTCTTGTTCAAGGCCGGCAGGACATCCTCAGGCGCGTGCTTTGTGTTCCACAGCTTGCCAGTAATGAAGATCTCCTCGCGAGGCACACCGGACTTCTTGATACCAGCGCCAACCTCGGTCTCATTGCGGTAGATGGCGGCGCAATCGATGTGACGATATCCCTCCTTGAGTGCAACTTCCACCGCGTTCTCAACCTCAAGAGGTTTGGCTTGCCAGGTGCCAAAACCAACAGCTGGGATCTTGGCGCCGGTGTTCAGTGTAAAGTGTGTCTGGATGGCCATGGTGGATGCTAGGAGGAATGGAGGGAAGAGGAAGAAAGAAAGATAGGGCGTCACTAGCAATTAAATTGATCAGCTGGGACTTATAGTATCAGTTGCGTCAATTCATCTCAAGGAAAATGTTGGAAGTTGAAATAAAACCCATATTCAAAACACACTGACTGCACTTGGGTGCAGCCAAGACGATGTCGGAGGAAGGGTGGACCCGTGATCGGATAAGGGCGGAAAATGGATTCAAGAAGGAAAAGAAACCAAGCTCCTTGGCTTCGTCCAAGCAATTTGGCAAAGTGACCACGGATAACTGCCGAGGTCCCGGGGAAAATCCGGGCTTCTGTCTCTCACAATTCCCCGGATTTCTGCGTTGGCACATACTCTGCGCAAATAATGAAATGAGAATGGGTCTGTTAGGGACACCGCGCTTTCCCATACATGGACGTACCTACCATGGTTCTATTCTTCCCGCATGTACATGTTTTGACTCCACATGTCCGAACTCCATGGCTAATGAGCGCATACAGGTACTAAAACTCTAGGCCATAGCAACGATATCACGTCGCTAATTGTTGCCCCGGTTTATATTTTTGGCTTTATCACTGCGTTGGAAATTCTTGGAATGCAAGTCACTCAACGAGTCATCCTGATTGCCTGATCTCAACGTGTAGATGAAATTGGCAACGCAATGGATATCTCTATGTTTGACAATTCATCCAATACATATAGCTCCTACTTCTTCCCCCTACAGAAGCGCCCCAATAGCTGTAGGTATCACCTTGTCCGCCTTTGCTGCTGGAGGAATCATGCTACCACTCAACGTCTCGGTGGGTTATCTCCATTGGATGAAGGTGAAAGCGAGAAAAGCGGACGACGCAGTTGGCCAGAGACATTACAAGTATATTTGGTATATATGATCGTCAAGGGTATCGAGGATTCATAACTACTTCACCTTACTCGGACCTTCGTATCAGTGTGCCCACATCTATTCAAGTACCGGAAGTGTTGACCTGACGGTTTCTCTTGAAAAACGCAGGTCAGACGGCAACCTTTTACCCTAGATGAGCTGGACGGGTCAGCAAGGTCACAAGCAGCGAAGTAATAGATCACTCACAAATAGGCAGGCTGTCATACTGCGGCCAGAAATCAAGCGCTAAACCCTCGTTCGTAGCAAGATGGTCCAGTAGAAATTCGGTCTGCGGATCAAGTAAAGAGGGCGCAGCATGATTGTCGATCCCAGCCATATTACCTGCTGCTTCTTCGCCCGGTCTTGTGAAAATAGCTTGCGTGGCTATTCTATCCCTCTCCATTTGTCCAAGATCAAGTACCTCGCGATGATATGCGGTAGAAGGAGAAAATACACCGACAGTCATGCTTTGCTGGTTGGTCCCATTATCAGGATGGATGTGGGGATTGCGTAAAGCTGAAGGTTGCGACCTTGTCAGCTCTCGACGCAGACCCTGGAGTATAACACTGTATCTCCACGGTGGCGCATTCCGAGCAGTGGCATCGGCAAGGTGGGCCTGTGCTCTCTCGCATAATCTGTAGAGCGTGGATTCGTCCAACGCGGAGGAGGCAAAGAGAACATCCGGGCTCTGGTCAAAACGAATATTGACTGGTGAAATCCGACCCCGTTGGACTTGGATGAGATAGAGGTAAATGATGGATAATGCGTTGAAAGCAATATATTGTGAGTACCAAAAAGATGAAAAGAGCTGCTTCTCCTGGGCAAAGGTGAGAATCAAGTCAATCGCGTCTCGTGCTGCCGTCAAACATGTGCTGAGGTAATATTGGAAGCTTGCTTCGCATTCGGGCCAGATATGTGCATAGTTCCGGAGCAACAGAGGCCGGGAGATGAATGTCAAAGCGTGATACCGTGCCAGCTGTAAAACAGTCAGTTGGCGTCGCATCCCAGGCATCAAGCTGTCTGGATGAACAACACCAGACAGGAATGCCGGCAACTCGGCATGCCATTCGGCGATCCTCCCGCACAAGTCTCGAATGATATCAATCTGCTCTTTGGTTGAGACGCCCGTGACCATATATGGTTCTTTGGCAGCCTGTGTAAGAATGCGAGCCAGCATGGTATGAAACACAGGGGCATCCATTAAACAATCCCGGTTGGAGATTATCTTTTCGTGCCGGGTCAGATCTTGATCATTAATGCGAGTGGGAAGCTCTTCGTCCAAATCCTCATCCTGCCAAAGGCGGGGCCGACCCAGGATCACGCTCAGGTATTTGTCCAGAGTATATGAGCACCAGAGGACGCGACGTCGGCATTCCTTTCGTATCAAGTCTTCTTCGTCAATTCCAAGCCGTGGCCGCTTATTATGGAAACCCAAGGCCATCATCAACTGAACTGTCGTCCCAAATGTGAACCATGCCTTGTGTGCTCGCGACGAGCTTAGAAGGTACAGCACCATCAGAAAGCGAGCCTGAACAGAGCCCAAACTTGGCGCCCCGGTCTCTTGCGACAGAAGGGACTCTGCCTTTGTATAATACAGCTCGCTTGTTTGCCAGCCTGATTCGTCAGCATCTGTGATGTGCCCCTCTGAGTCTGGCTGGAACATTGCTGAGGTACAAAATATCAGCAGCAGAATTGCCCGAGAAGCTGTGTCTAGCGAGGTTTCTCGTGCAAATGCAGCGTCTTCGTATAGATCATCGATCAGTAGCTCGATCGTCGGTCGGTGAAGGACTCGATAAGTCGGTGCTGCAAATTCAAAATATCGCCGGACCAAAATGTCTGCAGCTCGCCGATCAGGCCATTTGAATTCGGCTAGGCCAATAATGGGGACAATCCGGTCGCCATGGGAGAATATCGACACAGTTGGTGCTGTACCCTCACTCTGTTGCTCAACTAACAGCTTTGAGGGTGTTGCAGGCAGGTTCTGAACTACTCGTCCAAGAAATGAATGCGCCGAGGTGGGCCCCAGGTACTGAGAGGCAATATTAGTCGATCCTAGTTGATTTGGCGGGTCGACAGGAGTCACTGGCACAGTCTGCTCAAAGGTAGGATCCGGAGATCTGTCAAAAGCTTGGTATTGATTGCTGCCTCCACTCGAGCTTGTCGGCCGCTCTCTCTGATGGCCGAGAGAAAGTGGACTCACTGCGGCGCCTCTTCTGTAGGCGGCATCGTAGGTGCAAGACAGCTGCCGTTGTTCACAAGGCCCACAAGGCAATGTCCCTGTACACGCTTTTTTCTTCACTTTGCAGGCATCGCAGGCGCGTGTCACTTTGCGCAGTTTACGTGCATCGCTGGCCATTTCCGACTACCGCAAGTGGAGCGGAAAAGTCGATGCAGCCAACCCGTTTTCAAGATTACGAACATGGTGGTTCGTTTAGTTTTTCCGACAATATTATCCGCTCTTCCGCTTTTCCGTCTCACGTGATGATGCTTAGACCCCAGGTCGGATAATGTGCAGATATATCATGGCGGATAAGCGGAAGACAAAGCAGCAAGGGGCGGGTAAGTGATTTGGAACCCTCGGCACGACCAACTTCCCCCGAAGACGGAATTGATATTCGACCGCCACTGAACTCTCGTTCTTTATTCACCCAATCAAAGAGGACCTAGATGGGGCTACTTAGCTGGGTTGCGGGGAAGATATCGCGGGGGTGGGCTTGTGGCTCCCAGGAAACTTAACATCCCCTAACACGTGTAGCAAATGTGACCGCCATTAAGGAATAGTTAGGAGAACAAAGCAATCATCTACGGGGTCTTTCCCTACGAGCCAACTTTGTTTTTCCGCATCCGGGGACGTATATATGTGCCTCGTTGCTAGGCTCGGTAGATAGTTTGTATCAACCGAATATTTCGCCCCTTTACTTCTCACCAAAGAGTGTGTGGTCGCAACTATGCCCCAATCTCAACTTGATCCGGTGTCTCAAGCCGACAAAGACAATGAAAAATTCTTCGGGTCCGAGGAAGTGGAAAACTACTCCAACATCATCACCATCGACAACAACCAAGTGTTGGGCCTAACTCATGAAGATGCCGAATTCTATAACAATTTCTCAGTCGAAAAGAGGAAAAATGTGTTAAGGAAGGTATGGACCCCTAATATTGCACTACAAGAAAGTCATTCATCTCAGTAACTAACCTTACCTAACCCTACAGGTTGACATCCGCCTGGTCCCCATGTTGGCGATATTGTACCTCGTGTCTCATTTGGATAGGGCAAATATCGGAAATGCGAAGATTGCAGGCCTGGTTGAGGACCTAGGCATGAGTGGGATTCAGTATAACATCGCACTTAGCCTGTTCTTCATCCCATACGTTCTTCTTGGTTTGTTTCCTATTCATGGTGTTCCTGAGCCCATCCTTGCTGACCCATGATAAGAGGTGCCCAGTAACATTCTGCTGAAGAAGTTTGCCCGACCATCTGTTTACCTAGGCTTCTTGGTAGTCAGCTGGGGAATCATCGTGGTCTTAACCGGTGTTGTGCAGAACTTCGGTGGATTGGTGGCTGTTCGTATCTTGCTAGGTGTCTTCGAGTATGTCCACACTGATTCATTCATTGACCATGAGGAAGACGTATTCCAAATACTAATGTGCAGTATAGAGCAGGATTCTTTCCAGGCGCAATCTACCTGTGTTCTCATTGGTATATGCCTAAGAACCTAGCTACCCGGATTGCTTTCTTTTACTGCGCGAGTGCATTGTCCGGCGCATTCTCCGGTCTGCTTGCGGCTGGAATTGCAAGGATGGATGGTGTTGGTGGTTATGAAGGCTGGCGCTGGATCTTTATACTCGAGGGTCTGCTCACCGTTTTGCTCGGGGTGCTTTGCTTCTTTCTTCTTATCGACTCCCCCCGGCTATCCACCAAGTGGCTGGACCCGGACGAGATTCGCTTCTTGGAGCTACAACACTTTATCAAGGACGGTGGCCGGTTCAAGGAAGAACAGAAAAAGGCTTCATGGAAAGATATGCGTGCCGTGATGCTAAACTGGAGGATGTACTTGCTTGCCTATATCCTGCTTTGCCAATCGGCTTGTTCCTATGGTTTGTCACCTAATCCTAACGGAATCAAGTGTGATGGTCACTTACCTCCCCTAGGAACCAAATTCACCCTCCCTACTATCACAAAAGGAATGGGATTTGAAAATACCAATGCGCAACTCATGACGGTTCCGCCCTATGTTGCTGGTGCTATCTCTGCCGTCGTCTTCTCAACGTTATCTGATCGATTCTACTGGCGCATGCCGTTTGTGGTAGCTCCAGTAATGCTCATCGTGATTGGCTATTCGATAATAATGGGCCTCAAGGGCAATCTAGAAGGCGCCAACATCGGGCCGGGCTTCTTCGCCATTATCTTGACATGTATGGGCATATATCCTACTCACCCGGCAACAACATCGTGGACTATGAATAACTTGGCTCCATCGAATCGCCGTGCGATTGGGAGCGCATTCAACATATGTATTGGCAACATTGGCGGTATTATCGGCAGCTATATGTATCTCGATCATGAAGACCCGACTTACCCCACGGGCTTTGGCTTATCTTTGGCATTTGGAGGAACTGCTCTGATGGCAGCTTTGATTCTCGAACTGTCCTTCTTTTGGGGAAACAAGCGCAAGGCCAAACTCAGCGAGGACGAAATCCGTGAGAATTACACCGATGAGGAGCTACTGGAGATGGGAGACAAGTCACCGCTGTTCAAGTATACACTGTGAAGCAAATTTATCACTCTGCATAATGTGGCAAAGCGCAGAGTTAATAGTTACAGGACAATAATCTAACTACCAATATTGGCAATCATCTATAGGAGTACTCCTGCTTAACGTTTTTGACCTAGCATTTTACTATGTTTGAACGAAACTCGTTGCTTACTCTTGGAAGTACTAGATGGAAGACTCAATTGAATGTATTTCTTCGGGCATCCAAATTTTTGATGGCATGAGCGATTATTGTTTCTTAATTGACGGTATTTTAACCCATACGATTTGTAAAAAGTACAAAAACAAAAATATGAGGGCCTGAAGCGCGATTCGAACACTCGGCCTGTCCGAATTAGAGATGTGAACCCAAACGGAGGATCATACCACTAGCAGATTGATGCCATAGATAAGGTAATCAGCCAGCGTCGGAAATAAGAATCACTATAGGTTGGTAACTTGAAGTCCCCTTGGTTCCAACGTTCGGCCGCCACTAGTTATATTAATCGCCAGGTCACCAGGCTACCGCTCGTCAATTGGTTTTCCTTCACATGCAAATATTGCTGATAGCTTGGTGTAGAATTGTAAGCTTTTTGTTCACAGCATAATACATCAGTCCGTACTTTTCCAGGCAAAGGTTGTATCACATTATCTTATTAATACAGCCTGCCAACCTTGGTTACCTAGGTGGAAACATAAAAATCTGCATAGGGTAATATGTAGGAGCCCTTCCAAGGTTTCATTCCTAGCCAGGTAAAAATAAAATACTATCCCAATGTTGAGACAATTTTATCGGCGGAGTATGTACGACAGAAGGCCGATTGACGAAGTTCACGAAGGAAATGGGGGGCGGTGCGAAATGCCTCCGTCTGTTGCTGGTGGTAGCCAAGGGCGTAAAGCGAGGCTGCCACGTCTCCGAGTTTCCGCCAAGAGAGATAACCTGGCATGTTTGTCAATACTTTCAAATCAAATGGGGTCTAAGCCAGAGATCACTTACTCTGCTCACCATCCACCTGTGAATGAGATATAAAATTATCATGCTGTAGAAAAAGCTGTAGATCTTTCATACAATCCATTGGCAAACATCCATCTAAACATCGATCCGAGTACGAAAGCGCAGGTTTTTAAAGCTTACGGCGTTGTTTCTCTGAGTCATATAATGGCTCAGCACAAGCTAAATCCACAGAGGCTCGACAGAAGGCCCCTTAAAATACCCTCCGAGTCAATCGTCGGGACCGAGCTGTCCCTGGCGGGGGTGAATATACGTCCGGTTCCAAAACGGAAAACTTCATCCCAAGAGAACTCTCCCCGGGTACGAAAAATGCCGGCTCCACGAGCCCTATTGAAGTCGTGTTTGCGTGATCAATCGTGTTTGCATGATCAATTGATTGAAGATGTTGGTGGAGAAATGTCAAACCTGGACTCTGCTCTCCCATTGGATACGTTCTGGGTCTGGGGAGTGGAAGGTACCCGCCCACGGGTGGACCAATTGGGAAAACACTCTCTCATTGGTTGTTGAGTCTGGAATCTGCCAAACTGGACGATGACTGGCCCAACTCCTTGGCTAGTATCTCCACCGAGGTTGTCCTGCAGCCGCCCATTTTTGCCGAAAATTCACCGCCGTAATGGAATCATCAGACTGTTCGATCGATAGATTACCAAGCAAGAAAATTGATGAAGTCATGTACTGGCACTATTGGCCCATTTACCTTTCTGGATACATGTCATGTACATGTACGTATAGGTAGTTGGAGGTGACGACTGCTGGTTTGCGGGGGCGGGAGGTTTAGGAGGTTTATAGTTTATTCGCTCTGTTAGGTAGCCCCTTCCTATGTACACATGTCCATAAACGGAAGGAATAAAGTCGACAAGTGGCAGATTGAGAAAGATCGTAGTCATCGAGGAAAGACTTGCTTAAAGGGGGAAAGTTTAAAAAGCCCTGGAGGGAAAGCAGGTCCCTAAACCTGGAACACCTAAACTCTAAGGCTGCCTGCATACCCGTGGACATCCATGAATGTACCTAAACAGATAGGGCAGATAGCGAGATAAGAGGAATCGCGCTAATCTGGATTCAGTGATATTAATAATAGTCCCTATGTAGAGTATTCCTGTGTTATATGTACCCAGATGGGCAAGTACAAAGCGTTGGGGTAAAGGAATATGACTTTAAATGGTACGCTCACGGGAAACTGCTTTGCCAAGAGAGCCTTGGAAGCGGTAACAAACCTACTAACTATAATTCCACCACCTCCAAAGCTGGGCGTAGTTATCGCTTCCGGCATGAAGAGCTCATTCTGCATCTCTGTGCTTTTTTAAGTGGCAAATCTGGTATGGCCTTCCGGTATAATATCGAAACTGTTTCATGGCCAGTGATTGTATTATTGTCATATACAGATATATATACGCTGATAAGAGCTTTGCCTTTTGAATAAAAATTGTTTAATCTGTTTCGGAGAGCAAAGTCATATAGACTTGATCTTCCCAATTCAAATATTTCGGCAACACAAGCGGGCTTAACGACACTTACCGGGAAGTTGCCCGATAAACTTCGCCAGTAGACATCCCCTCGCGACCTGCAGGTAGAACTTCTTCCCCGCAGCCGAAAAGTGGAGTTTCCGGTCTTGGGAGTCTACTCCAATTGAGGGGAACAACATTGAAACCGGGTGATAACCGCTTCAGCCTGGGGTATTGAACCAAAGATTATGAAATGTTGAGGAAAAAATACGAAGAGTGACATAGCTACATATGTAGGAAGCAATCAGACTATAAGGTTGAGAGTGAGGGCGATTTACTTTGGGCGAGATACGACACCGAATACCCCTGATGCCCACGCCACCCAGATAACGGACGCATTAGGCCCTAATTCCGCTAAAACGTTGAGGCGTGAGGGTTAAATAGTCTCTCCAACCCCAGGAAATGGATACCCAATTCACTCTTATTTTCTTGGCATATAGACAGTCAATATATCAACATGTCACCGGACAAAAAACAAGAGGAGCCCTTAACTCCCACTGCTTTCGGTGTCGGTCAGGTCAATGAAAGCTCTCATGATGCCGTCTTCGGTACAATCACGGAGGACGGCCCGAACTATCGCAGTGTATGTGTCCCCTGCGATAGTAGTGGTCGTTATTCTCGCTAACAATACATTAGGTGGGTTGGCTAGGCACAGCCGTGCTGATGATGAAAACACAAATAGGCCTCGGTGTCCTCTCCATCCCAGTGGCCTTCGATGCCCTAGGTGTAGTTCCCGGTGTGATCTGCTTGTGTGCCATCGCTGCGATTACAACATGGTCCGACTATATTATTGGCGTCTTTAAACTTAGACATCGCGAGGTGTACGGCATTGACGATGTTGGTGAGCTTCTTCTTGGCAAGCCTGGTCGAATCGTCCTTGGAGGTGCCTTTGTTCTCTGTATGTCCCCTGCATGGCAAACACATGATGCTATTTATTGACATCTCACAGGGTGGATCTTCGTCGCCGGCTCTGGTATGCTCGGCGTCTCCATCGGTCTCAACGCAGTCTCCTCTCACGCCACTTGCACCGCCGTCTATGTTGCCGTTGCCGCCATCCTCGGATTTTTGTTCGGCAGTATCCAGACATTAGGACGCATCTCATGGCTCGCGTGGCTGGGACTTTTTAGCATTCTAACTTCCAGTGAGTGATGCTCTCCACGCGGTGTATCCAAGCTAACCGTCTTATTGTTCTCATCGTGACGGTCGCCGTCGGTATCCAAGATCGCCCTTCCGCCGCCCCAAAAGACGCTGTCTGGGTACCCGATTACAAGATTGTGAAGAGCGATGTATCGTTCACCGACGCTATCACCGCTATCTCAACACTCGTGTTTGCTTTTGCCGGCACTCCAGCATTCTTTTCTATCGCATCTGAGATGCGCGACCCTCGCCATTACAACCGGTCACTCATCATTTGCCAATCTGTTGTCACTGGATACTACCTCGCGATCGGCATCGTTATCTACTATTTCTGCGGATCATACGTCTCGTCTCCTGCCCTCGGGTCGGCTGGCCCAACTATCAAGATTGTCAGCTATGGCTTCGCGCTTCCTGGGTTGATCGTCAGCACACTACTTTTTGTCCACGTAAGTCCTGTTCAAACGCTACGTGTCGCTTTAGCTAGACTAATAATTCCAAGATCACGGCGAAGTATATTTTTGTCCGCATCCTCGGTAACTCCCGGCATTTGGTAGCCAATACTGTTATTCACTGGGCCGTCTGGCTTGGCTGTACCTTGGGTACTACGATAATTGCCTATATCATCGCCAGCGCTATTCCCGTATTTAGCGACCTTGTCTCACTTGTTGGTGCCTTGCTTGGTACGCCCATGTGCTTTCAACCGATGGCCGGTATGTGGCTGTACGACAACTGGGGCAAGGGCAAGAACAACAGAACCACTAAATGGGTCATCATGGTTGCATGGTGTGCCTTCATTATAGCAGCTGGAACCTTTTTGATGATTGGGGGAACTTATGGGTCCGTTGTTACCATCATTAACACTTACAAGGAGTCTGGGGGTTCGGCTGCCTGGTCTTGCGCTGACAACTCAAGCTCGTAGAGCGACGCTCCTCAGAGGCCCGGACATCGACGGCTACGGTTATTGAACAACCATATAGTATCGCCTCTTTACATCTACCAATGTACAGTAAAAATATCGAGAATGTCACAGTCGTATGAAGCGCCAAGGATACCCAGAACGCTTATCCGTGAGGTCAGTTAAATGGCTCTTGTAGCAATTAGGCTGCACTGAACAACGTAATGGAGTCGGCGAGTATCATTACGGACGTGGCAACAAGTTAAAAGCCCCCGAAATTGCGAAATGGGCCTGTGGTCAGCCCCGAAGGTTTTACGCGGACTCCGCCCGCCCGTTGCCGTATTTAACCGAGCGAAGAGAGGGATAGGAAAATGTGCTATTGCACTTCACAATGGACGAAATTTAATGGTTCATAGTCGCTGAGCATAATCCAGCTAACGAATCTTGACTGGCATTATTGGACAAAGTGATATAGTGAGTCTTAGGAGGTGCCTAGTAAGGTGATGCGAGGGTCCGGCAAACTAGGAAAAGTGATAGAAGTTGCTTGATTTCTACTAATAAGGGGGTCTATTTGCTCTAGCATTCATTGTTTAAATTCTAGAAAGAACATCCATCACTCCTGTCCAACATGCCATTGATTTCCGACCCTGAATCCCACTGGCCAAGGATCACTTGCGTCCAACACCATCTGTTTGAATGAATTAATCCAAGCACTTCCTTTAACAGTTGGCAAGACAGCGTCATACTCTCCGAACTTTTGTGTCCCGCGGATGTGGCACTCAAAGGTACTTCCGATGATGCTTCGATGGGTGAATTTCTCACCAACCCCGAGCTGGCCACGAGCATGAAGCACTGCCATCCTTGCGCTGCTACCTGTGCCGCACGGACATCGATCAAATCTTCCTGGAGAAACCACAACTGTATTCACGGCCTCTACTTTCGTTCTCGGGATGAACGGGAATGAAAGAGGCTTGTTGAAGGGCATGTTTGATTCGCTCTCCGTATTCAATCAGCTTCGGACCGTTCTGGTTGTTGATGCGGATTCCGAGCGAGGTCGCGTCGACAGTTGCGTAAATAATTCCGCCCCATGCGATATCGACAGACACAGTTCCTAGTCCGAGGTCTTCGACTTTGTAATCCAGAGCAAAGACAAACGCAGGGACCTTCTCAAATGCGACAGCCTTGCACTTCCCATCCTCGCAGTCCGCAGTAATTTAAACTAGTCCTGCGGGTGTTTCCAAGACCATCTTGGTAACAGGCTCATTATCTTCACCATTCCTGTTTCAAGAAGAACTGTGGCTGTGGCGATAGTGTTGCCCCCGGACATTGGCGGGTACTCGTCACTCTCCATAATCAAGAACCCAACATCTGCTCTGGGGTCGCAAGCAGGTAAAACAAGATTCGGACACATTGAAGCGCGCCTGCGGGGCTCTTGCATAAAAGCTGGCGGATGTGATCTTCTTTGTCTCGGAAATGAGCAAGCTTGTCGTACATGGTGTTGCATCCTGCAGGGTTCAAGACACCTCCGACGATTACATCGCAAACCTCGCCAGCGCAATGGCAGCCGACGACATTGATAGATCTTTCGAATTTCATTTTCGCGGTGGATGTAAGGGTGAGAAGAAAATAACACCCAGGGTATGAGTATCTTCCGCAGAAAAAGGAAGGGCTTTATTTATTGTTACAAATCAGCTCGCTGGAGCATATATACGTTAGAAACAACCCCGCAGCCCAGCTGGTATTGCGTGCGGAGAGTAGAAGCCCACATGCGCTGGGTTCTAAATTCTTTGGCTTATGACAGTACGCACGCCGGCACTGTAGCCGACGAGAGGATTCGGACCCGTGGGAAGAAAACTGGGGCCAGGTTCCTCGCTTTCAAATATAATACGCTGCTTCCATTGCCCGGCTGACTCTTTGAACATGTTGTCAACGCCTTAATCGGTTTGATCAATGGTTATTTTTCTGAGCCTTCCCGTAAGACGAGTAGTTTATATTGTAATCTATATTAATCAATATTATATTGTATTATTTTGTCTTTTAATTTCTGCAGTTCGCTAGCGTTGGTCTTCGTATATCAGAAATATTTGAACCTTAATTCGAAGTCGCAAATTGCACAGGTAAATCACCTGGGCATCTTCTCGGGAACCTAAGCGATACATGCCGTCCCACAATAGTCGGCAACGTTACCGACATCTGTTTCCTTAACTATGAAGATATCTACTGTCCACTGATGTTATCACTTGATGGGGATTGATAACCGACGTCAGTCGATCCACGTTTAACTTTGGGAAAGACGTGGGGATCGTTTCACCGGGTTATCTTGACCATATTTGTGTGGTAATTGCCAGGACAGATCTACCTACAAATATGTAGATATTGAACTTTGTATCCGCGCTCATTCATCTAGTTTCCTGTCGGTTGCAGTTAATATGAACAATATTGCGTTCATTTTGTAGATCATATATATTTCACACAAGTCTCTTCAGACTTTTCCTGAGAATCAGTTCTATTTCTCCATGCCTACTTTTAATGCCTTACAGGATCAAGTTATGTTATTAGCAATCCGAATTTCCATTCTAGGTGTATACCAATGCTTGGCGGGAATGAAGATAGTCGCAAGTGATCCTCCATGCCTGCCTAGGTACCTTGTACACGTAGGAATAACGAATTACCGTGATCAACCTCCGTAACTGCTATCTTGCTCGAATAGGGAAAGTCTCGGTGTTGACCAAATCTTGTAGACCACCGTTGTTAAGTTATCAAGTTGTAAGAAATCTCATTTACTATGGTGTTTTGGGGTGGCGGGTCGCTTGTGAAATACGTTGACTAGTTAGTTAGTTAGTTAGTTATTGGGCTGCCTAGAAACATAGGCATTAATAACATTTTCTTCCCTATGATTCTGTCTGGATCTGACTGTGAGAGGCACATAACATGCCCGCACCTTATCAGACCATATAAGTGCGTTAAATACGTTCTGGGATAATGGCATCTCCAATTTAATATAGTCGATTTCATTGGCTATCAGGGGTTACCTTGGAAAGGATGATGCTGTAGGGCTCGGCGATATTTCGGAAATACCTTAAAACTCGGTATCCTCTTCTCTATCTCCAACTTCTATTTGACTTTCTGATCTGAAAAGAGAAGAAAAATTGATCACCTACAAACAGAAACAAGAGAATACAGTTGGGAGCGGTGAAATCCCGACAAACAAGGCAGAAAATCCGTGTTAACCCTTTTTTCGAGACTTTGGCAGACAATTTCCGTACCGCCTTATATACGCAACACCCGGAAATATGGACTTCAAGATAAGCTCCTACGCTAGAAGCAAATCTCGCCGATCGCATACTAAATCTCGCCTTGGGTGTGGGAACTGTAAGAGAAGGCGAGTCAAGGTTAGCTAACATGACGGCGTGGAGAAGAATTAAGGTTAATTTGCGCCTTGCAGTGCGATCAAACTGGGCCTGAATGTATCAATTGCGTACGCCATTCGATCAAATGCAACTATGGTCAATCCTCGCGGCGAGTCACTCCTACAGGCCCAGGACAAAACGCCGTCGTGTTGCCTCGTGATCCCAACGAGCAGACGACAAATGGATATGCATTCATATCCTCATCCCAGTCAGCCTTTGCCGTTCCAAAACGGGCTCATCGTGAGGCTGCAGTCTCGCCGTCGCAGCCGTCTCCATCGTCTGAATCTGAGAGAACGGTGGCTCGAAGTACATTTCAGTTTACAGCAAGTGATATGGTTCTATTTCACCACTGCCTTTCAGCGGAAGACCTCAAAGGCCATATTTCAGACCAGCTTATTCGCCTTGGATTCTCTGTTCACTATGTGTTGCACTTGCTTCTGGCGGTCTCTGCATTTCATCTGAAGCGAACGTCGGAAAATAATAGAATGCACCGGCTTCTACAACCAGATTTTGATTGTGGCGTTGAGGCCGAACGCCATCTCAGCACTGCCATTGGACAGGTTGCAGCTACAGACCCGCACTTGGATCAAAGCAACAGTCACACACTTTACATCGCTTCCCTGTTTATCTTCATCTGCTCGCTTGCCAGAGGGCCTCAGCCCGGCGAGTACTTGGCTTTCCGCGATGACAGCGACACACCTGCACTATGTCTTTTCAATGGTATGCGATCGATCTTAGAGGCCAGTAAGAATTCTGGTATTTCTTCGGGTATCTCAGAAGCGCATGCCCCTGAGATGCAGGAGCTATCCCCACAGCAAGCGCGAGAGTCGGAACAGATCCAGAACCTCCCATCCCACCAGACCATCAACTACAATATTGGCGCCTCAAGTCAATATTCACAGCCACTAAACAACCTCCGAATCCTGATATTGAACACATTCCACCCGACCGACCCCCGTCATTCGGCTTACTGTGATGTATTTGGGCTGCTTCGGTCACGATACGATTCCATACTCGGTCCTGTTCCTGTTGCTGGCCCTGAGCTGTGGCCGCAGATATTTAGTTGGCTATATCTGCTGCCGAATGTTGCTGCACATGATATGGAACAAAAGCACCCTATAGCATTATTACTGTTTTCCTATTTTGCGGTATTGCTTAATGAGCTTGGTTCGGTTTGGTTTATTCGAGGGTGGCCTTCACATATTGTGAAAGCGGTGCATCCAAGTTTGGGCGAGTACCACCGGCCATTTCTTCTTTGGCCAATGAATCAGCTTGGCTTAATTTGAAGCATACTGATAGACCCATAGCTATTTTGAGAACATAAAGTTTTGTACATAATAAATTACACTGAAACGGGAAGACAAACGGAAATAGCGTATCGGGGGAAAGAAAGCGGATAATGTACATAAAATCAATTCGACAGATTGGGTGCTCGCGTCGTGCAGCGTAGTTGTCACAAAATGCTAAAAATGAGACATGCTCAAGTACAATAGCCTGATATAATGAATTCGAAGGGGTGGAGCGTTCAGTGTGTTTGGTTGAGGATGCGGCGTTAGTGTGTTCTCTTACCTCCCAAGCTGTTCATCGTCTCATTGCTGACACACTTGAAACTTGTGGCCTCTGAAATATTGCCGCCTTGGTAGACTGCCTTTGCAGGATATGGGCATAAAATCCGTGACGATTCGATACCATCCGTAGTGTTGTATTTGACAGGCAAGGTCTCCGGAACTTTGCCTTCTTCCACCCAGCGCCGAAGAGCGTCAAATGTTGTGAGCGGCTGCCCTCCAGATCCTCCCGAGCAATGGCCCAAGCCAGGTGCCTCGAAGTAGCGGTAGAAGCTTTGTACATCCGGGAACACTTCACTCACTGCGCGATAATAGTGCTCGGAGCTCTTCGTTGGGATTGACTCGTCTGCCTGTTCATTGATTCCTTTGATTAGCAGCGGAAATAATCCTTGCGACCAGTGAAACTTACCATCCCGTGATATGAGATGAGCTTTCCTCCAGCCTTTTTGAATTCCGAGAGGTCGGGATTTCCGGCATTCATGAGACTGCGATACTCCTGCACCCCGCGGCGGAACAGTTGGTCGTATTCTTCATGGGTCGCATTTTGCACCCGTGGCATTCTGCTCTGGAACGCTACCGAACGCGTTGATATTGGCCCCCCGGTTGTATCCATGCCAAAGGAAATCGCCGTTGGCAGCTCGAGGTCCCGACCAAGCTGCGTAAGCAACCAAGGCGGCAGTCCTGGTCAGCCGCATTCTTTTCTGCGTGGAATCACAGTAGAATGTCTTATTCACGGCTGAGAGGGCATTGAAATGACATTTCGAGGGATCGGAGATCACTCCATCCACGACGCCATCCTTTGGATCGCACTCGGAAATGGCCTCGTTAGTGAGGAAGTTCAATTCACATGCCAAAGGTGGCGACGATGCACCAGCCCAGCCAGAGACCAAAAGTGGATAGAAGACAGAGGAAGTGAGCTCTACCCAGGACAAGGCAGGTGCCGAGGCCGCAATGCCATCGTACGCAGTTGGATATCTCTGTGCAAGCATCAACCCCTGTCTACCGCCTTGCGAGCAGCCGCTCCAGTATGAGTAATCGGGGGCTTTGCCGTAGAAGCTTTTGGCAAGGCTTTTTCCAATGATGGCCTGGTCATTCAGAGACACATAACCCATGTTTTGGAGATTGTATAGGTTGACATTCCCTGGGCTTGTCAGAGCCCAGGTTTCTGGGGATCCTGCATTTCCCAGCCCAGCATCGGTTGTTGTGGTGACATATCCCTCTCCAATAGCACCTGACATGAAGAACTGCGACAGCACAAACCGGCCTGGTGACCATCCTCCTCCTCCTGTCGCTTGCAATCGACGATTCCACTTGCGAGGCAGCCAGGTCTCGACCGTGATGCGGTCCTCGTGCCCGGGGTGAGTGTATGTGACGGTCACATTACAAAACTCGTCGTTCTCAACGGCAACATCTCCGTGGTTGTAGTTGAATGAGCCAGGCACATTCAGCGTGTAATTTTGAACCCATGTCGCAGAGAGGGAGAGTATCTCTGCACCAAAGACGTCAGGTGGTGGTATAGCTGCAGGAGAGCAAGCAGTAGTACTAGCACCAAGCGTTGCCATAATCAATCAAGCAGAGGTCGGAGATAGATGAGAACAAAACAATTGATTTGGGTGATCAGAAACTGGCACCCAAAGGCCATTTTATAGCCTTATCATCACAATAATATTATAATATAATCGGGGAAGGCCCCGTTTCATGGAAACCGCTTAACGAATACGAACTTCTCTGTACAGTAGACCTCCTGCCTCCACTAAATACACAGCAGTTCCAAGGTTGCCAAATTAGGTGACATGGAGAATACTGATTCCGTTAAGGGAGTACCAAGAATGTAGTTTCGGCGACTATGACTGAATTTGGTTAGCCTCTCCCTAAACCAAGTTGTTATTCATCATGAAAATGAGAGACCTCGGGAACCTCCGAAGTTCCCTCTGACAAGGCCATACGGTAACAAAGAATTTGAGAATTTCGAAGGTTATTGAAGATCTGCGAGTGAGGCAGATAGACCCACTTTGTTCTCATTTTAAGCCCCACCCTCGTGGCTTCCCCTAATATGATTGGCCACGACAAAACGAATGCGAACTTCCCGATCGGGATTCATAGTGTTGACTTGCAGAATTCGGATTTTTCTGTCGGCCCCTATTGCACTAAAAAGGGGATATATCGTTGGTATATAATATTTAGACGACACCCGTAAAACATTGGAATCATCTCTCTTCGCAATCATTCTTCCCGCTTCAAAATCGGGGTGATTATCAACTTGCCCAGTCTACTCAGTCTACTCATTGTCATTATATTACCCCAAATGGCCGATCCTATGCAAAAGGTCTACCGCGCCTGGCCAAGCGGCCCTCCAACCTATTAGCAAGCAAATACAGGCTCATCCGATGTGACGCAGAGCCGAGAATGGAACTATTCACTTTTCGACTGTTGCTCGCCAAGCACGCTCTGTGAGTATCCCTGGGTATCAATCATCCCTTAGGCTTTCATCTAACCAAATTTAGGTCTAACAAGCTGTTGCCTGCCATGTCTGACATACGGCAAAACTCAAACCAGAATCAAAGACCCAAGCCTACGAAGCTTTAGCTACGTGAACGGCCCTGTAAGTCTTGAATCCAACTCAAGAAGGATAACAACGCTGATCCCTCTCAACAGTGTGCCATTTGGGGTTTCCTCAGTGTAGGCGCTATGCAGTGGATTATGCAAACTATCACCCGTGGTGAGATGCGTCAACAATACGGCATCGAAGGTTCCTGCTGCGGTGACTGCTGCGTGTCAACCTTTTGTGGCTGCTGTGCTCTGATACAAGAGGAGAAGGAAGCAGAGCTTCGAACGAGGCCTGAGCTTGTCGGCTACCAGAAATCACCCGACATGGCTATGCCATAGGTATTTATATTGCTTGTGATGTGAGACTGGTGCAATATCAATTGGTTGGCGAGGTGGCTTTAGGAAGAACAAAGTTGATTTACAACCAACGTGGAGTTTGCGCTGTATATATAGGCTCACTTATTCCCTCTAAAATAATGATGAATTCATTACTTAGAACTATAACAGAGTATGAGTCTAGGAGATCGGGTGGTGTTTGCTTCTAACTTTGGAAGGTTGCTTGTTTATTGCCCTACTAACAGAGACAACGACTCTCATGTACACTGCAGATCTTGCATATCTGCACCTTTATTTTCACTTTTAAGTCACATCATCTTAGTCTCGCCGTTGTTCACATCTACCGTATAGCGCCTCAAGGTGAGCTTCCCCCGTTCTCATATTCATTCTCGGTCATAAGCAGGAGGCTGATCGGGCTTTCACCGAATCTATCATTTAAAGCATACTTAGTATCTTCGGGATCTGGGAATAGTTCCACCTTTACTGGATTAAACCTTTTCGGGTGGGTCTTTATCCCAAACGAATCTTCATCTCAATTACACCCGCACGTTGCAATCTACCCCCCGAAGGCGCAGAGCGGCCAGGGGTCAAATTTGTGGGTTTGAGAGTTGATATCAGGACCTTGTCAGGTCTTAGACTGGCAGAAATTGAAATAGTACTGAAGTACGTGCGTCAGAGGCGTTAATTATCAAAGTACTAACTTTATTTCTACCCAGGTATCTACCTAGGGTTCAATGACCCACTACAAAACTAAGATGGGAAAAAGCCAACCAAAGAAAGGAAAGAAAACACGAAGAAAGACACCGAAAAAGACACGACAATTATCGGAGTGTGGTTGCACCTTTCTAGATACCTAGGTACCCTCCAATGGTTTAAGATAGGAAAAATATCAAGCTACTAAGCCTAATTGGGAATTCCAAGGTTACCCAAGTACCTACATATGTAGATACCCATTCACACCATTCATCTGGGCAGCTCCTTTCAAGGCTAGCGCCTTCTCCCTGTCGTTTCTTGTTATAATGACAGTAACTACCTAGGTACCAACCACCTAGCCCAGTCAAGCTATCATGCCATCCAGATTTAATCTGTGACGAAAGGTCTTTGGACTCATTTTCGACCAGACCTCCTCGGACAGAAAGAGACTGGGTCTTTGAACCGGTTGAGTACAAGAAGAAGACGTTTGCCCTCGTCGGCAAACCAGACTATCCAGTCTGTTATGGCAATGTCGACGAGACAACGGTAAACATCGTCGTTGTCGAGGCAAAGTCTCTCAATTCAGCTGGCAAAGGAGTCAATGCCTTGCCTATATGGGTGAGTACCTCATGATATAACCGATGTTACACTACCGAGATTCTGACTGGTTTGAAGGCATTGTTCACCGACTCAGACGACGGGAGAAGACAAACAGCTGTACAGTGTACGGTGTGACGGCGGATGTGCAATTTTTCTTCTTCCAAATTGGCGAAAGGTCAAGGGTTACTTTACATATCTCCAAGCTAATTGCCTTCTTCTAATTTTCGAATAGTGGTCCGCGCCTTCTGTTACAGCTGTTGCTGGTCAGTTCGATCATGTTCTCGGAATGCTTGTCTTTCTTCTGTGAAAGGCGAGGGAGGCGTCCCCCAACACACTCGAAGCAGACCTCCGCCCAGTCACATGCCAAGGAAAGATCTGGGGCGTCTCTGTATGCAAGTAAGGACTATACAATGGGGAATACGTAACTGAACACAGACTTCGAGGTCATCTTCTCTCCTCGCTCTTGTTCTTGCTTTTACAATGAATGAAGAAAAAAGTGATCTATAAACACTGAGTGGCATTAATAACATTAGAAGTCCAGGCCTGAGACAACCTATCTATATGCAAAACTTCAAAACCTAAGCCTTAAGTGTATACACAACACGACCACGCGAGTCTGTACCCTTAAGGACGATCTCGTCCCCAGTACTGGAGACAACGCGGCGCTGATCACCGTTATGCAGAATAATATCCAAGTCCTTCCAAGCAGGAGTAAAGCCAGCCTCATCACGCTCAAACTTAACAAGTACCTTCTCATCCGTAGAGCTGTAGCTGACCGTATACACAGCAGTACCAGGTTGGACAGAAATACCATCGTCTTCGTACCAAGTCGTAGAGAAGATCGTACCGTGCGAAGTTCCCTTGGGCGGGAACACTTCCACACCACGGTAATCGTCGATCTCCTGAACGGCCACTGAGGCAGCGGTCTCATCACCAGGAACACGGGTGTGCACGCTCTTGCCAACAGGAATGGCACCACCGACACGCGCAATGAGCGCAATGCTCTTCTGCCATTCTGACGAGATCTCGGCCCACTGCCCGGATGCGAGATACTGGTACGGAGCGTTCATGTTGACGTAACCATAGTCGAAGGCGCCGGACTTGCGGGGCAGGTAGACGTTCGCGACGTCGATACCGGTCTTGTAAACGCCGCCAACAAGCACGGTCTCACCGAACCAGAACTGTTCCTCGCCTGCCTTGAGTGCTTTCGTCCAAACCTCCGGATCGGACTCGTAGCCCCAACCGGTCCAGCGCTGCGGCGGTGTTGCGAATTTGTGGCTCTCCAGACCGAGGGAGTAGATGTAGGGCAGCAGTTCGTAGCGACGCTTAATGGTGGCACGGACCTGGGGCGTGATCTCCGGGTACATGAACGGCTCGATGACGTCGCCGACGGAAGAATCCTTGGGAGAAGTCTTGAAGCAGTTGATGGCGAAGCGGGGAGCGTGGCAGCCGAGCTGGATCCAGCGGAGCAGGAGTTCCGGGGAGGGCTGGGGGCCTTCGAATCCGCCGATGTCGTGGCCTTCGCATTGAAGAAGGGACATACCGGCATTAAGAGATAGGGCATTGGCACCCTTCATGTTCTCCCAACTAGTGACATTGTCGCCGCTCCAAGAGGATGCAGCGTAGCGAAGAGTTCCAGCGGTAGCGCTGCGGGTCAGGACGAAGGGACGCAGCTTGGGTTCCATGTCTTGCAGAGCATCGTGGGAGGATTTACCCATCAGCTCGGTGTGGAGGGCACGACCCCAGAGACCGACGGAGTTCTTGACGTTCTTTGCGGCTGCGTCGGCGACGGTAGGCTCATTGAGCGCCATGGTCCAGTCGTCGTCGGGTAGGGTGTATTCGTTGTTGTCGTTCCACATACCGTCAATGCCGACCTTTTTGAGGCTTTGGACGCCGTCGTACCACCACTTAAAGGCCTCTGCTGAGGTGAAGTCAATGTGAGCACCGTCGCCACCAGTCGCACCGCCAGCACTCCACAGACGCATGTATCCAGGCTCCTTTTCGGTATCCTTGAAGAATCCACCGGCATCAACGAGCTTCTGGAAGTCGGGATGAGAAGCAAGCAGGAAAGGCTTGATGTTGGTGAGAAGTCGGATACCGTACTGGTGCATCTTGGCAATCCAGTCTTGGGGATCCGGGAAGCGCTCCCGGTTCCATGTAAACACATTGCGAACCTTGGGCTCGGTCTCAGCAATTGAATAACCCGAGCTCATTTGGTGAGCCGAGCAGGGGATGCCATGGTGCTTGAGCTTCTCCGCAAACTCGAGGAGGGCCAAATGGGCCTTTTGCGGCTCATCTAGCATGGTGTACTTGTAACCACCGGAGATATAGCCGTAAGCCCAGCGGGGTACTAGAATGGGGAAGCCAACCAACTCGGCATATGATCGGACCACATCCTTGATGGTCCTGCCGACAATGTAGTATTGCTCAAGACCACCATAATCCTGACGGTATACCTTGAAGTGTCCCCAGAGACCATCGATCTCAGCTCCTACAGACCACAGACCGCGGCCATGGGTGGTCGAGAATATAGCCACACATCCCTCTGCAGAAGCCTTGATAAGGAGTGGGATGTGCTTGTAGAGGGGATCGGTGTTGTATACATCATATCCAAAAGAGTCGGTGGCCGAGAGTTGGAATTGGCGACCGCTCAAATCCATGGGAGCCGCCTTCTCGCCAAGTCCGACATGGAGGCATTCGCGGTCATGCACGGAGTAGTTGGCGACACCCTCTCCGTCTGCAACATAAGACCGCAGTGGCAAATCCTCGTGCAAGGGCTTCTCGGAGCCAGTCCATGACAGTTTGACCACAGGGGAGTATTTCCAGTCTACCGAAGCAGTGACACCAGCGACATCCATTGTCTTGGAGGAGGCACCCTCCTTGGCGAAGACATTGGCGCCCTGGAGGTTGGTCTCGGGCTTGGTGACACTGGGATAGGGAGGGATAGGGTGGTCTGTGGAGGAAAAAGTGGCTCGGAACAGGTTGGGACGAACAGCCTCAAAGGTGAAATCGAAGGCACTTTTGCACTTTGTGCTGCTTCTAATGTGAACAGAAGCGTCCTGGTTGGTGGCCTGGGGCACTTGTGAGTAGCCCTTGGGGCAGCTTTCTTTTTGAGGCATGATGAATGTGAATGACAATGCAATTGATTCAGAGAAACCGGGGATAATACCAGGATATTGCCAGACATTGTGGTGTATTTGAATGCTTGTCGAGCTCCCCTCTGTCCCATCTTTCACCTACCCCGCGGTAATCCCAATAATGCATTACAGCTGTATAGAGTCGGAAATCGGGGACAATCACCGAGACGCGGAGACGCGAAGGTTGTGAACGGACAAGTTCCGACATGATTTTGCCGCAAAACTCCGAATTGCCGTGTTTTCCCCCACAAAACCATCCTGGGGCCCCAGATGGTCGATCCGACAATCCTACTTGCGCTAATTTTTCTCTCGGTTTTGCCCACCGAAACCCGAGACTAACGATTCTCGGCACTTCTAATGACTCCTCTTCTTTTCATCGCCCCTCCCACGGCATTTGTCTCATTGAAGTGATTGGATAAAACATCCCGACGTCGGCTCCGTGCAGCAACGTGTCTTGCCGTTTCGCTCCAGATCAACTGACCGCGTGGACTGTACAAAGTTTCATCACCAACTATGCCAAGCGCTAAAAAGGATAATCTACCGTCTGTGGCTTTTACGCTTCGGGTTTGGATTGTCTTGTCCGGGGAATGTAATATACTTCCTTCCCCACGGGGTTTCGCATAGCCGTTCTATATCCAACCCCTATTCCCTCTTCCCTTTTTCAGCTTGATTCATTGTCTTTCTATAACTACTCAGTATTTTGCTATCTCCCAGTGTGCCTCGGCGAGTGATCAGCCATGTCACAGCCAAAGGGCCAGCAGGAAGAGTTCGTGGAAACCATTGAGCCCGAGCAACCACGGGCTATGCCTCCTAATAATGGCACAGGGAGAGGAAATAAACCCAAAGGGGATCAGGCTTTGCAGCTCATAGAGGAGGCAGGGCACTCAAACATTCTGACCCCGGAGAACAACGCCAAAGTTCTTCGAAAGATCGATTTGCGTCTGCTTCCCATTCTTCTCGGAATCTACTTCCTCCAGCAACTCGATAAGTCGACCATCTCGTACGCCTCAGTTTTTGGAATCGTCGAGAAAGCCAATCTCCATGGCCAACAGTACTCCTGGCTAGGGGGTTCGATCTATCTGGCCCAGCTGGTATTCCAGCCCCTGGTCGCCTACCTTCTGGTTAAAGTGCCCCTGGCAAAGTTTCTCGCTGCGTCCTGCCTCTTATGGGGTATTGCTTTAACGTGCATGACTGCAGCTACAAACTTCGGTGAACTTCTTGCTTGCCGACTCTTTCTTGGTATCTTTGAGGCTGGGATCGGTTCGTTGTCTCCCGATCAAACCTTATTGTCCCTCCTAACGATGGGGTTTACCAGCACCGGCCTTCATTGCGGTCACTCAAATGTGGTACCGGCGTCGTGAGCAGCCTGTAAGGCTAAGCTCTTGGTATGCGATGAACGGAGTCGTGAATATGGTGGGTTCTCCCCATATCGTTTTCTTGGCACTTGTGTTGACGCTCAAGGAAAGTTTGGAAGCCTGATTGCCTTTGGACTCGGCCACATCAAGTCCTCTATATTTGCACCCTACCAGGTTAGTTATACCACATGATCGTCTGTCCAGGTATTAACATCTAACACCGACCAGATCATCTTCCTCTTCTTTGGTCTAGTTACTGTTGGGTTCTCTGCCGTTATTCTGTGGGTTTTCACCATGTCTCCTTTTGCCTGGATTATGCTAACTCAGTCTTGCGTAGGATTTTCATGCCCGATTCCCCCGTGTCAGCCAAGTTCCTTGGAGAGGAGGACAAACTACTATCCATTGAAAGACAGCGAATGAATCAGCAGGGTGTCGAGAGCCACGAGTGGAAATGGGAGCACACAAAAGAAGCATTCCTTGACCCCAAATCATGGTTCTGGTTTGCGTTAATGTTCTCGATTTCGTGAGTTGACCCAGACAAAATGAGCACGTTGGACTAGAGATGCTGACCAAATTTTAGTGTTCCAAGTGGAGGCATTACTACTTTTGGGCCACTGATTATCAAGTCCTTTGGCCTCAGTGAATATGATACCATGCTTTTCAACATTCCCTTTGGTGCAGTTCAGCTTGTCGCCACAATGGGAGGTGCTTGGCTAGCGACCGTTTGGAAAATGAAGGGTCCAGTCTTAGCATTGCTTTGTCTCCCACCCATCGCTGGTTGTGTGATGCTGTTGGAGATTGCCCATGACAATGCCCACAAGGGGCCTCTGCTTGCAGGATACTATATTGTAAGTGCTGGATAGAAACGAACCTCATCGTGGAAGGAATACTAATCGATTTTATCCAGATCTCTGTGTACCCAGCCATTAGTAAGTGTTTACTTTATTCCAAGATTTCCGAATTCGATCCCAACTGACCGTCTCTAGCACCATTGATATATTCTTGGTCTGCAGCAAATACAGCCGGAGAGACAAAAAAGAAGGTTACTACCGCTATACTGTATGTCGGACAGTGCGCTGGTAATGTATGTAGCACTCTACGACCCCACGTCGGGTTTCGTCCTGACATTCTTCCCACCCAGGTCCTTGGTCCCAACCTTTATACCACAAATGAAGCACCACTTTACCGTCGTGGCCTGCTTTCAAAGTAAGTCACAGACCCAAAATTCTTTAAGCATCGGATACCTAACACCTCTAGCCTCGCGATGTTTTGTGTCTTGATAGGTTTGACCGGGTAGGTTTTGCCCATTTCAACTGATCTATATTTTGCTAATTGTGACTCCTTAGGGCAAACATTGCATATATGTACTTCCTGAACAAGAAGCATGAGAAGAGACGTGTGGCTCTCGGCAAGGACGCTAAGATTGTAGACCAGTCGATGCAAACCATTCAAGCCGTCTCTGACGATGCCAAAGAAGACCTGCCTCAACAAGCAGCAGATGACAATTCCTGGAAGGATCTGACTGACTTGCAGAACGAGGACTTTGTCTATGTCTTCTAAGAGTTGTTCAGTTTAATTAGTTTGCGTTTTAGTTAGTGGGTAGGACTTCTGATTTTGCTTTATTTGATATGCAACCATTGTATGAACCAAATGTAACTCGGAATTTATTGTATTTACAATTGTTTATAAAACCAACAGCACACTTGTGAGCCCCTTAAAAACATAACTTTCCCTTCATTGAACTATGTTCGTTGTGGGACCTGGTTGGTTGTATTGCCGGCTCGGAGAAATAGCCGAACCCCGCGTTTCTCCAGGTTTTCCCCTTTCCGTCAACCCCGAGAATAATCGGCGCAAACAGAGGGCGACTGCCTCGATATGGATGACCAATCTCACTGTAGTCCGTTCAGCACGGGGATAGAGGACGAGTCCCTGCACGTTATTCCAGCGCCAACAGGGAAAAAGCGCATTCCGGTACGTCATTTCTGAACCCAGTGGGACCCTACAACAGACAAGCCCTAATGATGTATGACGTTTTCGATGCATAGAAAGCCTGTAGTGCTTGTCGACAATCGAAGGTCTGTGCTCAAGCCTTCTGAGCCTGAATATTGTGGGATTTTGGCTGACCGTCTCAAGGTGAAATGCGACGGAGAGAGGCCGTGTACAAGGTGAGTTGTATTCCTTGGTTAGTCATTGCATGAAAACTAAAAGCTGATACCAACAAAAACAAAATAGGTGTCAAAAATTGGAAAAACAATGCGTGTTCTTCGAAATACCGAAAGACCCCGTCTCAGAGTACGACCTTGTCTTACATCGCTATCAACCAAGACTAACATTCCCCAGGCGGATCGAAGGCGTGGAGTCTGAGGTTCAATATCTCCGAAAACAGCTAGATGAAATGCGAGAGTTGTTTAAACAGAGCCGCTCGCAGCCCAGCCCCAAATCCCAACCAACACACTCCCCAAACCAACACCGTGATCGGCAACAGCAAGTACGTCACGAGAGTGCTTGTGCATCCCCGGGCACTCATTATCCTCATCCGCAGCATCATCCCCAAGATGAATTTTCCAGTGTACCTGTCCCGAGCTCCGCTGGTTATCCAAATGGTCACCAATACCAAAGATCTATGCCGGGATCCTTACCAGCCCTCTCTCCGAATGAGACTTCAGCTCGGCCTATCTACGCGTCCAATCATATTATTACTAGGCCCCCTAAGAGAAAGCGATCTGGGTTCGAGATTCGAGATGAGCCCATTACCGACTTCATTGATAAAGGACTCATCACGCTTGAATGTGCCGTGTCATACTTTAATACGTATGTATGATCCAAAAATTATTTAGTGATTAGTGATTTTGGCTGACTGAGAAATTCTAGCTTTTTTGGAGGATGCGTATGTATTGTCTCTCAGTAACTCGATTCACATACTCACATTTTGCGAATCATACAGGACAGGTATATCCCAATCTTCGACCCTCAATATGACACTTTCGACTCCATTCGATCTCGAAGCAGTATTCTTCTCAACGCAATATGTGCCATTGGCTGCATGGTGGAGACCAGTAAATCTTTTTCCCTTGTCTATTTAGCACAATTCTATCATACTAAGCTGTTCTTTCCAGGATCCGGAGGTTCAATGTCCGACCTTCTCCACGCCGAACTCAAGAGATGGATGAACGTCATAATCCAGAACAAGGAATTGAACTGCCTAGAGTCAGTCCAAGCAATGCTTGTAGTTGCTTGTTATTCCGCAGAACGCTCACTGATTTTATCCTTTGCCACTCGCATGGCCCTGGACCTAGAATTGCACGAGGCCTTTGATGAATTGATTCAGCGTCTCGCCCTTCAGAATGAAGATATGGCTTATGCATTGCCAAATCAGATGTTTGAAGAGGAGAGGGCTCTTATGTGGAACGCTCGGACGTGGTTCGGGCTTCTGGTTCTGGAGCATATGTAAGATGACCTTGGTCCTATTGTTTGGATTACGAGGCTCATAAGGTGTGACCTAGATTTCGCGTTGATGGAGGAAAGCCACCTGGCATTCGACTAAAAGGGAACGTTCGCCGATGTCGGGTTTTACTTAGCCATCCATCATCGACAATTTTGGATTTACGGCTATTCTCCCAGGTCGAGGTATGTTAACTACCTGAAATAGACATGAAGAAGTACTGATCTTTGCTGTTAGTTAAACATCCTCAGAGGTATGACCCGTTCCATAAATTCAAATGCAATGCCTAATTAACTTTCTATAGCCAATGTCGGCGACGCTCTAGGAGGAAAGACATCGCTTGATGGGCAAAGCATCGCGGATTACGTTCATGATATGAAAATTGAACTAGATCTATGGTTCGAGTAAATTTCACCGTTTTATCGTATCTCAACAAACTTGCTAACCTCAGACAGTGACTGGCTACGCATTATCGGTACGACTCCGATTGCCATAATGCGCTAAAAACTTGCTAACAATTCGAAGAAAGTTGTGTTGCCGCCGCCGAAGAGAAGCCATCTCTACTAGTCGCTCTTCGAGTACAGAAATGCTGGGCAGAAATGATGCTCAACTGCAAAGCATTACGATCCATGGGCGTTGAGAACGTAGCGTAAGTACTTACTCAACATAACGTGCTTCCCTCTGTGTTAACACGGACATTAAGTGCCATGTCCACAACGGAAAGAACAATACTCCTCACAGCCAAAGCAAGTGCCCGACGACATCTTCGCCTCATAATCGCCGATCCAGACTTCTACCTCGCCAAGCTGAGATACGCAATGGATTTCGTCTGGGCTAAGTGCGCGTTCTCATTCCTATTGCTTCTGAAGTTATCGCGTCTCATTCCCGAGCGCGACGAGGAGCATCAAGAGCTCTTGGAACAAGGTAATCGGCTCGTCGATGAACTGACTAAAGCTGGAGCTAGTGGAACTCAGTCCGGAGCTGGGAATATTTATCTGCAGATCTTGAAGGTCAGTATTGAGAAGTACGGGCGTGCCTTAATGGAAACACAGCAACCCAGCTCGGATGGCCCCACGGTTACTTCGCCGTTCTGGGAGTTGTTCGATGCTCAAGCGGACCTTCAGTGGTTTGTCCCTGAGCAGTTTGTCTCCGAATGGGATTTTCCGGGCCTTAATTTGTTTTATTTCCCTACTGCTTGGCAGGATTTCTTTGGAGATTTTTCGTTGGCTATGTAGTAGAAAATGTATTTTAGTTTTCTAATTGCTTAAGGTCAGATATAGTTAAGCCATTGTAACCTTGAACCGTCGTTTACTTCTGTAGTGGCCAAAAAGGGGCAAGGGATGAGGACTAAAAACGGAAAGGGAAAGCGATAACGTATTTCACTACCGAGCTGGACACACCACCGAGCTAGACACCCCACCCAAACGCGCCCATGAACGTTAACCCCTTCTTCTTCAACCACCCACTATAGGCTTCCGCAGAGCCCACAAAGCCCAAAGCCCAACCTAGCCCAACCCACGAATGGGCTGGGCTTTGGGCCCGGTTCTTAGGCCCACGATAGGCTTTAGGCTTTTTTTTTTAGGCCCACGGCCTATCGTAGGGGCCTATTAGGGGCCTATCCTTTAATAAATAGTGCAAATATGCTAGTTCCCTATAACTTTATAATTAATGCATTTTTTACCTATAATTTTTAGTAATTCTCTTACAGCTTTTAGCTTAAAGTGAATAAAAACTAGTGATATTAATAAAATACGTTAAATTTTTAACTTAATTATATACTAGTAGCTCTTAAATTTATTATCTACTATAATCTTCCTCTTCCTTCTTAATATACGTAGTATAGGTATAGTCTCTAGTAGCTATAGCGTATTAAGACTAGTATTAGCTTCCTTATCGGTATTAGTATTAATATCGATAAGATCCTTAGAAACCCTAGTATACTCTTCTATATCGCTAATACTCTCTATCTTAATATCCTTAAGCTTCTTATCCTTCTCCTCCCTTAATACTTTAATCTTATCTAAAGAGAAAAACCTTTTAAGCTCCTTTACTTTTTATACCTCTAGCTTAAATTTTAATATATAAAGATATATTATTAGTTCCTAAATAGTCTTAGACTTTATTCGACCGCGGCGATAATAATAGATATCGTAGGCGGTATTAAAAAGCCTTTCTACGCTAGTACCTATTACTAGGATTAAGAGAATATCCTATATAAGTAAAGTAATCGCTAGGAAACGGCCTTACTAATCTCTCTAGAATATAAGTAGCTCGGAATCGGTAATATCTACTAGTAAATTAGTATTTAATTAAGATAAATAGGGGTTTAATATACCACTATTAAGATATTAAGTTATTTTATCTCCCGCTAGCTTAGCTCTAGGTTTATAGCCACTTAGTAGGTTATATAGTGATAAGCTCTACCTTACTTCGATAGAGGAGCCTTTAGGACCTTAAAAGCTAGCGAGACGCTTTTAGTAAGGAACTAGTGCCTCTCGGAAAGATATACGATATATATCGCGCTAATATCTATCCTAGTTATCCGAAAGAAAGAATTAGAATCTACTATCGGGGGCTAATATAGTACTAATTGTATAGATATATCCGCGGACTTTATCTATTTACGTATAGTACTTATTAAGCTTCTCTTAGCTAGCTTTAAGAGATATAAGTATTTACTATTTCTATAGTATACGCTTCCGCTTTAGTTAGGTTATTAACTTCTCTAAATACTTAAAAAGTATATTATAGATCCGGAATATAAGATACGCTATAATATCTCGAGTCTTTAAAAGCGCGAGTGTATAGTTAAAGAATAGCTTAGTGATATAAAGGAGGTAGTTAATCTAGCGCTATTCTTTAGTATCTAGTGCTATTTCCTTATAGTTATAATCTATATAGAACGTTATAAAGAAATTATAGAGTTTTTTTACCTAGCGAAGTATTAAAAATATTAAGTTCTACCGTATCTATACGTCCTAGATCGGTATAAGCCCCTACTCTAGCGGTTAGAGTTTTATAAACGCGTTATAACGCTAGGGGCTTACCCGGATATACACTACTAGATACCGGACCTTATTTAAGGTATAGGAAATTTCCCGGTTCTAAGTCTATATATTAGTCTTTACTAAGGCTAATTAATAGTCGGTCTATTTAGTCTCTATAGTATTATTAAGCGGAACTACTTTAAGACGATTAAGAAGCCGGTTTAAGCTAAGCTAGATAATATACGTAAGATAGGGGGTTCGGATAATATTAACCTCTAGAGGTAAAGCCTACTATAGCGAATTAACTAGTGTCTTATTATTTAATATATTATCCGTAGTTAATCTAAAGATTCGGTCTTAGATATTATAATCGATAAGGGTCTCTAGGAGAATACCGCTTATATTTACGCCTATATAAGTACTATAGAGGGGTTTAAACCTAAAAAGAACCTCTCGGTATACCTAATTTATATTAATAAAATAGCTAGTAATAGCTATAAATGCCTACCTAAATAGAGATATCTAATAATCTAAGGTAATTAATATCTTTAAGTTTACCGGAAGCATTTTAAGTGTAGATTATTATTACTTTTTAACCTAAGCGGATAGTCGATAATAAATAGTATCGGCTAATAGGAGGTTTAGATCGGTTAGGGCTAATCGGGCTTTTAAGATTAAGCGCTAAAAGGTATAATACTTAACTAAGTGGAATAGAAGGCGATTAAGAGTGATAAACTAGAGAATATTATACTCCTAGTCTTCTTATATAAAGACTATATCGCTTAGTATATCCTTAGTTAATAAAAGTTAGTAATTCGAAGTTAAGTATTAAATTCAAATAAATATACTATTTTTTAAACAAATTTTGATATCGCCCCTTTCTATTAGTTTACGCCTACTACCCTTATATAGGAAGAAGTCTTAAGATATCTTATTATAGTTATTATTCTATAACGCCTATCCTTCCTATTAATATCCTTCTTAATAGTATAAAGGTGTTTAAAGATCGCGGAAGAACGCTTATATATAACTTTCGTAGCACTATCTATACTATATATAACCTAGATATAGTGCTTCTAAATATCGGAAAGGTAGTTTAAGTCCTAACTAATCTTACTCTTAGATTTATAGTCGGTTTATAACTACTATTCTACCTAGTCGCTATAACTTATTTCGTTATAAAGTATATATAGCCTTCTCCTATTAGGTCTAACGCGTTTAAACGTTAAAGGGGCTATAAGAGGAATAGGCGGTCGGAGGAAGGAGTTTTTAAGTACGTTAAAGGTCTATTAGCTACTAAAAGGGGTAGTAGGGTAGTTATTCGGGGTAAGATATACTAAATTATCAAATTCTATATTATATAAAGATAATATAAACTCGGATTACTAACTTTAGGATATTATAACGTAAGTAAAAAGTATAATAGTAAGGGGTAAGAATAGAAGGATAAAGGGGGGATATATTATAAAGTGTTAAAGCTTGCTATAATAATATAATAGATAGGTAGATAATAAATCTATATATTAATCGAAAATACTTACTAGTTTCTTATTAGATAAATAGTATAGATTAAGTAGATATAGCCTATAAAAAGCCTATAAAAAGCCTAGAAAGCCTAGAAAGCCTATTAATAGCCTATTCTTAGCCTATTCCTAGCCTATTCGAGCGCGATTTTCTTAAAAATACTTTACCTAGCCGGATAAGGGATATATATAAACGTCTATAATTCGCGTACTAGGTAAGTTATTAGATATATTAAATAAGGATAAAAGAAAAGAGAAAAAGGCCTTTCTTTTTATATTAATTATATAGAAAACTAAGTAAGAATAAGATATTTCTATTTATATTTATATTTATTCTAGAGTATATATATACTCCTATTTACTATAAATATATATATCTAGTAGTCTATAGTTAATAAATACTCGAATTGATATAACACCACTATAAGATAATAAATATCGATTTTTATTAGTTATTAATAGAATGTAAAGCCTACTAGCCTTATATTTAGAGTATTTTTATAAATTTCTAACTTATTCTAGTGAAAATATAGTAATATTCAATAGACAAACCAGAATAGTTATAAAAAACAGTCATTTATTTTAATGACTTAGTGGGTTTATAAACGCTAAGATTAGCTTTTTATGCAATTGTGGGCTTTCGTGGGGGCCTAATAGGGGCCCACGATAGGCCGGGGGTTAGGCTTTGGGCCCAAAGGTTCGACCCCCGGCCCACTGTGGGTTGGGCTTTACGGAAGCCTAACCCACTATACCACCAATTCGCTCTCATAAGCTCTAGAAATTCAATAGAGAAAGAGGGTAGGATCTTATTAGCTATCCAGGCTTTTAAAAACCAAGAAATCAGCTCTATTCGTGAGGCAGCCCGCCGATTTAACGTTCCGAATTCAACCCTCTCTACCTGTAAAGGTATACAGTCTGCAGGTGTAAGGCCTGTCAACCGGGTAAGATACAATGGCTCTGGGAGGGGATCAATGTATTGTCTCTATGTGCCAAGACTAATTCTTATCAGGATTCAGGGGGGTCCGGGGGTCCCTCAGGTTATAGAGTGGACAGTGGGGCCACGAAACAGGGCCGGTCACATGACGAACCCCGCTCGCTTCGACCACACCGCATGTCTGACACACCCATGTCAGCTGACCCCGTTTCACAGTTGAAAGGATCTTTATCCTTTACACTACCCGCCTCTATAGGGTAAAAAACCGCGCGATTTCTCGCGCTAATTCGTCTAAACTTATAGATATTAAATAGGAATCTCTTTAAAAATAGATCCTCTCTATAGATTCTTATGGAGCAGCCCCCCGACCTTCTATAGTACGAGAAATAGCGAACCTTCTTCTTAAAAAGCGCGGAACTACCCCGGTTCTTTCGGTCGGCGAAAATTGGGCTACGAAGTTCGTTAAAAGATATCCTCTCCTCTCCTCCCGATTCTCGAAACGGTATAACTATAAGCGTGCGAAATACGAAGACCCGAAAGTTATCGGGGAGTGGTTTAATCTTATTTAAAAAACTATTCTTTAATTTAGGATCGACCCTAACGACGTTTATAACTTTAACGAGACCGGTTTCGCGATAGGGTTAATAGTAACCGCGAAGGTTATAATAAGGAGTGAATACTATAGTCGGCGAGCACTTTTATAACCTAGAAATCGAGAATAGGTGACTATTATTAAGTATACGAATGCTTCCGGGTAGGCCCTCCCCCTATATATAATTTTTAAAGGTAAAGTCTTTATTAAATCCTAGTTCGATAGCCTCCCGGAGGATTAGCGATTTGAGGTTAGTCCTAATAGATTAGACTTCCGCACGGCCCAGTTTGGGTCGAAGGTCTCGACCCAGAACCCAACCCAGTCTGGGTCTGGGTCGAAACCTCATAACCCAGGCCCAACCCAGACCCAGTGACTGGGGCCCCAGAAAACCTAGTATAGCCCCAGTTCGACCCAGTTTCTGCATAAATTATAGCATAAATATTTAAATAATATACCGTCATTTTCCCCTATTATAGTTTCTATATCGAAATGCTACACTCTCTACCAATAAGGCAAAGGAAATTTTAAGAAATAACCTCGTTATTCAAAGTAATATATCTGGTTCAAGATTAATTACTTCTTCGAATGCTCTATTTTATATAGAAAGGTGGTATATATTAGCTGCTGGTTTTGTTAAGTGTGGGATAGTATTCCATTTAAAATATAAAGTATACCCTAAGTTGCAGATATATATATTCAATATATATCAATATAATATATATATATATCTATAGAGTAAACTAATTTTTAAATTTATTTATTTCTCTTCTTCTATTTGATTTTAGAGCTTATATGACTATAGATAGATATCTCGTAAACTTTTATATTTATAATACTTACTACCTCTTAATCTACTTGGTATATACGACTTAAAGGGGGGGGGAGGAAGAAATATTTTGAGAATGCTTAATAGAACTAGGGTAGGAATTGGGGTTTGACTAGGGTTTGACTGGGGTTTGACTGGGTTAACTGGGTTCTTACTAGGTTAAATGGGTTTATACTAGGTTCTCACTAGGTTCTCACTAGGTTAAATGGGTTATGACTGGGTTTTGACTAGGTTATCTTAGGGGTATTTCTTTAGACCTATATAATTTTAGTATAATAGACTAATAAACGAGAGTAGGATGATTTACTATATTTAATATATTAATATTCCTAGACACTCCTACAACTTTAGTACATTTCTACCTTTGTACGTTAAAGAATTTCTCCCTTTATATCCCTTTATATATATTATATGTTATTCTCATATTATATCTTAAAGCTAACTTTCCGACTTTGCATCGTCGCTCTATAGTGGTGATCTTAACGATCTCTCATATATTTCAACTGGATAAGTCACACCATCCGTAAGTCAACACACATTCGACTCGAGCTTCCGAAGACCAGATAATCCCCTCCCAATCCCCCCTTTATTAAAACGCGTTAGACCCGACTATAGGAAAGGGTTTATTCTATACGATACAATATCACATAACGATTTTGTGGACTGGTGGTTAGAGACTGACTACGGGAGGAAAAGCAAGCTTAAATAGGATTCGAACCGCCATACAGAGATCTGGAATAGCTACTATTAGGTAGCTTAGGGTGTTGATAGCGCACTAAAGGTTATATATAAGCGCTATAGAAAGATCCTAGAGCATCCTTATACACTAAGCCCGAATAGTATAGGTAAAGCGTAGTATTATAGTATATCAACCATCTAGAAACATCGGAAAACGGCTGGTTGTTTACGGTCGGAAAAGGGGAAGAAAGCAGAGATCACAAACTTCCTATAAAGAGAGGTATATTTTATATCACAAAACTAAGTAACTATACTAATTTATTATTATTCTAGGGAGAAATTTTAGCGAGTATACCCTTCTTATAAGAAGATTAGGAGGAGGATCTCCTCCAATTTCTTACTCTCAACCGGCTCCTATTCTATCTAATCGAGCATCCATCATTCAAACGCATTATCAATAAAGCTCGTTCCGCCCCATCCCCTCTAGTGATCCCATCTACCGATACTATCCGTCGCCGATTAGGCAGTCTAGTTAAAGACCGGTAGTAGCGTATCCTTCGTACGCTACCTTCTAGCTCAAAGATATCTATTACACTTAACTACTAGATATCTCCATTCTCGCAGGCATTTATAGCTATTACTAGCTATTTCATTAATAGTGATTGGGTATATCGTAAGGTACTACTCGGGTTTAAGCCGCTTTATAGTATATATACCGGCTCTTACCTAAGTAGTGTTCTTATAGAAACCCTAGCGGAGCATAATATCGAAGATAAAGTATTCGGGTTGACAACAGATAATGTATCAAATAACAAGACATTAGCTACTTCTCTCCAACAGGCTTTGTCAGATGATACTATCATCACCCGAATACCATATCTTGCCCACGTTATCTAGCTTAGCCTAAATCAGCTTCTTACTCGGATCAAGGCAGTTCCATTAAATAAATCAGCCGAGACAAGGTAGACAGAGAAGCAGTTAAGGCTAGCCTAAGAGAATGCGAAGTAAAGTCAGATCTCCTCCACATTAAACAAAGTCCGTTATCTTACGATTTACGTCAATGCAAGTCCCTAGCGCCGAGAGACCTTTTATAATCTTCAGACAACTAATATAAAGATCGTTCTAATCCAAGATGTAAAGACACGATAGAATTCCACGTTCCTTATACTTCGCCGGGCAAAGAGGCTACGTGCTATCTTCTCTTTATTCTATATAGAGTATGATTATAAGGAGATGCTACTTAGCGAGTAAGAGTGGCGTCAGATCGACTATCTTCTTTGTATCACCGAGCCCTTCTTTGATTATATAACACAGCTATCAAAGACTCGAGATATCACTACCCACTATATGTTTAAGATCTATAACAAACTATTTAATTATCTTAAGCGATCACAGGCATAGCTACGCCGAAAGCGTGTCCTATAGAAGAAACAGATACTAGAGGCCCTTAAAGCTAGTCGGTCTAAGCTTGATAAGTATTACTCCTAGGCTGATGATCTTCGAGGGAATATCTATACAATTAGTACAATACTTACACCGGTGAATAAATTCAAATTCTTCCTTTCTAGTGACTAGGATTAGAAATAGCGAGATACATATCGACTTGCTTTTAAACAAGCCCTTATTCCATATCAAGTATAAGTTAGAATAAGCAGTCGTGATCTACAAAGCTCTCTAACGATAGCCCGACTAAGCTTAAGGCTAGAAGAGATACTTAATAGAAGGGATATACAACCACGAGCTAATACTAATAAAATTAGTCAATATCTTAACAGCGGTAAGTAAATATAAAGAGTATATACTATAATAATACTAATATATAAATAGATACTATTTCTGTTAGACCGCTTACTTTCTGGAAAGAGCACTAGGCTCGCTTTCCGGCTATTACTACCCTTACACGAGATATACTCTCATTTCTAGTAACTAGCGTAGGAGTTGAACGCCTCTTTAATACCGCTCGAGATATTTATCACTATTGTCGTGGTAGAATAAAGAGTGAGACTGTTAAGGTATTAATAATGTTTCTTTATACAACGAAATTTGATATGGAGGAGTAGGAAGCAACACTTCTCGAGAAATTCTTCTCCTAGGATGAGCTTAAGGCGGCAAAAGAGGAGAGGGAAGAGAAGCTTAGTGAGGTTGAGGTTGATCCAATTAGTGATACAGAGGAGCAGGAGGATAAACCGGAAGATAAACCGGGGGATGCAATTGAGGTTATAATTAAGGATAAACCAGAGGATATACCGGAGGAGAGGCCCTCACCTACAAGTGAACATAGTCGTCCTTACTCACTATCATTACCACCAACCTATACACAGACACGAGCATCAGGGAGAAAACGTAAAAGTAGGGAAGATGATATATTTGAATACCATTAGCTTACTTGATAAAGAATCCTCAATCATACGTATCTCTTTTACCCTTTTCACAATTAAAATTAGATATAATCAAGTAAAGCAAATACTTAAAATTACCGCGAACAGATGCATAAGTTATACATTTGGAATCCTTAGCATGTTTGTTTAGTTTGTAACCCAGTTTGGGGCCCCAGACCCAGTACTGGGTTACCCAGTCCGACCCAGACCCATTACTGGGTCGAAGGTCTTGACCCAAAACCCAACCCAGACTGGGTTGGGTCTGGGTTGGGTCTGGGTTTTACTGGGTCGTGCGGAAGACTATAATAGATAGACCTCTAATAAGATTGGGATTCGCTAGCTTAAAAAGCTCTTTATTCCTACTACTTCTTTATATATAAAGGGGGGTTATCGGCTCTTAATACTCGACGGCTATAGAAGTTATTTAATACCGAAATTTAACGAAATTTGTGAGAGAAATAAGGTGATACCGATCTATATACCGGCGTATTTATCGCATCTTTTATAGCCTCTCGATATTAGCTATTTTACGGTGTTAAAATATACGTATAGTCGGCTAGTTAAATTAAAAATGCGGGTCGGGATAAATTATATTAATAAACTTGATTTCCTCGAAGTATACCCCCTCGTACAAAATAAAGCCTTTAAATCGGAGACTATTAAAAATAGCTTCGGCGTAGCCGGTTTAGTCCCTTTCTTACCGGAGAGAGTGATTTCGAAGCTTAATATTAGGCTTCGAACCCCTACCCCCTTAGTCAGCCGGGGTAGTGATTTAAGCCGGAATTCCACCCTAAAAACCCTCTTTATAGAGAAAGAACTACGTCGATAGGCTTTATTAATTAAAGCTTTACTTCGTATAAGGTCTCGAAGCCCCCCTAGCCCGTTAGATCGTGCATTAAACCAGCTTATAAAAGGCTTCCGTCTTATAATGTAAGGTGCTATCTTACTCGCCAAAGAAAATAAGGAATTACGCGCCGCTAACGAGAAGCAGAAGCAAAAGCGAGCTAGATCTAAGAGGCAGATCCCTACCGAAGAAGGCCTCTCAGTTTAAGAAGCATCTACACTAACTATACAGTAGGAGGAAGCAATAGAAGCACCTCCCTCCGGTTCTAGTATACAAAGAGAATCGGGTTTGTAGCCGCGTACAAAACCCCCCCGGGGATGTGGAATATGTAGGAAGCCAGGACATAGAAGAGAGACATATCCAGATAGATGATGATTTTAGTTTATTTAATTTAATGGCGTTTTGGTTGGGATAAATGCGTTTAAAATTAGTAGGTTGGGTGGGGTGTCCAGCTCGGTGGTGTGTCCAGCTCGGTAGTGAAATACGTTATATATTATATTGGTATGCTGCTTGTATTAGTTCGTTATAAGTAGAAAGACATATTTCATCCCACACAAAACAAAGGAACTATGAATGCCCCACTGAAACAGAATACTCCACGTCCTTTCGAATAATCATCCTCGTACTCCCATCACTCCCACTACGCGTACTGCCCCCGTCTCTGTCGGACCTCCCTTCCCCCGAATGCGACGGCCCCGCAGCCTCACAAACAACCGTCCCATTCTCCGTCCCATCGCCCACATCCGGCCGCTTGTTGAACAGCCCACTCGCCCGGTGCCCGGACCGTCCCTTCACAGTCCCCATCTCGTAATCACGCGACCGCCCCGAAACGTAGGGGTCTGTATCCCCCCGTCTCCTAGAACCATACGCGTAGCCGCCGCTGCTACTGCCGAGGTTGGAGTCCCCGGCTGTACCGTAATGAGTTGTCAGGGCGTTCATAAAAGGGCGCAGACAGAAGACTGTGCATGCTATCAGAGCGTAGTTGAGGTGGAGCTGCGTGAAGACTGTGTGGCTGATTGCGGTAAAGGTTGGGTTTTCCTCGGTGGCATATTCTTTCAGAGCGGAGAGGTGGAGGGCGGAGAGTATTATTAATCTGTCAGAATCTGTGTTAGTCTTGTAGGATGGGGCTGGGGAAATGGAAGGGGCACGTACGGTAGTCTCGCTGCGAAGGATACCATGATCACAATTTTATGTGAGATGTGCATCTGCAGGCCCCAGACCAGGGCGATGCAGAATGTAAATAATAATATTTCGGTCGAGATGTCGAGCGCGGTTATTGCTTGCCAGCGAGGAAACTTGTCCTGTTAGTATCCGATTCCACGTCCGTATATCTCATTGGCGGTTGGCTCTTTTGCAATTGTAGACATACCAGGTTATGACACTGCTCGCCAGGTACAACCAAAGGCTTGTTCCCCTCGCAATCGACTGCGATAAGGATCACTGATACGATAATGCCCACTGTGCTGAGCCCGAACGTCGCCCAGAGGATGCTCTTGTGGCGCCTGCGCGGTGTTAAGCGCAGGTAGATGGCGATGATGCAGCATTTCGAGAGGTATAGGGTTAAGAGGTAGAGAATGTCGGCGCCGAGGAGGGACTGTGTTGTCAGTTATTTTTTTATAACCAGAGCTGGACGGGTGGGGTGTTGGATAATTAATACATCTTGTATGCGATTAACGGCCTTCTCAGTGAGCAGAGATATGTCCGTCCCGAACCCGATACTCGCGGCATGAAAGATGATGATGGACTCGGCGATGGCGGAGATCTACCTTGTTAGGCTCATTTACAGAACAGGTCAATTTCTCTCAATTGCATACCGTCGCTCCTAATAAGATGATATCGTCTGATCCCCATGGTGGATTGAGGAATACCCGCACGTACACCCGGATCAGTAGACAAACAAGGGATATCACTAGGCAGATTGCGGCGACTATAATGACAATACCGGCATGGTGTTTGTCGTCTATCGTCTCGAAAGGCGGCGACTGGCCGGGGGGTACCTTGATGGCCATTGCGGCACGGAGACCAGATCGTGGTCTGTGGGCTGGAAGTGTCTGGGAGGGAATGGTCTAAAAGAAAATGGAAAAGAACTGTGATCAGCAATCATATTGGTGATTCCATGGATGGTGGTCACACAACTCGGGCAAATCAAGTGGAGAGACCTAGAAGGATGACATCCTTAGTGCTAGCAGCTCGGATGACCCGAAACACTTGGGTCTAGAGAGAGCCAAAATTCTAGCATCATTAAATGTAAACTATAATTTTCTCTAAATCCCTGTTCCAATATGTCTGTGAGAGAGAATGGCGCCGGAGATGTGAGATAAAAACGGGTCCATTTCTTCCAAATTAAGTGAGTCGATTTTTCGAGGCTCCTCAAGCTGGAACGAGGATCCAATGCAACATGATAGATTAAGTTTAATGTGTTGTGTTTTATCAGCCAGCCATAGCGCCGAAGTGTGTGGGTACATATGGCCATATGGGGGCTGAAAGCCTTCCGCCTAAAGTATCTCTACCGAGCTGCCCCTCCGCTACCTTAATATCTCATAAAATAAATAATCCGTGAGAAAGCCGTCCCAACTGGATAACATCCAATCAGGGTGAGGTCAGGACAACCGGCCGATCTCGGGAATTGTTCGTACCTATATTGTACATACTCGGCATAGAGTTTGCGAGATGGGGCTGAATGGGGGCCGAAACCTTGGAACTCTTCCGCTTAAAGTAACTCCACATGCCCCTCCTCCATGTTAATATCGAATAGATTAAAAGAATTCATTGAGCTTATAGCCACGACCTTATGATTCTCCTTTTGATGATTTAATATATCCCGAATACGTACTAATATAGGAATACCAAGTCGGAAAGATCCGGTGCACGGGGCCATACGTAATGCCTACTACACTACGGAGTACTCCGTAAGGCACTTCCTTTCCAAGGTTCCTTTAGTTTTGCTCGTTAGGTAATATCCAATAATCTGTCTCAACCTCTTGATTAACTTTCTCTACTAAATATATCCAGATGAAGAAAATTTATATGGGATTCTGACGCTGCGAACGTTCACCGAACCCTCGGGATGCCGAGATGACCGACCACCGTTGTGGCTTGTTCTTGCCAAGAGCTCCACTTTGCCCTCAACTTTACGATGTTGCATCGAACACTCTCCATTATTATTGTTTGAGCATATAACTCTTTCTAACTATTTGCATACCTAATAACCTTTCCGCCCTCTAGCGTAATAATTATACAAATGGGTAGAGATCACATCTCTCGGTTCACGAGCGCCACGGGTGGGATGTAATGATGCCGTCCCCGCAACGCATAATACACCACTGCAATGATCAGAATGCCCCCGTACATCACCACGCACCAGTTCATGGTGTCTGGTTCCACCGTCGAGGTGAGTGGGAAGAAGGCGAACACGAACACCGGGAGCAGGAAGCACAGCGCCCCGATGTTGATTGCCATGCCGAACCGGCCGAGCGACCATTTGTGCGGTGGGAGGGGTTGTCCTCTGATACGTTTAAGGAGCACGCAGGCAATTGTGATAATGTACGAGGACATCATTGCGCCGATGGTTAGGGTCACGACAGCGAGAAGCGCGGTTGTGGAGCCGATGTTGATAAGCGATAAGAGGACTGTTACTGCCAGCGAGACCATCACGGCGTTCAACGGGATGTTCCAGCCCGGGTTTACCTAGTACTGTTAGTATTGCCAACTAGGGAAAGATAGGGGGACCTACATATCCGAAGAAGTCGGAGAAAGGAAGGCCGCGATCGCGCGCGAAAGACCACAACTGGCGCGATGCCGTTGCTACTTCTGTGATTGTGCTCGCCGTCAGGGTCAGAACCAGAATGGCGGTCATAGTGTTCGTCCCCGGCAAACTCTCCGTCGCGTTGTAGAATACCTGCATAAACGGGTACCCTGTCGGAGAGGCCAGAATGTCGTCAATGTCACCTAGCGTAAAGCAGACCGTTACCAGCATCACGAAACCAGAGGCGGCATTGACAATGACAGAGGTGATCATCGCCTTTGGCAGGGTCTCAGACGCATCCTTGATCTCCTCCGCTGCACACTATTAGCGAAGTTCATCAATCTTAGAAAGAGACGTACACATGTGCACCGCGCAGTCGTATCCAATTAGCGCCGTGATAGTGGTCGAGAACCCAACGAGAGTGGCAGTGCCAGCGCTGTTCCACTCCCCGCCGTTGTTGAATTCGGTAAACACCTGCTTCGCGCTACGGCGAGGGCCAAGCACCCACAGCGGAATTATGATGGCGAACAGGCCACACACGTGCAGAATCAAAATCAAAACCTCCACGAAGGGTAGCCGCTTAGCTAGGAAGGTGTTGAATATGATCGAAAACAAGGTGATGGCGATCACTAGCAGGGTGCCGTGCCACCGCTCCATGCCGTATTCCGGGTGGTTCAGTACAATCAAGCCTTGGATGATAGTTCCAGCCAAATACGCGATCGACACGATGGCGCATTGCCAGCCCATAGCGCACAACCAGCCTATATAATTAACACAATTAGCTTGGTTAGGCAGGAAGGGGGGCAGGAGAACTTGCCGGTGATGTAGCTGAGGAATTTCTGGCAGCTAGGAGGGGCAAATTCTGATACCCAATGGTATTGTCCGCCGGAGGTAGGGGCCCTGGGGGGTCAGAATGGACAAAAGGTCGCAATCGGTTAAACTCACATGGATGCCATCTCGGCCAGACTCAGGAACACCAAAAGAAAACCAGCAGCGACGATGAGGAAACCCCATATTAGACCGGCAGTTCCTCCATCAGTCAGGCCTTGTGCAAGTAGACTAGATAGTTAGCTATTGAAGCAAGGAGTAAGTATGGATGGCATACGTCAAAACAACTTCCCACGTGGCGATCAGCGTGCAGCCAAATCCTACAATGGAGATGTATCGGAAGTTTCGCTGCAGGGTCAGCGCATATGCGTCAGCCACAAGAATACTGGGGAGCGTACCCGCAAGACCTGGTCTCTCCCTAGAGCGCTCATATCGGCCTGATCGGCCTGAGTGCCGCGCCATTTGGGGGCGACATGGCCTCTGGACGGAGCTTCATCGGCCAGGGTCATGGTGACTGTTGAAGGGTCTTTGTCCCAGGGCATATTGTCATGTAGGCAACCCAAAGAATTAGTACAAAGGACAGGGGTAGTGGTGGGCCGCGTCGGCACTTTGTATAAAAGAATGGTGCTAATCGTTAGAATATTCTCCGTCCCTCGTGGAATCCACCCGGCGCACCTGTCCGACAGTAGCTCGCCTCTAACAGAATCTGCATTCTTGGCAGCTGCGGCGGTGGAACTCTGTAGTAGGACTAAAGCATGGTTGCAGCATCCTTCGGCAGAGTGTGAACTAGGGATGCTTCGTGTTGATTGTGGCTCCACTGTTATTGCCACGCAACGAGTGGGGTTGGACACTGTGTTGGCCTGTACTGCGTAGTGTGGTAGAATCAAAACCGGCCAATTTGGCCCCCTTAATATTGAAATTAGTTTACTCCTTAGCTAGCCGATTTAGCCAGAATCGATTGGCTTACACGGAGAACTCCGTATGTTATGTAGTTATACCTGCATGCCTATGTAGGAATAGTTAAGGGCGCCACTCCTCTAGATTAGGTTTAGTCCCCCGGAGTGAGAACCTTGGTTCGAAAATTGTAGGGTTCACCGCCCAGGCAATCTAATATATTGCCATTTCTTGAACAAATTCCCAACCAAAAATAAATAAAAGAATCCCTTACTCCACTCGGCAGTCTTGCATATTAACGGGATTTGACTGCATATTACCGTCCACAGGTTGCTGATCTGCTGATTCAGCCAATCTACTCCCACGGCCATACGGACATATGCGGGAGTACATGCTCTACTCGGAATATCAGGTCAATCAACATGCCAAGAATCGAGAATCCATTCCAACAGATTTCTTTGTCGAGACTAGCTTTTTTCGGCTCAATCAATTTAGAAAACAATGATTGGCTCCCTCGATACTAGTCCGTACGGAGATCCTGCTTGCTTGGTGGGGAAAACCTTAGAAGACTCCCTTACATGACAACAGAGTATGGTTGGAATTGACTATCAATTGAAATAACCGTCGTCCGATTGGCATTTTATCTTTTTTCCTCTTTACCCTCCCGCCTCGCCATGATCCCCGTCATCCCCCTCGCTCTCCTCATCCTCACCTCCTACCTCATATACCACCATGTGATAAACCCCTACTTCCTCTCTCCGCTATCTTCCATCCCCAACGCCCACTGCACATCCCCCCTCTCCAGCCGCTGGATTGACCGCAAGCGCAGCACGGGCACGGAAGTCCTCGCCATCTACGCCCTGCACCAAAAGCATGGCCCCATCGTCCGTCTCGGTCCCAAGGAGCTGAGCGTAAATTCTCTCCATGGTTTGAAAACAATATATACGGGCGCTTTTGAGAAACACGCCTTCTACAACGATGTCTTCGTCAACTTCAACACTGAAAATATGGTCGGCATGATGCACAATGCGCCGCACGCGCACCAGAAGCGCATGCTCAGCAAGACCTACTCCAAGTCATTTCTCCAGGAATCCAGTGATCTGCGCGTGATCTCGAAGGTTGTGCTGTGGGAGCGACTTATGCCTATTCTCAAGGAGGCGGGGGAGACTAGAGAAGTGTTGAATGTGCTGCCACTGTTCCAGGCTGTTGGGATGGACTTCACCTCCTCTTTTCTATTTGGATTGAGAGAAGGTACGAGATACTTGTTTAGTATTCCCGAGTGGAAGGTGTGGTTGGAAGAGTATGAGCGTTTCAAGTATTTGAGTCGGGACGACCGGTATATGGGGTTCATTGAGAGGTGGTGCTTGGGATTCTGCGAGCGGATGGAGGCATCTAAGAAACAGAACGTCTCCAGCGATGAGGAGAAGCTGCCATCCACGAACGCAGTCGTCTACGACCAACTGCGGCAGAGCCTCCTCGCCCAGAAAGAACACGATCTGCGCCCGCTCAAGCTAGCAATTGCATCTGAGCTGCTGGACCACCTGGTTGCAGGCCACGAAACGACGGGAATTACCTTTACCTACATGATGTGGGAGTTGTCTCAACATCCGGAGCTTCAGGGTGAGCTGCGAAAGGAACTTCTCACCCTATCTCCATCCCTGCGATACCCAGACACAGACGGAGAGAAGCCCCTTCCCTCTCCTTCCGCAATCGACGCCCTCCCCATGCTGGACGCTATGGTCCGTGAGACGCTCCGTCTTCACTCCCCAGCCCCATCCCAACTCCCCCGCGTCACCCCCTCCACCGAAAAAGGAACCTCCCTGCACGGGTACGACAACATCCCGGGCGGCGTGAGGGTCAGTTCAACTGCCTACTCCCTCCATCGCATCAGTGAGGTTTACCCGCGCCCGCTGGAATGGCTACCACAACGATGGCTCGAGGCGGGCGACAATATCCACAACATGAGGCGGCTGTTCTGGCCGTTCGGGAGCGGTGGACGCATGTGTCTGGGGAGTAATTTCGCATTGCAAGGTATGTCTCCCAAATATGGGTTTTTGAGAAGGTGCTAATGGTCGCAGAAATCAAATTGGTCATGGCGGCTGTGTATTCAAATTACACGACATCTATCGTAGACGATGAAGGTATCGAGCAGGACTACGCGTTTATTTCGCTGCCGCGCGGGCGGAAGTTGATGTTGAGGTTTATCCCGGTTGATGAATGATGCGATGCAGTCATGATAATATTGAAAGTAACGAAAAGCATTCTTTGACCTTGGACTTTTCCTGGAGCTGTCGCATAATGTTTTCCTCAGCTTTCCACTAAGTGAGGATCCCACACATAAACCGCCAGACAGAGGTTTTCGGTATTTGATCCAAATATTTCAACCAGTTTCTTAATTTAGCCATGTCTCACCAAGGGTCTTGGCCCCCACAATACCGACTTAGTCCCTCCACAACTGCCGCTCGGTGGAGGACTAGAGATAGAGGCGTGGCAAGGGTTTGGCTGGTAAAGCGATGTAAAAGCGATCCATGGATGTCAGTAGCTCGTACGAGTACAAAAGTAGATGATACTCATGTTTTTGTTCGCTTGTTTATGTGAGTGTGTATACATATTCAATATATATATATTTACATGATTGTTATCCAGACCTTACCAGATTGGTTTAATATTATCATTTAGGAACATATATGTGAATAAAATGTTTTTCAGACTTGTATAATTCTTATAATTCTTTTATGTTGAACCGTCATTCGTATAGAGGATAGAAGCTAAAAAGGCTCTAGTAGCCCATGAATTATTGATATTCTGGTAAAACCAACAGACAACCCTCACTGAGTGCGGAAAATGAACAACATTGAGTGCTTATTGTCTGAACAAACAATTCACCCGAGTGCCATCTACCCAATCGATCGTCTCATGATGATTGGGCAAGTTTTAATTCCAAAGACCTTGACAAATTCCGAGCCACCAAAAAAGCCATATCGGACTTCCTTCCGAGATATTGAAGCGCACGGATCGAGAATTCACAATTCTGCCGTAAGCACTCAGTATAAACATCTTGTTCTGCGGAAATATCGAAGCTCTCCAGTAAGATATATCCCGCCTTGGCAAAAGAATGGACTAGCACGGCCGTCCACGGTTCGACTAGAAAGGCCACTTCACTAAGAGAATCATGGAAATAGCGGTTCATGAACGAGTCCTGCCCTTGTATGGAAGCCCGCGCAAGTCCGCCAACTGCCAGCGCATTATTCGTTCTAAGCGTAGCAACCAAATGTGTAGCTTGCCGAGTCTCACGTGCAGCGTCAGAGCCGAGCCTGCATTTATCAATGCTCTCGAGCACGTCCGCCAAAAGCATTGCAGCGAGGTGCCAGTGGCCGTCGAGGATGACGTACCAGGACTGTATGCGGGAAGGAAGTAGTTCATGATTGGTGACGCAATCGAGCATGAAACTCTGGTATGTGGAATCCCAGTGTTGGCAAACCAGGAGGGTCTTCTGGATGACATTTTCAATTTGGTCGGGACTTGCGCCTCGGTAAACCAGAGTTTGGAGCTGTGTCACCCGGCGGTAGAGCAGCACTTTGACAGGAGTCGCCTCCGAAAGTATTGATGCAGCTTCTTCGTAGGAACATGGCCACCTCGGTTGGACTTGGCTTGGTCCCTGGCGTTCTATTGCAGAACGAAGAAATAAATCACCCCACACATCCTGTTTTCCACGTGTGTTGTTTCTTGGAATATTCCAGTTATCAAAATCAATCTGATCCAAATCAATCTGATCTCCGGGCTCAGCTATTGGCGCCGAGGCCGATGGAATTTGGCTATCCTCATCCGACACTACTAAAGGGCGCTGATACATTGCAGAACTCAACGTGTCAAACATAACGCCTAACCAAAACATGAGATCTAGCGTAGTGCGGTGCTCGTGGCTAGTCAGAAGTGGATCGAGTTGCGGAGACTCGGACGGCGGCGGCATTTCCAGAATGTTGGCGGTTGTCGGGTCTACCGAACCCCTCCCAGGTTCTCTTACTTTGGGGGCAGCCTCTCGCTGCAGTCTTGTGAACTTGTGTCGAAAAGTGAAAATTTGGCGGTTGGCGTTTTCGAGAAAAATTGGTGCACGATCATTCTCCAGAAGCTCTCCCAAGCTTGCTTCTTGTCCTTTGTCCAGCGGACTTTGTGTCAAAGAGAAAATGATATTTGCGAAGGCGATACGAAAAGACGGAACGGTACTCGAATGCTCCAAAGCGTGGCGTGCTTCGTTCCAAACTTTTTCTCGGATCGATCGCTCATCATGGTCGATTGGAGAGGGAACTGATGCACCGGCGCCCTTCTGTGCATGTTGAGTCCACTGCGATGCAAACGCCATAATCGCTAGATGAAGCGCTCGAGCCGCCTTCGTATCTTCTGCCGCACTCAAAGCTCTGCCGCGGATTGATGATGATACACGATCCAACTGACAGACTCGAATACACATTCTGTTTGACCAACTCGGACCCCATTCTTTCATCCCTCGATGAGGAACCACCTGACTGATTGAGTCGCTGTAAGGGCAGTTGTGCTCTGTCAACCAACATGACAAAGCATTCTCCAGGCTGTCGTGGTATATGCGGACCAGGTTGCGTGACATTGTCGCACGAGCACTTTGCTTGGCTGCATTTTCTGAAGCGATGCAAAAGTTCCACTGGGGTTCTGTTGTTGAGCCTCGGTCAGACGCAGAATCTGATGGATGTTTTTGTCGACTCTGTTTCCACGGTGGAACCGTTGATACGAGATGAGTGGGTGTATAGTCGTGGTGCGGCAGTAAGCTGTACGTGCTCTCGACAGAGCTTGGTGGCAAGTCCAAAAATTCAGCCTGGGCGTCGGATTCCACGGAAGAGTCTGGAGATCCATGTGGGTATAAGCTATTATTTTGCAAACCATATGGAATATTCGTCGTCCAGGGAAATAATCGAGACTGGTCATTATTTAAATTCTGGAGTTGGAATGGCTCGAGAAAGTGATTCTCCGGGTGCGAAGAGGACGAGGACGAGGCGTAATTTGTGGTTCCAGGGGAGCCGAACAATTCCGGCAATTCTGCGAGATTGGCAGGATGAGTTTGCGCGGAGCGCAGTATCTCGTCAAGAGCTTCATCGTTGGAGTCTACAGTATTTGCACTTGTGGCCTTGGATTTGATTCGTTTCCGACTCCCTTTCGAGTCCACGCGCTTTGACGAGATCCAATTGAATGTACACTCTTTTTTCCATCGCGTGCAGTTCGAGCAAGTACTGAAAGAGCCCTTTTGTCGGTCTTTCTAGGTATCCAAGTCAGCATCTGCCGTTGATGACAGAGACATGTTAACAAACAGGTGCGTCGCAGCCTCTTTTGCCCTTGCGACATGGATCACAGCTATGAAGCTGACGTCGGCGGGAGTCTTCCATGCTAATCTATTGCGTGTGTTATTAGTTGTCAATTGTACCTGCTGGAAAGAAGGAACATGTATCGACCCCAATATGCAGAGAAAGTACGGAAGGGGTCCTTAGGTTGAGATACTATTTCATATTTCGTGGGGGCCACGTGAAACTTTGTAGAGTACGGAGTGAGTTCGAGTGGGGTAAGGGTGGGGAAGGTGTCCACGGGTCGACACGAGTCATCTTCGGGCCAGTGGAACTGTAATTGTACTCTGCTTCAACCATTGAATTTGATGAGATAGTGACTTGAGACAGATACTGTGAATTGTAGCATAAGGTGAGATGACCAAATCTATACCTACGGGCTAAATGTACGAAGAATCCGAGACTGTGTTACATAAACCAACGGCTAATCTGACCCTGCAGTTCAGGACGCGGCGCAATTTTGGGATGACGTGCCCTGCCGAAAAAGGACCGGATGATCGTTCTATCTGATCCGAGCCAATTGTATAAAAACCCCCCACGGAAAGCGGTCACGGGCTCACCCGCCGCAGTTACAAACGCACATTGATCTTCAATGTGATCGACCAATTGAATTTGGTAGGCAGCAGAATTGTTTCGATCTACATTAAAGGGGTGGTATTCCCCCCACAGCCTTACCGATTCAATTGCTCTTTGACCTGATCTACTGAACAAGCTTTCCAACCAATTGCTTGATCTGGTTGTGTCACCGTCTATGATAACTCCTTCAGGGCTCCCGAGGTCCGGCCATAGCGAGTTACTAAGCAAAACTGTGCCGGAATTTCCACATTTTGTGCAATTGATATGTAGAATTGATTTTCTATGATATTTGCAACTTGGAATCGAAAAGCAGCAAGTGGAGACCTCTCAGCGATCTGAAGCTTACGACCGAGAAAGGTGCACGCGGACTGTCTTCACCTCAGTGTAGTTCTCCAGGGCGTATGAACCAAGCTCCCGACCTATTCCCGATTCTTTGAAACCACCGAAGGGCATCTGGTAGTGAAGGGTGTTGTAGTTGTTAACCCACACGGTCCTATTGTAAGAGAGGTCAGTAAGTTCACGAGCCTAGAGACCAGCTTTGCTATTCAATTGACTCACCCAGCCTTGATAGCGTTGGACACTCTGATCGCAGAGTTGATGTTCGTGGTATGGACAGCTGCGGCCAAGCCTATTGTTGATCACGCAAGTCAGACCATGGGAGGTAAATTGAATGTGAAATCTCGTGGTACTTACCGTAGTTTGTGTCATTGGCTACTTGAATAGCCTCCTCCTCACTCCGGACCTTCTGCACCGTACACACCGGACCAAATATTTCTTCTTTCACAATAGTCATGTCCTCGGTGACATCAGCAAAAATCGTGGGTTGGATGTAGTATCCTTCGCTGCCATGGCGATCGCCGCCCGTGACCACCTTGGCGCCTGCACCCTTTCCATCCTTGATATAACTCATAATCCGGTCATATTGGATCTGAGATACCTGGGGTCCCTGGAAGGTCTCAGTATTGAACGGATCTCCGACCTTGTTTTGCTCTGCTCGCTTCTTGAAAAGTTCTAGGAACTTCTCATAAACAGCTTCATGAACAAGAATGCGAGATCCTGCACAGCAGCATTGTCCATGATTAAAGAAAATGCCGAGATTGACCCATTCAATTGCTTCCTCCAGGTTCGCATCCGGGAGAACAATGTTCGGGGATTTGCCACCTAGTTCGAGAGTCACTTTCTTCAAGTTGCTATCGGCTGCTGATTTCATGATCTGACGTCCGACCAGAGTCGAACCAGTGAAAGCGACCTTGTCAATATCCATATGAGCGGCGATCGCCGCACCCGCAGTTCTTCCGAATCCTGAAATAACATTGACCACTCCAGGGGGAAATCCGGCTTCTTTGATAAGTTTAGCCACATAGAGCCCGGAAAGAGGGGTTTGTTCAGCCGTTTTCATAACGATTGTATTGCCCGTAGCGAGAGCAGGGCCAATCTTCCAAGCGAACATCAAGAGGGGGAAGTTCCACGGAATAATCTGGCCGCAGACGCCCACTGGTTCATGGCGCGTATAGGTCAAGCTGTTAGTATCGGTGTCAATGGTTTGACCATAAATCTTATCGGCCCAACCACCATAGTAGCGTAGGCACCCTGCAGAGGAAGTAACGTCGCCTTTGGCCATTGTCACTCCCTTGCCATTATCAAGAGCTTCAATGGCGGCCAACGTTTCGATGTCGCGTTCTAGGAAATCTGCTAGACGAGTAAGGAGACGACCACGTTCGGACGGAGTGACCTGTTTCCATTCTCCGTTCAGTGCAGAGCGAGCAGCTTTCACAGCAATATTGACGTCCTCTTCCGCGCCCTCGTGCACGGCGACAATAGGTTTCTCGTTGTGAGGATTGATTGTCTCGAAGGTTTTGCCTTCGACGCCTTTGATAAATTCATTGTTGATGAAGCTTATGAGTTTCGTCAGATTATTGGCCAGACTCGTGGATCTTTGTTGCTTTTGGGCCCAACTTACAGTCCCAAAGGTTGCTCATACGTGAGCGCAGGGGTTTGAACGGTTTGGAAAAGAGACATGATTGAAGAATAGGAGACAGTTGATGGTATAGATCTAACGGAATGTGATATATGTGAGAGATGTCAGAACTTGAGATAGGATAGGCAATTTTATATAGCTACTGGGAAGGACCCGGGTAGCGAGAATTGTCGGGGTTGCAGAGCGCGGGGGTAGCATTGAGATCGATAAAGGCCGGCCCGATGTTTTTCGCTGTCTGGGGTAGCAGGCCCCACCCCGGGGTTTCCCTCTGATTTACAGTTCCCTTCGCCCGGGCCAAGAGCACTAGTCAGGAGCTAGCGGGGAATGATGAACCCCGTCTCTTGGAAGTGTCTCGTGACTTCGACAATGGGAGACTGGCTACAGAGCAAGTGAGGTACCCTTGACGGTACTGTTTATTTCATATAGCTATTCTTCGGCTATATTAATTCCATCTCATATTCCTATCTACACAAAGATACAGAAGATTATTGTCTTCTTTGAGTAGACCGTATATATGCATTCGGTACTAATATCATCCTTCTATAACAACCAGTATTTGGAAGCTAAGTCGATAGTTGCTCCCACGATACTCCTTGATGTAACGCATTGCAGGTGGTCTGGTCTAATTCGGCCCCAATCTCCAAATCCAGCTAACTGGATGACAAGGCTCGTGATCCCCAACCTCGGGGGATTGTGGAGACTAGCTAAATGCGGAGTACAGCTCCAAAAACCCAAAATCAACATCAATTCTATCTTGAATAGCATAACAGAGACCAGGCAAAAATGTTTCTTGTATCAATCGTTGAAAGTCCGTGAAATTCAGTAATTCAATTTATCTATCAAACGAATTCGCAACCAAGTCTCCACACCTATATACAGCATACCCCTCGTCCATATTCTGTGCCATAGCACAATTCATCAGTGGTAAACCGCCATTTACTCGGGCAACTCGAGCACATAGCGGCCGGCAATCTTTCCGTGTTCTATTTCAAGTTAGCCTTCTCCGTCCAGTATACAAGTGAGAGCGTATGACAAACCCATAAGCTCGAAGATCTTGGGAAGATCCTTGAGAGGCGCCAGCTTGAATGGGGCTTTGATCAAGCCTCGGGCGAAGAAGTCGAGAGCTTCAACGCCATCCTGTTGATTTCCAACGTAGCTTCCCTTGATAGTGATCATACGAACAACAGTATTGATCACTGGGGCCTTCAGGAATGCATCGGGAGGTAATCCGATCGCAACAAGTGTTCCTCGAGAGCGAACGTATTCCGAGGCTTGCTGGAAAGGCTTCTCCGAGACAGCCAACAAGATAACGGCATGGGCACCAAGACCACCGGGAGTTGCCGCTTTCACGTCAGCAATAATGTCTTTGGACTTAGTGAAATCGACATAAGTCTGATTTGTGGTTTTTGTTAGCTTCGACGTCCGATATAGGGGAATGTCAGGGTGAAGATGGAACGATCATACCTCAGTACCAAGCTGGTGGCACATCTCTCTTTTCTCGTCGCCTCCATCGATAGCGATGACTCTAAGACCCATGGCCTTTGCGTACTGCTGTGCAAGTGATCCAAGGCCACCACCTGCTCCAACAATAGCAACTGTTTGGCCAGGACGAACGCCAGATTCCTTCAGGCCTTTATAAACAGTGATACCGGCGCAGAGTACCGGAGCTGCGGCATCAAGCGGGACACCCTTTGGGATTTTAGAAGCATGGGTGGCCTTTCCGAGAGCATATTGCTGGAAAGTACCATCGACCGTGTACCCAGAAAGTTGCGCATTGGCGCACAGAGGGGTATCGGATTGTCTGCAGAATTCACACTCTGAGCACGAGCCATTGATCCACTTAATTCCAGCATGGTCGCCGATCTCAAAGGTATTCACAAGATCACCCTTGGCCACGACCACTCCAGCTCCTTCGTGGCCACCGACCAGAGGCATCTTGACTGGGATAGGCCAGTGGCCCATCATCGCATGATAATCGGTGTGGCAAACACCCGAGTAGCGAATCTTGACCAGAATCTGATCAGGTCCTGGCTTAGGGACGGGGATTTGCTTGAGCACGAGTGGCCCTCCGATCTTCTCGGCCACCTGCGCCCATTGGGTCTCGGGGATGGACATGTTGATGAGATGGAAATGAAGTTTGAGATGACTTGAAAATCTGTAGGAAGTAAAGAAATATTCTTTGCTGGGTTGGTGAATCTTTGCTGGGCGTGAATTGGAGCTTTATAGCCAAACATATCGGGTGGGGATGCCCGGGGTAACATAAGGCGAGGCGGGGCCTGTCGCCTTAATTCCCATATTTCCTATGAACTAGGGAGATTAGGTCGGACCACCGGAGTGCACCATGGATGAGGAAGGATCTAATACTGCAATAGGTCGATTGGTTGGGATCAGTATGTATGCAGGAACTTCCAAGTCATGCGTCTAGACTTGGAACCATGGAACGAACCAAAATTAATGCGGGGAAAGTTTGCGGGGATCGCGCACGCCCCACCATGCGGAGCCGCACGGGTAGCTAATGCGATTGGATGCAATGTTTTCACCGAAATGCTCTCTTGTCCGGTTTCGGGAAGATCTCGGGCACGCAAATGCCGTGGGGGAAACGCAGTTGCCTAAAGAACGAAAAGGAAAAGAAAAAGGTTCGTTAAGAAAGAAAATATCTAAGAGGGGTTGAAAGCACTAGAGCGGGTGGGGGTTGGCGACCACCCAAAGGCATCACAACAAATACATCTAGAATATGTTGACTAAACTGAAGACCTCCTAGCGCTAGACACTATGGTTGTTTATAATAGATATTTGTAACATTATATTGCGAAAGATCAACTACATAGCTAGTCGAACAAGAAAAACAGACGATGGCGCCTGGAAAGCACAAACAAATCCCTACGAACCAAGCGCATAAGATACATTCCACTTTCCGTACCAACTCATTTTGGTCATATTGGTTTCTTGTAGCTGCCATATTCAGTAAGTGTGGAGGTCTTCTTCCATTCCATGAGGGAAGAATGTGCTTGACCAGCCACTGCTGATAGAAAATCCGGAATATCGTTCGTCTCTTACATACATATTTAGCTTCGCTAATTTGGCTCCGAAGCCGTCCTCCAGACCTTGGTATGACGTCCCGATTTCACTCTCTTCAGATACGCTGGAAGATCTCTCTGACCACGTCGCGTATTCAGCATCTGATATGAAAGTCATGAAATTGTCGTTTCCTTTAACGATTGTTCCCCTAGAACCTTGATTTCCGAATTTGAAACTTGGTCTTTCGGTATAGAAAAAGTCTGGATCAATGACTGCATCAAAGACTTCCTCGAACGGGTCTCTTCTGTGGTTATGGATATGTTCCTCGTCGTTGGCTGGTTGTTCGGTGATTTTATTGCTATATCCGATATTAACATAAATATGCAATAGTCCTGATGGGGAGCTGGACTGACTCATAACTTTCGGTATTCAGGATCTCATCTTGTTGATGCCTGACTTGCTGCGGAGAAGTAAGACCGCGATACGCTCCGGCCTTGGCTGCTTTTTTCGTACACTGACTGAGGTATTTGGGTGGTTTGCGATGTCCATCCACACATTGAGATGGCATTTTCCGCTTCACGCATTGCCCACAAGGGCGTTCATTTCCTACCGCCTTTCGTCAGTTTATTGTCCTGGAAGTATACTTGCGCGAGGCAACAGGGCGTTATCCCTGAGCTTACCGCATGTTTTGTGGGCCTTTTGGCAATATAAGCAGGATCTCCGAGCCTTTTTGCGGGGGCGCGAGAGCTGAAAGTCAGTGCGAGATGCCATGTTCAAACTAGTCATCTTGAAATTGCGTAGTGTGGAATCTTCAAGGTAGGGAAACGAGATAGTGTAGCGCTTAGCGTTCCGACAAATTTGGCACTGGGTTTTTTAGATACCGAGCTGAAGCGTTCGTTATGAAGGTCGCTAACGCCAAGGGTCCTCACGAAATATGGCCACCAAGGTGTTTATCATAACGAATACGTTCATCGAATTCCATGTGAAATCCGAGACATCAACTTGAGCGGCTCCGCATGCTGGTATGGCCATCCTGTTGGGGCTGAAAATGGTTAGCCCCCTTCCCCAGACCGAAATATCTGGGCCGTCCTCCATTCCAGAATAATGCGGGGTAAATCCCGAAAATGCCCCTATTCAGCTTCGATTTTAGCCGTGCGGCTCCGCATGAAATTTCGGAACCGCATGGCCCGAACCACACACGTCGGCTCTTGGCAAACGGCAATCCCTTGCGAGGTTCAAATCCATGAAGATCCCATGGACGGCATCTCCCATACAAAAGAAAAATCCAAACTATCAAACTCTTTTGCGCATCCGAAGCCCCGATAGGATGGTTTCTGGGGGAACTTGACGAATGGAGAGAACAACAATCCAGGGAAGGCAACGATCATCATGATTGGAATCCTAGTGAACACGAGATAGAGCATATCGATATGCTCCATTGGTCAATCCATGACAAGCCAGCCATTGGATCCACTGTCTATTTCCACGCGATATTGAGTTCACTTCGCGTTCTGGGCTCATCCAGCCTTTCTCCAAATCAATATATCCTACACTGACCATCTGATTGGATGCGGTGGAATGGAGTATGATTATGCTTTCCCCCTTTTCTACAAGGTCGTGAGCGATGATCAACCACCCCATACTGGACACCAGCCATGAACCTTGGAAGTCCGGGGTAAGCTTAAAAGACCCACAGTCCCCGCGTGTTGAAGACCAGCAAGGCGTGTTTCTCAGTGTCTATTCTCATTACCCGGTACGGTATATTCCTTTGCTCTTCAACATTGCAAAGATCCATCTCAGCAACAACAAAATGGACAGTGACATCAGTCAAAATGGCGAGACAAAGGCGGCTTTCCAAAACAAGGAGAGCACGCTAAATGGGCTCACCCCAGTCCCAACCTCGGTGACACTGTCGGCCGAACAGTTTGAAAGGCTCTATTTGAGTCCAATGACAGTCCGCCAATCATCCATCGCCAAGAAGGTCGGAAATCCGACACCATTGTGAGTCTTCAAATAATATCCTCTACGCATAGCACATCGATCTAACTTCATCGTTTAACATTTAGAGCACTTGGAGGTTTTGTTATTACCACTACGCCCCTTTCATGCTGCTTGATGGCCTGGAGAGGCGCTAGTGGAAATGGTGTTGCTTTCATGTAAGTCATTGAGATACTCGGAGAGGGAGCCTCATCTAACGAACTGAATAGTGGACCTATCATCTTCCTTGGTGGTCTTTTGTTGCTCATAACGAGTATTCTTGAGTTCATTATCGGAAACACGTTCCCCTGCGTTGTGTTTGGCACTATTGGTAGGTCTTCCTATCTCATGAGAGAAGCCTCAATTACACGTTTACATTACTGATACTTTACCAAGGCGGGTTTTGGTTTGCGTTTGCGGCCACAATGATTCCAGCTTTCAATGCAGCCGGTCAGCCCATTCGATCCCAATTACGATACCAGTATACTCACGTTTTATAGCTCCTTATTCCTCAACCTCTGATACAGCTACCGGGCTAGCCAGCGAAGGCTTCCTGAATACCTACGGTAAGTGCAACTAGGCTGCCGAATTTGATCAATGGCTCTGACGATACTAGCGTTCCTATTTATAACCATGGCTGTCCTGATGTTAATCTTCATGATTTGTGCAATCCGCATCAATGTGGTGTACACTCTCATTTTCCTCTCTTTGCTCCTGGTATTCCTTCTTTTGTCTGCGGCCTATTGGCAACTAGGCCAAGGCAATGCAGCTATTGGTGATCGATGTGTAAAAGTGAGTATTATCCCAATTTTTGGTAATTTCGCGGCTATTTGGGTTCAATTCTGACTCGATATTTCCTTATTTCAGGGCGCTGGAGCTTCGCTCTTTGTGGCAAGCTTGCTCGGATTCTACCTGTTGATTGTTCAGTTGTTTGAGTCCATCGGATTCCCATGCTTTTTACCCGTTGGAGACTTGGCCGCACTTTGGACTCGCAAACAAGCCAAGTAAGTGCCCTAAAAGCCATGGAATAGTTCGTTCTGACAGAATATGAGAGGAGAGCAAGATGATATTGAACAGCGAACCGTTAACTGAACTTGAATTCCTACAATGTATGAAGTGTTGTTGTTGGTATCAGATGCACAGAGCAGCTTTAGGCTCGCTTTCATGGTCCGTTATTGTTCCTATTAGCTGTCCTGATTCTCACATATCTTACATACCCACATGCACAATTTGGGATAGACCCCGCGAGATATTTTTGATGAGTACATGTACAGGTCTAGGGAGGGGAGTGAGAGAGCGACTCACGAGAAGAACATAACTCGGTGCCTTCAAGAATGCACATGCTTCCTAAAGATGATGCCAGTTAAACGGTGCAATCGGAATCGTTTATCATAAAACCTACTACCCCCTGAACTGAAGACGATATTTTGTTTTCTATCCCCTTTCCATGCCCCATCCTTCATTATGTATACAGGAGAACATCGTTATCAAAGTGGAAAAAGAGTATTATTAATCACTCCTCCCTATTACCATTAAGATAGACCATGTATCGCAGAACACTCTCTTAGGTACATAGCCCCCATTTGAACAGAATTCAACCAGCAAGGACCCCTGCAGCTGCGTACCAATCATGACTCTGTTAACCTTTCAAGGCGATATCGACAGGTACTTCATTGGTCTGACGGGCAGCTAGCCGAGGTCTCGAATCTGGTTAAAGTCGCGAGGCGCCATCTCTAAGCCGTACACTTCGTCGATCTCTGCAAAAGCGCGACTGTTCGTCTCCGGCAGAAAGAAGAAGTATGGAAATAGAAGAAAGGTGATCTCCATCACATCGCCAAAGATCAAGTATGTCTTGGGTCCCAGGTTCAAAGCAGATAACCGCCGAAAGTGTCTTGGAGAAATGCATCAAGCTAGTCCATCATCTTCGAAGACCAAATTCTTAATCTTTAAATGACAAATCTAAACATCAAATGTCTCATCCGACCGGGATTTCCACCCTGCACGCCTTCTTGCAAGCCACCCTTTCCCCCACCAGTCCATGACTGCTGAGGATTCAGGGCGTATACTACCATCTTTGCTGGCGTCCTTCTCTCGTGAGACAATCGGGACCGGGTTTGCCATCGGCGAGGCGCGGTAATTCCCTAACAAGGTATCGAAAAGCTCCCGAATTCTTTCCGCCTGGAATGACACAGACAGGATAACAGCAATTATTACCATCGTAAGAGGTATTGAGATAGTCCAAAAGAGCGACTGAGAGCTTTCCATGTCTCGGATATCACTAGTGTTCATGCCAAGGTAGCTGGTGAAAAATGATAAAGGCATGAATACCACGGTCACGATGGTAAAGACCAGGATGGCCTTCGCTTGGTCTTCTTGCCGCACATCCACTCCCTTGCTCGTCTGGGTGGCTAGTGAGTCAAGTTTCTCGACTAGAAACCCGATTACTGTTATATCCGCATCGATAACGGAAATGTGTTCGTTCAACTGCTTTTTCTCGAGCTCAAAAGCGGAGACTCGGGATTCCGTGGTAATACGAAATGAATATGGATCTAAGACACTTCGATAGTTGACTAGAGCATTGCGTTGCTCCTGGGAAATTCTCTCGATAATCGCAAGCTCCTCACGGACAAGGCAGATATCCTGTAGTAGACGCCGGTTGGGATGTTGGCCCGCTTTGAATTGCTGAAATAGTATAGAAAATTAGTGAATAAACTTTCAATATAGTTAGATTCTGATTGGGCGCTGACTAGACCTAGAACGTAAGCTCGATAGATTTCAACCAGGGACAGAGGCTCGTTTCCAGAACCTTTGCAGCAATAACTATCCCCAAAGATAAGAGCTATCACTAAGCTGGGACTCGCGGCTTCGTAGGTGACGACATCCGACAACTGGTCAGTGTACGTCATAAGGACAATGTCCTTGATGGCGTTCTCCATAGAAACCTCAGCGTCCATCCCAAAAAGCGTGATCTTACCTGACATTGAGGGCTTGAGGAAAGTTGGAAGCGGGTCACGATCGATATAGGCTTCTCGAATTTCGTATGAAGATTTAGCCATGTACGCGCCCGCGACGGTCATCATCAAGAGATGTTGGAAGGCGTTTACCAAACTTGATGGGATTCTGTAAGTCTCCTCATCAAACTTTCCATTCTCGGAAACCCCATGCTGGATCTGGAAGGCCATTTTTTTCAGGCTTGTCACGAAGTCTTCCAACTCGCCCAGGATTTGCTGACCGTCTTTCCGACATGTGAAGGTAAGATAGCAGCCAAAATCCATCACCCACTGTGATTGAGAGGTGATAATCGTTCTTTGCTCAGGAGATGCCTGGAAAAAATGATGTTTGAATAGATGATCGAGAGCACCAGACTGCGTTGAATATTCGCGAGATCTGTTGCATTTGCGACAGTCAGTTATGTCTGCAACCGGTCTATCCAGATCTGTTGTGCCTCGAAGATCGGCATGTTCCGGATGTCCGATATCAGCTATAAAAAATGACTCGGTCATTCGATGGCGGCGTGTTCGGTTGGTCAACTCCAGCATTCTAGACCTGTCGCACATCTGAGGAATGATCTATAATTGTTGACATTAGAAGTACAATTAAAGAGGATTTTTCTCCTACTCACTGTGATAAGATCATGGATCGCCCCCCAGAACTTGTTTCCGACTGTGCATGGGTGTGCAAGTGGCGCGGTTGAGTCTGGAGCTGGAAGGAATTGACTCCCTCCTTATCAGCATTCATCAATACTGCCAAATGTATCAGAGGCAGCACCCTCTAATGGTGGCCGAAGCCGAATCAAATTCAACGATCAGCCATCTCTTCGCACTTCTCCAGAAGTTGCGACTGGAGTACGACTCTACGATAGAAATTGTGGAAAGAAATACCGAGACGCCTAATGCTGGAAGGAGACAACGACTACGGTATATGGGTAACAGGGTGAAGCTCGTGTCTGCGGGGGAGTTGAAAGTGATATTCGAAAGACTTTCGCGATATAAGGCTCAATTAAGTATTAATCTTCAAGTACTTGCCGGGTGAGTTAGAAAAACGGCAATCCCCTCATTTACTCCAACCACGGATCATCTGACTTCTTGCTAGATTCAATGACCTTGCCGTGCATGACTCTATTCAGGAGTTGAGCCGCGCCCTTTCGCCTATGAATATTGGCACAAAGAAGAAAGGTTTGACTGTTGTAGAAGGCCAGTCGCTTCCCTCAGAGAAAGGCTACATCAAAGAACACCACCAGTCACCGAAAGTTGCTCAGCATCAGGATTCCACCAGCCTCGCTCCATCTTCGGGTTGGGTAGTAAACGAGGGTAGTCTTGACCGGGCGACTCTGCCATTGATGCTTCTGAAGCCAAAGATACAGGAAGCATTATCTATTCTAACACTTTGCGAACCGGGCCAGGCACATCTGTCCGAACAAGAAACCAACTGGATTCAAGAAGAGCTTGAGAGCTTGCTTGTGATTTGCCATGAAACGGCCGCTGTAACACTGAAGAACCCGAACAGCACATTCAAACCCAATGGATTGCATACCACACAAACCAATGCGAATACCAACAGTATTCCCCGATGCAGAGCTGAAAAGACGCTCGAAGTAGGGAAAACTAATGAGATAGCCACCACCAAGTTTCTTGTTCGGGAGTCTCCGGCGGGTAATGTTTCGGCCCGGATCCAGTGCATTCGAAATCCTGATTCAGGGCACACAGCGGTATCTGATATCATTCTCCTACTCACACCTAATCCAGCAATCCATAAACATGGCTTCGTCATCTCGCTAGCACGTTTGAATGAGAAGCTCCGACAGCCCAGGATCCATCGGTCTATTTCGATGTATACTGTCGTGGAAGCGGATTCCCCGATATTTGAATGTGTTCAATCAAATAATATCGGCCATCTCCGGCAATTGCTCGGAAGTAGGCAGGTAACTCCTGACATACGTAATACAGAGAATGAGAGTTTGCTATCGGTTCGTTTGGCATATTGCATATTCACCATAGTGGTAGTGCTAAATAATGACAGGTTGCTGCTCGACATCTACGGCTGGAAATATGTGAGCTATTGATTAATGAAGGAGCAGATCCCAGCCACTGCCGCTCGTAAGTCACTCCCACTATTTTCAACTCGTACTTTTGCTGAATGCCATCGGTACATAGGGATGGGGCCAATGCAATCTACGCCGTTCGTAACGCCTTCTGGTATCGAGACATGGCTTACAACGTACCAAAATCAACTCTCAACCAACTACTTCGGCTTTTTGTCCGAGCAGGCTGTGACATCAATTCTGTTGCTCTTGGTGGAAACCCTCTCCATTTCACCGTCAGCCACATTTTGCCCGGATCTGAAATGATCGACGAAGAGGAGATTTCAAGTTTGGTTAATCTCCTAGTCTGCCTAGGTTGCGATATAGAGCACGAGAATAGCGACGGTCTCACTCCCCTACTATACAACACCTGTATTCCTGGGTTGCATGGTGTTAGAGTGTTAAAGGAACTTCTGAATTGGGGAGCAAATCCACATGCACAAACGCATTTCGGCGAGGGGGCTTTGCATCTCGCAATCGCCTTTTCGATTCCCGGGACCGTGCATGGTGATGTCGGATTCCGCTCGCTGCAGGCGCGCCTTGGCCTTTTGCTCAACGCTGGCTGTGACCCGAATCTCCGGGACCGGAACGGACATACTGTCTCGGATTTTGCTCTGAGTAGCCCTAGGACCTGGTTTCAATGGTGCCTGTCGGTGGAAAAGAACCAGGGATTACCCATCGAGGAAATTATAAGGAAAGAGGACAATCCTGGAGGCTATGATGCAGCACCATCGAATTCTCAGCGCTCATCGAACGTTTGTCCTAGCAATGAGGGTCTAGAGTCTGATTGGGAGTCTTGCAGTGACAGTGATGGTGATGATGATGGGACTGACTCCACCTACAATCCCCCGCTTTACAATTGCTCTAATTACAATCATCCCTTCCTCTCGTGGAATGGATTTTTCCCCTGGAGTATCTCCCCATCATGCTGGGATTGCGGTCTACCTGTTCAGCTGCAAGACATTTCCTGGAAGAAGTGGCAAGCACTGCATATTTTGCAGGCTCTTAGATCATAGATATTGACAGAACCTGATGGCTTTGCGTCTAGTCTTCTGGCCTAGGTGCGTCACTTATATTTTTACCTTCGTAAATACCTCTCCATCTGGTATCTTATCATCAATAACCCATGTGAGATTCTCGACCTCGCCTTCCTCGTTCCTCTTGAAATCCAGTAACCATGCATGAGTTCCATAGTGAAAGAGACCTCGCTTCATCCGTTCCTCGGCCGAGGGCAAGAAGGAAAATATATCATTGTGATAATGCGTCAGTGTATGGGTTTGTGAGGTCTTCTCGTTAATGCTGAATTTGAGAAGGTCACCCTCCTCAAAGACCTTGAAAGAGAAGGCGTTGGTAGAATGAACATACGTTCCGATGAGCTCTTTGCCTGATGGCCGAGGGGTATTCGGGATTTGCTCCTTTTCTAGTGTTTCGGCAATCTTCTGATACCCTTCTCTCCAGTTCTTGGCTGCTCCTTGAGCAACTGGAAGAAGATCTATTGTGGTATTGGGGTTCAAGACAGCCTGAAGAAGCGTTTGAGCAACCCAGTCGGCAATATCACCTTGCGAGATCGAGTTTGTCAGGACCACGATTGCTACTTGTTCGCTCGGAAGCAGCATGATACAATGGTTGTAACCAGGAAGGGCACCGTTGTGATAGAAGACGAGGCTACAATTGGATTTGGATCCAATGAGCGGCATTGACTTTACCAGGCCTGGGTTAAACCCTGTTTTCCCAAATTGTACTGGTAGAGTGACTTTCGCAAATCCCAACCCGTACAATTCATCGAATGAAGCTGATTTGTTGATGAAGCTGTGACCAGATAGAATGGTGTCTAACTGATAAAGAGGCGATTCTTCGCCCTGAAGAATCGATACTAAGAGGCCACCCCACGACAGTAGATCATGAAGTGTACTTCGGACTCCACCTGCCGGCGACATGAGTTTCCCGTCCGTGAGCCTGACGTCGCCGATCCGCCACTGCGTTTTGTCATCCAAGACTGCGTATGGCAATGCTGTCGAGCCCGCTGGAATCTCCGACTCGATAACTGAAGATTGAGACAGGCCGACCGGGCGGAGAACGCGTGACTCGAGAGCTTCACCCCATGACACATTCGTGACTCGTTCAATAATCTCGCCTGCTAGAGCATACATCCAGTTGTTGTATAGCCACTTGGAACGGGGTGGGTATAGCCCTGGTAGGTGCTTGCACATGGCAAGTGTAAACTCCTTGGGTATGTTAATCTCGTTATCCGCACCAAGCCATATGGCGTCTAAGCCGGGCAGACCGGTCTGGTGAGACAAGAGATCAATCAATGTGAGCTCGTCGGCCGGCATGGGGCCAGCAATGGAAGAGAGCTCAGGTAAGTACGTGGTGACGGGTTCGTCCCATTTGAGGCGGCCCTCATGAACCAACTGCGCGACCGTGGCCGCGACGAAAGATTTCGATAAGGAGCCAATCGGATATCGCGTTGTGGATTCAGCAACTCGTTGACTTTCAACATCTGCGAAGCCTAGGTGGTGCTCGAGAAGAATTTCTCCATGTTTTGTGACTCCAACAGACATGCCTCTTTTCTTGCCCAACTGATCGTTGAATGGTCTTACAATTTCGTTGGGCGAGTTCATGAGGCAGGGCGAGAAGTTGTTGATGCTGATCACCATGTCAGTTTGGTCACGGCAATGGTGGTATTGATAGTGGGATTCCGCGCAAAGCCTTTGTGCTCCTGCGAGGCTCGGATGTCCGTTGAAATCGGAAAAGAAAGTTATCTCAGGTGGTTTCTCGTAATTCAAGTATCTCCGTGGCCGTAGTATATGTTGATATCCTTGGACTTGATGCTGATAAATATCCACAGATGTTCCCGAGACTGATATGTTTTGTGCCAGAACTCATCGCGACTCGCTCGCCAATGGCTTTGCCTTCATTGGATTTCCCTCGGTTCAGCTCCCCTTGATTCGCAGCTCTGGTGGCATTCTCCCAGGTTGACTCGTCATATATTGCTGTGATGCGTCCGCTTGGTCCGATGATAGTTTCGGCTCTCTTTCGTCGCTTTTGCCTGTAGGGGAAAGCACGGTTTTGTGGGGCAACTATTGACGAATTCCGCCACAACGAAGGAAATAAAACGGCTCTTTGACTTCAAAATCAGGAGCTCTTTTCGTTCTCCATGGCTTCGACTTGCCCGGTGGGTGACTCTCTGGCCCGCGGCGGGTCTCTGTAAAGAGTGTGCCAAAGAGAAAAGGCAAATAATATCAGCATGTTTGCAATATTCCACGCCGTCGGGTATTGGTCCTTGATTTCCATGTAATCGCCGATCACGCTGGTGCTGAAGATGACCACAAAAGTCCCAATAGCCCTTTCGACGCTTTTTATCCAAAGACTGGGGCTCGTGGCTGGGGACATGATGTGGGGTCTAGTTGGTTTGGTCGGTTGAAATGAATCCTTGAACGTTCAGTTGAAAAGTACGGCAGAGAAGGAAATCACGAATGAGGAATATTCAAAGGTTATATGAGTGGAAGGTTTCATAATCGAGCTGGGCATGGGGGCGTTTCATAGCTTAAGCACTGAGTCCACCGACTATCGGACTTGGACGTCATCGGGGCTATTACCCTAATCAGGTAGTAACAGGGAGTCGATGCTAGCGTGCGGCCGAGAATGCGGGATTTTTTTCCTTTCATGTGTATGTGCTCCGTACTGTGGATCATCGAATAGCTTGCCAGTGCCACTGGTCATTGTCAAAAGATGCGACAGAGGATTGAAAATGGGGGGCGGGCACAAGGGGTTGGGCCTTGGCTGCACTGTCTAACCGCTTCGGGTCGAATGTAGTGCTCCTCAAGGCGCCCGTAACTCTTCTTCTATCTTGTACTTCGACTGATGTACCTAGGTATTCACAGATATCTCGACAGAAATAGTTGGATTGATACCCAAAACAGTTTTATCCCAGCACTAAGCGGCCCAATGACTGAATGGCGTCATTGGGGCCATCTATGTAGAACTTCACGAGGTCTAAACCTCCCAGCAAGTCTCGGGCCCAATCCACGTTTATTCCTTTATAGTAGAATACTTAAGTTTTGTCAAGATTTTATGAAAGCTTTCTAATGTACACAGTGAGTCACTGTGCGTAATATCTGCCAAGTGATTACTCGGTGGATCTGCACATGCCCAGATGCGGGCCATTCCCCACATCGTACATGACTCTTCATGACTCGAAAACAATTGATATATAGAACTATTCTTCCATCAATTAACAGTTCAAAGTAAACTACAATCAAATTTACAACGTATATCACGTTCGGCCCCTCCACCACTCCCCAGGCTCCAATTCCTCGTCAAGATTCTGGACACCGTGACACTCACTACCTCAACCTCAACCATGCCACCCACTACGACTACGACCCCAATGACCTTCTACGACATCGCGCTGGCACCCCCTGCCCAACAGACCGCCTGCTCCCCAAATCCTTGGAAAATCCGATTTGCCCTGAACTTCAAAAACACCCCCTACAAAACAACCTGGGTACCCCTACCAGACGTTAGCGCCGTCCGGAGCGCTCTCAACATCCCCGCCTCACGCACATTCGCCGACGGATCCCCCTACCACACCCTCCCCATTCTCTCCGACCCAGCGACCGGACGCATAGTGGGCGACTCCTTTGAAATTGCGACGTACCTGCAGGAACAATACCCGTCGTCAGGCTCGGGAGACTTGTTCCCGGTGCAGGAGTTGGAATTCGTCTTTGGGCGGGACTTGGGACTATATGCGCCAGTTGCGGAGGCACAAGTCTCCGAAGGGCTTGCGGCAGCATACGTGAAGTTCAATACGCATGTCGATTCTTTGTTCAGTGCGCATATGCGCTTGATGGTGCATGGATTCCCTTTCGATCCTGCTGTTGCGGAGGAGTGTAAGGCGACGTTCTCGAAGAGAATAGGAGTCCCGTGGGATAGTCTGGCGGTTAGTGGGGAGGAGAGGGAGGGCTTGTTGAAGGCGTTTGAAGAGACCCTAGGTGGACTTGCGAAGTTGTACGCAAGGGATGCGAGTGGGCCATTCCTGATGGGGAATAAAGCAAGTTATGCGGATTTTATTGTTGGAGGGTGGTTGCGCATGAGTCGGGTCATGTTGCCAGTGGAGGAATGGGAAGCGCTGAAGGTGTGGCATAGCGGTATATTTGGAAGGTTACATGAGGCGCTGGGGGCTTTTGCGCAGATGGACTAGATTCAATGTTTGGAGAAAAGGCCTAGACCAATTTTGGAAATATGATTATGACTATGTATGAATGACACCCAATGAGATGAAATAAAAAGATATTATAGTTGAATGACGTCGGCATATGTGATGTGATGACTTCCAAGTTTCCAAGGTAAAGCGAATTGCCCCGGGTACACCCGTGGACCCACACAAGGCGGCTCGGAGGCTTCCAAGGTTCGATCAACAAAATAGTCCCCGCGAGCCGCCGGGCCCACCAGAGCTTGGACCTCTGTTGATAATAGCAGAGAGTATTGTGGTGTGGTCCTCCATATTTTACCCTTGTCAATATAACACCTGGCCTGTCCGTAAAGTTTCTTCCTTCCTTGTAGATCTCTTGTTCGCTCTTCCTGCTCAAAATCCGCACAATGTCTCGAAAACCATACCCCACGCCATTGGTCGTCCCGCCACTAAGTGTGGAGCACACGCATACTATCATTTCGCTCCATGGAAGAGGCAGTAATGCTGAGCGCTTCGGTCATGAGCTCCTTGCATCGGCAAATCTACAAACCCGGCTTCCTACAGTGAAATTTGTCTTTCCCACTGCGCGCAAGCGGCGGTCAACTGTACTCAAGAAGACTCCCATTCATCAGTGGTACGACAATTATTCCCTCGAAGATCCTGGACAAAGAACAGATCTTCAGGTGGAAGGACTCTACGAGACTGCTGAATTTATTCGCGGCTTAGTCACCGAAGAGGCACGGGTTTTAGGCGAGGAAAATTATTCAAAAATCATCCTCTGGGGGCTGAGCCAAGGCTGTGCGGCGGGTATTTTCACGCTTTTGGGTGGCTGGGCCGACACTAGTGAAGCACATCCACTTGGGGCATTTATTGGGATGAGTGGATGGCTGCCATTTGAACAGCAATTACGCGAGATTCTCCGATACGACGGAGACCAAGTCCCGGCTAGAGACAATCGTCATGAAATAGAATCGGGAGACGACTCGTGCGAGGAAAGTGAAAGTGATGAAGAGTCGGAAGCAGATACATATTCCGAACAAACCTCCGACGACAATCTATTAGAGAACGACCCACCAAGTGATGACTTCAATTCCTTTAATGAAATTGAAGATGACAGCCCACCGCGTGATGTCTTCAATCCATTTGAGGAGGACGAGGAAGAAGCCCCGTCAGTCATCCAGGCTATCAATCACATTCGTGATATCCTTGCTCTTCCTATTATTCCAAGCGACACGCAGCTATCAGAAGATAGCTATCCACCGAGTTTATGTCACCTCCGCACCCCTGTTTTTCTTGGCCATGGCGCCGAAGATCCTAAAGTTTCTACAGGTCTTGGTAAAAAGATGTCTAACATGCTGTCAGAAGGTCTGGGTATGGATGTGGCATGGAAGGAATATCAGGGATTAGGGCATTGGTACCGTGTCGAAGATGAGATCGAAGATATTCTGAGCTTTCTTCAGGACCGTGTCAACCTACCAGTGATACCATCGTCGTCCCTAGACAAACGGGAGGGGTAGGAGAAACAATTATGAGTGCTTCTTTGAATTCACTGGAACAAGCCAAGTTCATTAGACCCAGAAATCGAGAAGCCCAGTTTCTCATATGCCTCTCACCACGCCAAGGGACTACTGCGGGATAAATGGGATTTTATCGCGCCTGTCTGAGCGCATGATTGAATATTTCCAAAAGCACCTCGGGAGGCAGAAATGTCTTTTGATTCTTATATTCTAGAACCCAATTTTCAATTTTGCAAGAGTATCCACTTTGTCTTGAGTACGGCAGTGTGTAGCCGCCAGTGCGCCATATCGTATTCTGCTAGGAGAACCTTTCATAAAACTAGTATTCGTGTGTGTTATTGGCTATAGAAATAAAAATTGATAAAATTGACACTATAGGAATTTTGAGATATTGTAAAAGTTGAGATATCCAAGGTCATATATAGAAAAGCTCTCTTTATGAATTGAGCCTTTTTTAGCCCTTTTCTACTATCTACCTAATACATTGAGAAGGGGTAGAAAGTATGTATATGGCTAGATACTAAAACGCCTACGTAAGAAGTCTACCAAAAGGACCACTAAAAAGACCACGGCTGTATAAGCGACCGGCTATTCTTGTTATAGAAATTAATATATTACAGAAATTGACCCTATAGAAGTTGGCCCTATAGAAGTTGATATTGTAGAGATTAATCACTACATTTGTAGGTGATAGTAAATTGGCGGTATAACAGTCAAAATTTAATATATAAAATTACGGTATGGCGCACTGGCGGCTATACACTGCTGTAGTCTTGAGCCTCATCAGCTTGGCATTTTCCAAGGTTACTGAGAACCAATCATACTTCGATAATTCGTGGAGCGGCCCGGGGTACAACCTTGGGAGTCATAAAGTTATGACTCATCTTTTGGCTAGTGGCCGTGTCAAAGGCCCTGGAGTCAGTGGACAGTATCTTAGGACTACCTAGTCTAGCCGACTATGGACGCCGACATCCCTGGACGAATACACTAGGTACGCAATAAGTCCAAGAAGTTAAGAAACTTTTAGGTATGACTCTCCTAGTAGAATGGCAAAAAGGGAAGGTACTTAATCCCGCACACCCAATTGTAAGTCCGCACACCCAATTGTAAGTAACTATTTGCTGAAGCATCCATTAGTACACAGCTTTGTGTTGCTTTTAGGGCGGTTAGATATAATTGATGGCATTGTGTTTTTGGCGCTGTGGCTGATGCGGAGAGGACATCGTTGGGTGACTCATAGGGATTTGGGAAGGAGAACTCAGGTACATGTGTAAACCACTTATGTATGGATGTAACCATGTTAGCTGAAAAGATTGTTTGCTCTGCCTCGTTAGCTGAGCTTGGACCTCGTTTGTCGCATATAAAGGCCTGGTTTGTGCACGTCACAAATACAATCCTTCCTTCCTTCTCCTCACACTGACTTCTTAAACCTCCAACTTCACAATCCCCAACCAGACATCCTAGCCATGGAGCGAGTAAGGAAAATCTTCTTCGATCCGCTGGCAACATCGAAGACTCGGGTTCGAGAGATCCTAGAGGACCTTCCAGTTGGCTCTGCGCACCCTTTCAGTCCTGAGCGACTTCTTCTTTGTCGGACAGATAGCGGCATCGACGAAATTGATATCTCCTCCTATCCAGATGACTTTTTCTTCAATGCCGTGGACTTGGGAGAGATGGGTGAGACCCTTCTGAGGCGCATGGCTGGCTTCAAGTCTTATTTGGGTATGTCTTCTCTCACCCGACTTGAAAGCAAGTCCAATGAAAGAATGAACACTAAGTATTCGTAGGAATCTTCGAGGACTTCCAAATCCTGCAAGCACCCGCCCCAACATTCAAGATCCCAATAGTGTCCGACCAAATTACGATCCTGGCAGTCTCAAAAAGAAAACCCACTTACTACGATCTCTGCTTCGCGGATGCTTCATACAAGGCGTGTTGCTGGAGAGCAACAAATACCTTCCCAGGAATTAGTCACAGCAGCGATGTCACCAATGGAAATGATCTCCTACATTTCGTCAAGATCAAGAAGGAGGCTCTCTCAGAGAAAGAAATCTGCGTGTTCATATCTGGCTACCATTTGACCCCCATAACAAGATTCCTAGGAACCCACCCTGCGTTGCTCGTTGCCGATCATGTGGATAAGGTATGTTTCCAATTCAGTTTTCCTTTGGGCATTGATTAAATCGTTGGCAGGTCCTTCATATCGTCCCAGTACCCTTGGATGCAGCAACAATCGGAGACGCAACCATATGCTGCCCACTGGTCATAAAGCGTGATAGGGACTTTCTAATCTGTTCAATCTTATCGACAGCAACGACAGACCAAGAGAAAAGCTGCTCCGGTAAAACGTTGGAAAGCGCTTCATTCCCCGAGGCGATCGACCGCGCCGATTTTATCATATCTGCTACTTCTCCAACTCTTACAAAAGGTATGTCATGATAGTACGAAGCGCTAGATCTTCAGAACCTAACGCACATACAGATACAGCCCAAATGAGCGATTCAACTGAAGAGAAAGAGAGGCCGATTTCGGGAAGCCTACGCAACATCACAAGTGAAAATGCCGTATTTATCACCGATTTGGTCACGCTCCCTCCCTTTCTCGATTTGGAAAAGGCACAAATCATACGTTTTGGGACTGGCATTGAATTCAAACTACCAGGTGAACAGCTGCCCACAAAGGCTGAACCATCCGCCGTTGTTTTGCCATGTATATTTGGTTCCCGACTCGAAGGCCCATTTTTATTGGCAACAGGAACGGTCCCATCAAATGTTCCCTTTGTCGATGAAATTGCTATCCGCGCCTACTACAAGCAACTCAGGAGTGCCGTGGTTGTTGTCGATGATCGAATGACAGATAATGCCCGCAATCTTGCAACTGCCTACAGAATCAATGCCGTCTTCATCGTGCAACTTAGTCCACAAACCCAGCCCAAGACTACCGAAGACATCATGTCATTGTTGAACTCGGCGAACATCAATGCAGTGACAGCACTTGCAGGACCACAATCCTTGATTCTAATCCAAATCTCCGGAAGGTATTACTTCTATCGAGGAATTGCTAATCGAGCACACATCAACACGTCAACAATGGAATTCGGCTCCGATGTGACACCCATAGTCGAGTCTGTCGGTATGGAGTCCCTGTTAGATCCAAGGGTTGAGCGTGTCGTTACTCTCGGCGATGCAAGTCCAATCATCCTCCCCACTTCAGGACAGTTGATCCAGTCTCGGGATCTTCAGACGTTGTTCGAGGATCTTTCAATAGACCAAATCAAAGGACTGGAAGAGGACATATTGGCAGCAGTTCCCCAGCTGCAAATTCTCTTGAATGAAAAGGATCTACGAGAGCTATCGAAAGCCTTGGTATTTGCACTCTCCGAAAAGATCAACGACGCAACAACTACCCTGAGGGACACTTACACCAAATACCTAACTCAAGAGTACAATATGGTAGATCCTGAATCAGTCAAGAAGAAAAATGCTATGCTTGGGGCATTGAGAAAGGTCACCAAGGAGGCGCAGATTGCGCTTGAGCCGCTCATTTCGAGCTTGGCCAACATAATGTCTTCTCAAACAACCTCAAAACGCACACACGATCTGAAGAGACTGGTTCGCCAAACCCAGATTCAGGCCAATGTTGAGGCCGTTAAGTCCATGACTTTTGAAACTCTGGCAGGATACCTTGAAACATACGCGGCAGATATGGGAGTCATGCTATTGAATATCGATACATCGGCCTACTCCCAGCTCTTGGGCAATCTGAAAAACACCGCCATCGATGCCAGGTATGTTAACTAGCTGTTCGAATTAGTTTCCATATTCACTCTCTTTATTATTGAAACCACCAATAAAGATTTATATCGCATAGCTCTAACCTCTGTTTTATAGTCCATGCTGCGCCCTTGACTCGAGAGTTCTACATCTTGAGGGATTCGACGCAGGAATTATCATAGAACAGTCCCAGGCAAACCACAATGGGCCACTCCAAAGTCAGGACGGTCCCTCCAGCCCGATTTTGGCGTTACCGTACCTGAGCCAGGAATCTGGCACCGGATCGATGTTAGCTTGGGTCTGCTGGGACGAATTTGTTAATCTCAAAAGTCCTTATACCGTAAGGTGGATGGAGAAGTGCAATGAAGCGCACATTGCCGCGCTAAGGATTATTATGAGGTCTACTCTGAGTCAAACGGTGTCGGCTCGAGAGCATTACATCCAGCCGAACAGCCCAGAAACTACTCATCTTATGAGCGCTTTGCTGATGGCGGCTATGTCGAAGCTCGCAGCGATGAGGACCACGTCGCCGGTTGTGTCACAGGAGGCTGGGGATACCGTCACGAGATTGATGCGAGGACTCTTTGGCAATCTGTTGACAATAGCAGGTTCAGGAGTGCGCCCCCACAGCATGGTCTGGCAGCTATTTGGTTTAAATCCTCAATACGATCTTCCCAAAACCGATGTCGAGTGGATTTGGTACGAAACTGTCGTCGCTTTGTATCCTTACACCGGATGGCCCCTTGAGCAGTTCTACGAAAATCTGGAGAAGCTCCTGGACAAGGCCATCGTCCGTGTCGTGACCAAGAACGAAAAGGTGGACTGGGTGAGATCAAGCCGAATCGCTGAGATGATCAAATTTTCCAAACTTCGCAATATTCAGCTTCACCATTCTCGCACGATTATCACTGTCTTTATGCGAATGCTTACAGAGGGCGAGTCTGAAATCGCTCCCATTGCGACTCGTCTACTAGAGCATCTTCCACAACAGTTAGAGCGACCAAGTCAGGGCTATGCCAAGATGATCCACTACCTTGAACATCTTTCCAAGGGAGGTCAGCGACGTGTCTACGATGACCTCGTTGCTGCCAACACCTACACCTCGCGCTCTGCTGCCTTTGGCCCACTCAAGAGTGAAGTGTCGGAAGCATGTAAGGACAAACAATGGGCCAATATGAAGGACTCATGTCAAGCAATTATGGACAAACATGCCGACATTGCTTCTCTCTGGCACGTCAACCCTAATGACCTGAAGGTTCAAAACATGAAAGTGTACAAAGATCTTCTGGACGCAGACTTCGGGGACGATATTGACCAAGCTACCAAGGCTAAGAATATCGAACTGAGCAGAAAGGCCCTTGGTGATGCAGAGAAACAGCGTGTCCCTTGGCAAGTTGGGAAGAAAGGGGAGTTCGGCTCTGACATCGAGCCTCTGGACGAGGTCTTCCTTCACGAGATCCTGATAGGAGAAAAGCCAGAATTCCTCCCAGACGTCGATTCACCTGAGCAAGCGGAAACAGGGATAACAGCCATGATTGAAACTCAAGCAGAAAGTGAATTCGCCCAATTCAAATCGTCGATGCAGCCTAGTTTCATCACTACGATGCAGCAGGACCTTTCCGCAGAAAGTGTCTGCCGCAGCATCAGTGTTCCAACTACTGCGATGCGCGTCTTCATTAAGGCTCTTAATCCGCATTTTGTGTGGGAGGACTTGGGGAAAAGCTACAAGAGCACAATTCTGGGGTTGTTGAAGGATCGTTCGCATCGGATCGAGAGCCGCCCTACAAAGAGGTTGCTGGGGCTAGTCAGTGATAGGACGAACCTTAAGATTGGCGGATGATTGCATGGGAGTTACTTCGGATAGGAAACGGTACTATTGGGATAAGCGCATGGTTAGCTAGTTTACGACCTAAATAATTACCTTGCTCATGACTGAATTGATTGGTTTCGATCGCTCAATATACCTTCTGTAGTCCCCGTCCTCCATAGAACTGCGCAACAGGGGAAAAGGACGGAAGGAACAGACAGCAATTCTGAAGATGAGGAAAGGAGCAAGGGAGTATCGACCTGAAACAGAATCTGAAGTTCCCCTAGGAGGCAGCTTGTTTTATATGTTGAACGTGGTCATGTTTCCGCCCCAATCATAAATAGTGCAAATATCTAGATATCAAGTACTATCCTAAAACCCAAACTCCAATTTATCCAAACTCCAATTTATCCAAACTCCAATTTATACCAACATACCAACTAAGCTGCAAGTTCTGCCAATTTCCCAGCCATCTGCTCAACCTCGGTATCAATCGGTTTTCCATCAATGGCATCAACTTCAGCCTTGTTTTCCTCTGATTTGTGGTCATCTTCTTTACCTTCCTCTTGCTCCTTGCCCTCCTTCACTTTCTTTGCTTTTTTTCGCGGCATAAATCTTCGCAATGTCTATATGGGACAGGGTATACTCATCCGGGTCCCAAGCCAGAACCCTACTTGCCATCTCTTTAACCTTTTCTGCCACAAGTTTTTCCATTTCGTCTTTCTCCTCGCCACTTAAGAGATCGAGTCTCTCCCTCCACGCATCCTCAACATTGTCCGTTTGTCCAAAAAAGCGCTGATCAATCTTGTTCCAATATGTCGAGTCAAAAGCATTGCTTTTCCTGGCGGCATATACAATCCAAAAGTCACAACTCTCCCAGCTTTCTCGCATTGGACCAGAGAGTCGTTCTTCTTCCTTTACGGAAGTAGCATTTTCACAATCGATCATCGCCTGCAGAAACGTCTGGAAACGGCGATCAAACATGTCTGTCCAGTCATCAAGACCCTGAGGCCAGTACTCGAGTCTCTCAATGAGAAGCCACCAAGGGGGTGCGTAGGTAAACTCAATCGGAGCCGTGTACGTGAACTCCCAATCGACAACACCAGCGATCTTGAGGACTTTGTTGAGGAGAACGTTGGTTGGCCGGAGATCATCGCACCATATTTTGAACGGCCCTTTGTCGAATGCTATCCATCGCTGGGTGAGCTTACGCCCCCGTGCTAGTTTGCGGAAGAGATATCTAGCGACAAACTTCCGTCGACAGTCATCTGCAGACTCGATTGCGTCGTTTCTTTGATGTGTGAGATGGGCAATGTAAATTTCAGCTATGGCTTCGAAGTACGAAGACGCTGTGGTAAATGGTGTCTCGGGACTTGGTAGTTTTGACTGAGGTAGGGACCCCACCCGAACGAGCTCGTTTGAATCTATTGACAAAGCACAACTTGTCACTTCCCACGTAAGTTCACCAACCTGACTCGGTGATCCTATTCGTGAGAAGCTTGGTTTCGAAAGTTGCAAAAGAACGCCAGCTAGTTCCCCATATAGAGTTTTAAGGGTGCCTTCCCCTTTCCTCAACTGGACACTCTGGAAATATGAGCAAGTCGTACATGCTGGTGTCATGCTCGATGTATCCCACGATAATGAAAGGTCCCACCTCCAATGGAGAACTAATGGCACTGGGATTGAAGTCTTCTCGCCACTGTATCGCATAATGGCAACCTCGTTTCGAAGCTTTTCTTCAGGAAAATAGCCGCACCGGGTAGGGGGAGCCGGATGACGGCGGATGCACCAGTTTTGTACGTCATCCAGAGGGCGACATTGAATGCACCCCTGTCTAAGACATCAAATTGAACAGGGTCGTCTGGCCTATGGTGCTCGACGAGAAAATCTGCGACCGGTCTTCCGATGATGTGGTCAAAGAACTAGAGAACCCAAGTATCCGCTATTTCCTCGCGAAAGTATAACCGTTCTATTATTCCCTTACATATACACACATAACCTTCCAGTAAAGACATTGAGGCTGAATAGCAAGACAGTACTGGTAGTCTCTTCATCTAATATGCTACGTTCTCCGGTCTCGCTATATGTTAAAGTACACGACCACCAGTATTGGCTCCGACTACAACTTGCTGGGCATGGCTTTCTGAACTTGCTGCTCGCCGTCATGCCGCTCGGCTCAAACCGATGGAAGTGCGCGGCAATAACAGGTTGATGCCCTTAGATGTTCTGGGCCGCACGCGCGCTACACTGACAGGGCCAGCGAGTACATCACCGCCCGCAGGAGTGGCTGCGTTGCGTTGCGTCCACTCTTCCTAGCTTTGGCAGCAGCGCCGGCTGCCTTTCCAGCCCTCCGACCAAAAGCACCACCCGAAGTCTAACCACTGCCACTGGGATAGTTGGTGTCGAACAGTTCACCCATCATCTCCCCGTCACAGTAAATACCAGAGATGGGTTCGCATGTGGGTGCGGCAATGAGCTTTGCCTGCCGGGAGTCCACCTCCAGACCGCCAAAAGTGAAAGTAATGCCACATGTCACCTTAATGGCGAGATAAGGGCCCTTATCCAGCGGTAGGGCCCAGTTACACTTGGCCAGGGCTAGTTATTTTGTACACTGCGCGGACTGTAGCCCTCCGTCGGACCGGACCCTGAAGCTCCGTCCGGGATACTTAGGTAGGAGTCTGCGCCCACAACCCTCGTGAAACGGACAGCGCAGCCCGCGACTGGAGCTCAGTAGAATGCCATCATCCGTCACCCTATTCCGTGAATACGTTTGCCGCAGTGACGGGCCGTTGCGTATCAAACGACCCAGAACTGCCCAGGTGCGTGGAGTTGTAAATACTCTCAAATGGATGACTTCCCGTTTATACGACTATTTCAGCGTCCAGCCACTTCAAGGCTTGTTGACAAATTCGCAACATTGTCCAATATTTCCCATTGAGATAAACGAAAACATGCTGCCAGCGGTGGTTGCGGAAGAGTGTGTACACCAGTTCACGGAAACCAGTTTCAACCTCAAGACAGAAGCAAACCCCCAGTCAACTGTATCCTCCTGGGAACAGGATGTGCACTTCCTGGGCGACAAAGACGGCAAAGTCTCATTACGCAGCCCACCAACATTCGACAACACCGACGACGCCCGTATATACCTGAAGCAACACCTAGCAGCTGCCTTTCGCGTGCTGGCTCGACAGGGCTTCGACGAGGGCGTGGCAGGCCACATCTCCCTCCGCTATCCAGGCAACCCATCCCTCTTCTGGATAAATCCACTCTCAACACACTTCTCCCAGATTCGCACCAGCGACCTAGTCCTCGTCGGCGAGGACGGCGAAGTTCTCCCCGGCGGCGCCCAGAGCCCCATCAACGGACCAGCGTTCGCTATCCATAGCGCCATCCATCGCGCACGACCGGAGCTCAATGCCGCGTGTCATGCGCACAGTGTCTACGGGAAAGCATTTAGTTGTTTCGGGCGGTCGATCGAAATGCTATACCAGGATGCCCTGCGGTTCTATAATGATCTCGCGGTGTACCCTTGCTACGGTGGCACCGTGCTTACAGCTGAAGAGGGTGGGCGGATCGCGCAGGCGCTGGGTCCAACGTGTCGAAGCGTCATTTTGCAAAATCATGGTATGATAACGTGCGGACGGACGAAATCATGGTATGATAACGTGCGGACGGACGGTTGATGAGGCGGCTTTTTTGTTTATTGCGCTGGATCGGTGTTGTCATGCGCAGTTACTTGCTAACGCGGCTGTATGCCCCGGGTTTGAGAAGCAGTATATCGATGATGAACAGGCGGAGTTTGCACATAGGAAGAGTGGGAACTCGAATAAGATGTGGTTGGCATTTCAACCGTATTACGATCAGGTTGTGAGAGAGGAGCCTGATTTGTTGCTGTAGCTGTTGGTAATTACATTTTACAAATGGCTATCTCTACGACAAGGCGATTGTTCTATTTATTGTCAAACTGAATCCATGAATCTATGACTGTATCGTAAAGGCGCTCGATCTATATTAAGCCGAAAATGTTGATTTCCCAGCATCTCACTACCGAGTCATCCACACTTCCTCTGCTCAGGAAATGGGCTCATGTAAATCAAAAGCCGGAAGGTCTATATTGTCATTCATAAACCCGAACAACAAATCTGGCCCAGGATCAAAGATATCCTGAAAAGGTTGCATCTGTTCAAAATCATCGTAGGTAGGGGAGATATTTGAGAACTGCAACCCATTCTCGAGAGGTCGATGATGCGCCATACCTTGAGGTTCCACGGCCGCTAAACACGCATAGTTAGCAAGAAGTATATATTTCTCGACAGATTACTACGGAGGTAGACATACTTGGCGACTCCTCAACACCCTGAGCAGCCATGAGCCTACGAATTCTCCGCACCGTATCCGCGGCCCCGGAATTCGGCACAGCCAAGGCATCCAGGCATTTCAAGCTTGCGCTCAGCAGCATTGATGATTCGGTAAAGGCTTTTGTATCGGTACCAGCTGCCAGCGATGCAGTGTTGTGGACGTGAATAGTACACGCAACATAGACGGCGTAGCCTAGCAGGTAGCTGGATTTGCGCAACGGGTAGATCGATTGATAGCTAAGGGCGAGACTGGTAATATGTCGTGAGGCTGCTGCACATCGTTTCCATGAGAAGGCTGGTGTTCCGATGGTGGCAGTGTCGTTGGGATTGTTGTTGCTGGGTACGGTGATGAATGGCCGGTGGAGCAGAACGATAAGTGAGTGGTACGTTGTGAGAAGGACTATGCGATTTGGCGCAACCATGAGTGGTGGATCTAGAGGATCCCTTGTCCAAGGCTCGTAGATCAGGTGAGCTGGCAGGTTGCTGTACCATGCTGTAAGGGTATCTTCAAGAGGGCGGACCTCATGGAGGGTTGTTGAAGCAGTAGCCCCGACGCAATAAATTTTGTCGATGATCTGGGTCATGACCTGGGATAACAGACAGAGCTGCTGAAACACAGTTACGGAGTGAGCTAATGGTAGTGGTGATAAAGCGCTGCGCGCCTCTGGAGGGCCACAGTCATTGTAAGGCTGCCATGGCTCCAGCTCTTCAAAGGTATCTAGCAGGTCCTGTGAAACACGGACGTCCTGCAGTCGGATCGTTGGTGGCCGCCCAAGATATAGACTCTGAAGCTTCTCACAGACAAATGCACCCCAAAATACACGTCGACGAATCTCGATCTCCTCGATATTAAACTTGTTAACTTCGAGTTGAGGCTCGAGATACAGACCCAGGTCGTATGTCATACGCATGGCGTAGCCGGTATACAACCAGCCCTTCGAAGTCATGCCTGTGGCGATGAAAGTTGATCCAAGCATTACCAAGGCAATAACGGTGGGTATACTCGACTGAGTGATCAAGCCCTCGTGCAGCAACAGCTCGTCGCACCGAGCGAAAAACCGCTGTCCTGTTTCCGGGTCCGGGCGCTCGGAAAACTTCGAGGCGCACGCAAATACAGTATAGAGCAATAGGTCAGAACAGTATGGACCGCCGCTTTCTAGCTCCCGCATGAAGGTCGGTCGATATGTTAGCAGGAAGGTGTGATGCTGCCGACTCCAGTGCAGATCGAGGAGATGGAGCACTAGTTCTCCTGATATTCCCCTTATAGTTGATAGATCACGCAGGCGATGTTCGCGTTGTCTTTCCATCGCGGCATTCGCGAATAGCTGGTATCGCAGTGCCTCTGTAGATGCTCGTGGCTGTTCGTGGTTGAACCGTTGACTCGATTTGCTGGACTGAACCACAGAAGTTGAGCTTAAGATGCTATCGTTCGCGGGGGGACTTCTATCCGCGGCGATAGACTTGTCCATCGTGCGTGTTTTCTTTTCTTCGTTTGGAGATATTGCGCTCTGGTCACCATCTTCCAGCCTCGGGTCGTAATCGTCACCGCGGTCGGGGTTGTTCTCGCGGTACGTGGTGTTTTCCTCCCTCGTTTGTGGAGCAGGTATCTCATTCTCACGCCGCTCCATGTCGGTGGGTATTGTGCTAGGTGATACCGATACCCGCCCGTCTAGTACACTCACAGACTCAAGTAGAGTCCTCCTCTGTATGTCATCTGCATATTTCAGACGAGCCAACACATCTTCCAGTGCTGACTTCTCTCCCTCAAGGTAGTCGATTCTTGCAGCAGAAGGCCGTTGCCTCCGCGGCAGATTCAGATAGACACACAACCTGTTACTACTACGACACGTCAAGCAAGTAGGCTTGGTGCTGTCACATTTGATCTTGCGCCTTCGGCAGAATTCGCATGCGCGGGCCATTTTGCAGGTCAAACATTTCCGAGAACTGAAGTTACAGAGATGCGAACGTGGGGATGGGCATTGGGAGCCACTTTTGCTTCCCCACACCCCACATCATCACCCCAGTCTAATGCCATGGCCTACCTACCTACGTATCTACGACTACTGTAACTCGGACCATGGCTTGTTTTAAGTGGGGGACAAAGGGTCAAATGGCGCAATGCGTATATTCAAGTTGCAGTGCTAACGGATTCTGTCACTCCGTCGGAATGAAGAACTCCGGGCTTCACTTTCTGTTCTCTGACGTTGTTCGAAGTTCTTTCCGGGACTTGTATGATTCAGTGCTAACTCACCTCTCATCCAAGCGAAACATCGTCAGACGCTAAGTCGTACAGATGAAACCGGACTTGCATATCCCCCAGCAACTCGACCCTACCATCAAGACTCTGGACCCCCACATACGCAGACCAGCGCGACACTTTTATTTCCAATCCGAAGCGGTATCCTCTGCAGCACAGGGAGAAAAAAAGATGCACACAGTCAAGTACCCCAGCACGAGCGCATGCCCCAAGTAGAAGTTGGGAGCATCTTGGCCTCGACAGCACAATACGCTTCCCCTCTTCATCATTGAGGTGTTCGTCCGGGTCAGGAGGAAGCTCGTCGCAAAGTCGAGGTGCTTTTTCAATCTCGTCCATATCAGGCTTTTCAGTCGGAGGGATTGCCATGTTCAATGCAGTATCCTGGACAGAATCATGAAAACCGGCCATAGATATCAATCATATCATGGAGCCGACCACCATAATCTAAGCCTCATTCAGGTTACCGTCCCCGGACTCCGAAATATGTGAGGCCATACCAACTAGTTTCACGGAAGTAAGCGCTGGGTCAGGCTCCGCGCGAACGGAGAGACGGAAATCCATGTCCGCCAGCGCATCTCCACGTCTCCAACATAGAAAGCCAGTGATATATATTGTTGCTTATTATTGAAATTTTCTAGATGAATTTCGTGCAGCCTCTTATACCACTATGTCATTTTTATCACCCCTGACGACATCAATCCACAACCCCCGCCTATGCCTCCTTAATGCTCTTCGAGCCAACGCGAAACCCATCATGACATTCTTGGGTCTTCCGTCAATTCGAACAGCCCAGCTTGTTGCCCAGACCGGCCTCCAGGTTAGTCTTTTCTTATTTTACTGATAATGTGGTGTTTTACCTCTAACAATGCAAAGGGCATTATCATCGACTGTGAGCACGGCCATATAAGTGACGATGCGATGCACGGCTCGACGGCCGCAATCGCTGCCGTAGGGGTGTCACCACTGGTTCGGATTCGAATGACCCATGGAGACCTGATCAAAAGGGCTTTGGATGCTGGGGCTCAGTAAGCCATGGATTTGGATCTTGCTATCTTACTGGTAGTACTAACAACGAAAAGCGGCATCGTCGTACCACAAGTAAATACAGCCGAAGAGGCTGGAAGAGTTGTATCAGATGCGAAGTTCCCACCACAAGGCCGCCGAGGTCAGGGCTCCGCGTTTCCAGCGATTGCCCATGCAATCGACATTCCGACGTATATGCGGACAGCGAATGAGACGATTATTACTTGTCTACAAATCGAGACTAAGGAGGGGGTTGAGAATATTGATGCTATCTGTGATGTCCCCGGTGTTGGTTAGTGATAGCGACTTCTACTAACATCCCTCAATCTCCATGTTTTGCGAGTGAAATCGCTGATCTCCGCTAGATATGATTTTCATCGGGCCAAACGACCTCGCCCTGTCGATTCTTGGCTATGTTCCCGCGAAAGGCGAAGAGCCTGAATTTATTGATGCTATAGAGAAGATCGTGGCCGCCGCTAGGAAGCATAGGAAATGGGTTGCACGGCTATCGAACGACGGGGCATCTTGTAAGGAGCATTTGAAAGTCTTTGATACCGTGGCGATGAGTTACGATGTCCGGGCAATACAAAACTGGTATACGGCTGAATTGCGCACTGCCCGTGATGCTTCCCAGTAAAGATGAAGCGGCATCAGATAGAATAATAGAATACATCTCTTGTATATAGTCTCGATTCAGTCCGCTACGTGGGAGACTCGGGTCTTCAATCACTAATTATCTATAAAAGTACCTATGTTAAAGACCCTCTGCCTGCTTGAGCCTACAAGAGTGCGGCAGTGCGTTAGCCTAGTATCTCCTGATGTGAGAGCACACTGTTTTATGCTAAGGCAAGGAAATTGTACGAAGGCATGGAATATTTTCCGGCCGACCAACAAGGTGACAACTCAGTGAGAAGTAATATTGCATATGAGACGAAGGTCAATTTCATCCGATCAGAACATTTCAAGAATTCAAAAAAATATAGATCTAGTCTAAAGCTTCTTCGACTAATTCTAACCCCTACGCTGCAGCGTGTGATACCCAAGCTCATTTCGTGCCTCAGCAATCGTCACCCCATTGTTTATCATCTTTCGAATGCGCTCTTCACTGCTCTCGATAGTCCGGGCAACTTCAGTCACCTCATGGACACGATCTCTCGGTACAACAGCGACTCCATTAGCATCAGCAATGACGATATCCCGGGGCTTCACATGAACCTTCCCCACCCCCACCCCAATCGCCTCATTAACGCCTCCCACCTGAACCCGATCCTTGCCAGTCCGCATCCACCGACCAGCACTAAAGAGCGGGTACTCCTCGCCAATAGCATGCTTCACGTCGCGGCATACACCGTCAATAACAGTTCCAGCGATCCCGCGTAGGCCAGCATACCGAGTCATAATGTCCCCCCAGACGGTGCAGTCGGTGCGACCACCGTTGTCAATAACAACCACGTCACCAGCGGCAACATCGTCAATAAAGTCGCCCACACTTCCTGGGGGGTCACTAGCGGGAACGTAGCGGACCGTAAAGGCTGGGCCGACAGTAATCTTATCATAGTTGATCAAGGGTAAGATTCCGAATACTTGTCCCAGCATCCCGAGTTTGTCGAGCGCATCTGAGACCGCAGGAGAGTCCAGGCCAGCGAACAGCTTGACTAGTTCTTGGTCTTCGGGATCGGCTCTTCTGATATTCTGTTTGGAATGCGACGCGCTAGAGGCAGCTGCAACAGATAGGGTTTCTGCGTGGATCGCTTGGAATTTGGCATCGTGCATAACCTCCGAGACGGGCTTCCCTGCTTGGACGTCCTTGACCATTAAACTCTCGCGACGGTCAATCCGTTCACCTAAAACTAGGACATCCTCAATTCGCTCAGCCGGAATAAAGACTGTTCCGCAGGCATCTGCAATCACATAATCTCCCTCACGGACAGTGACGCCCCGCATCTGCACAGGTGTCCCCGAGGCAAGCTGTACGATTCGGCTACGGCCGCTGATCATAGTCACATCGCGACCGTAGACGGGGTAGCCCACCTCCCGACTGCCGTTAATATCACGGCACATGCCGTCAATAACGGTCCCGCGGATTCCTTTAGCCTTCGAGGCATTGGCGATAATATCACCCCAGCAGGAGACCCCTTCTAAGCCGCCGGAGATGATAAGGATACGGTCATCTGTTGTCACGGCGTCGATGACCGGGGTGAATGGGTGTGCCGTAGCCGCTTCGTCCGTCTTCGGGCCGACTTTGACTGTGCTGGCGCGGCCAACGATCTTTGGACAGTCCCAGAGGGGACGCAGGCCGTATGTGGCTCCTTTGAGTTGGAGAAAGTCCAGGGCATCAGATACGGCGTTGGTGTCGAGGGCCGCCAGGCGATCTAGGATGCTGTTCTCACCCATTGTGCTAGTTGCGAGTAAATGAAGTTTGCCACGAGGCGAGAAAAACAGCTATAAGAGAACGAATGAGATCAAGTTGTTGTCACACTGCTATTGTCGCCTGTTCTGGGTCTTATTTATGCCCTGTTTGTTCTTCCCGCTCCGTGTACCCCATTCCTTTTCCGAGTTCGAGCGGCAGAGGAAGCTCCGCATACACGGAGATCCGTGTCCGTGAGCGGCCCCGTACATCCCGCGCAGCCATGGACTGGGAAAAGCCGCACTGGTGAAAACGTGGGGAAAGTGAACGAGGGCAACCCCAGATTTGTCGACCCCGGAGATCCCCAGCCAGGAGTAAACCTGGGCCACGCTAGCGCAAGGCATGGCCGTTGGCCTGTGTCGGGTCGATAAATAGCAGGAATAAACCTGAAAGACCACAGCAAGATTCAGTCCTCGAACAATTTTTCTACCGCCCGGACTAAAAGCCAGTCACCGCTATTATGCCCACGGACCGTCAAGATGACTTGATCGCCGAGAAGGAATGCAGCTCCGAGAACGTCGAGAACTATGCGATAATCACTACTATCGACAACATTCAAGTGTTGGGTCTCGCGTCCGAGGATGCAGACTTCTATCGCAGCTTCCCACCAGAGAGGAGAAAGCGAATGATACGAAAGGTAGGTCTTGCCTCAACTCGACTTCTTAAATCAGGCAGGAGCTAATGGTGGACATACTGCAGATCGACGTCAGACTAATTCCTATGCTCGCCGTCCTCTACTTGATATCTCACCTCGATAGAGCTAACATCGGGAATGCAAAGATTCTGGGCTTGGCGGAGGACTTGGGCTTAAGCGGCATCCAGTATAATATTGCCTTAAGTCTTTTCTTCGTCCCCTATATTCTGCTTGGTGAGTAGATCCTGCATGGTGGCATCCCCATCTTCTAATTGATGGACAGAGGTGCCGAGTAACATTATTCTGAAGCGTTTCACCCGGCCCTCAATCTATTTGGGTATATTGATCGTTACCTGGGGATCAATCATGACTTTGACAGGGGTCGTGAAGAACTTCGGCGGGCTGTTAGCCATGCGGTTGTTGTTAGGAATCTTCGAGTAAGTAAAAATCGGTTCTCTTATTGAACTATCTCTTATCGGCCACACAGAGCTGGGTTCTTCCCGGGATCGGTATATCTATGCTCGCTTTGGTACATGCCCCGCGAGCTCGGTACACGTGTTGGCGCATTTTTCTGCGCCAGCGCACTATCCGGTGCATTTTCCGGTCTTCTTGCAGCGGGCATTAGCAAGATGGACGGAATCGGCGGCTACGCTGGTTGGCGGTGGATATTTATTATTGAGGGCCTTATCACTGTCATCTTAGGGATTGGGTGCTTCTTCCTGCTCATCGACTCGCCCCGACTATCGACTAGGTGGCTTGACCAAGATGAGATTCGGTACATGGGAATCCAGCAATTTATTAAGGATGGAGGGCAGCTCAGAGAAGAGCAGGAAAAGACCACATTGAAAGATATTTGGGGAGTCATGAAGAACTGGAGGCTCTATTTGCTGGCGTATATTATGATGTGCCAGTCTGCTTGCAACTACGGTCCGTCACTATCTATTAACCTCCAAGGTTATTTTGGGCCCTGGCTGATTCGCTTTTCCAAATATTTATAGGAACCAAATTCACCCTCCCCTCCGTAACAAAGGCCATGGGCTTCCAAAACACCAACGCACAACTGATGACGGTTCCTCCCTTCATCGCCGGCGCAATATCCGCTATTGCCTTCACCAACATATCTGATCGGTATAACTGGCGCTTCCCATTTGTGGCAGCCCCGTTAATGCTTATAATCATCGGGTATGCAATAATCATCGGGCTCAAGGGCCAACTAGAAGCCCACGTCGGCGCCGGGTTCTTCGCGATGATCGTTGCATGTATGGGTATCTACCCGACCTATCCAGCAACAGCCTCATGGGCAATCAACAATCTCGCGCCATCGAAGCGCCGTGCGATCGGGAGTGCATTGAACATCTGTATGGGCAATACCGGTGGGATTATTGGGAGTTATATGTATCTTGACCAGGAGAGTCCGACATATCTGACAGGTTTTGGGCTGTCATTGGCGTTTGGGGTTTCCGGCCTGCTTGTGGCCTGTATAGTGGAATTGTCGTTTGTGTATGCGAACAGACGCAATGGGAGGTTGTCGGAGACGGAGGTTCGGGAGAAGTACACTGATGAGCAACTTCTGTCGTTGGGTGACAGGTCGCCGCTTTTTAGATACTTGCTATAAAGAAGGTAAGATTGTGTAATGCACTCAAAACCTTGGAAGAAATAACAAATAATAATGCATTAAGCCCTTTCAAATATATTATCTCTGCTGGAAGGGCCACATATATAACGAGACTCCGGTGCTTGCAGTGAAGTTCAACAATTGAAAAGCATAGCTAAAAAAAGCAATAAATTAGTAACTTTGCGAAAGGATCAAGCAAGAGAAACCACTAGACGAAACAGGATGTGATAAAGAATAAATTAAGAAAACATAGTGATAGCTGACGCTCTTCCACTTCCCATATTCATACAGTATTTCTCCAAGCTTCGTTCTACCATCGTCAATACTAGCCCTTTACCATACATGTAGAGAACATATATGAAGGAACGTCTGGTCTGTTAACCAGGCTCTGCTCTCATTTCCCATGTAATGCCACGTAGTAGAGCCAAAAGACAGAGATCCTTGCTATGTCTGAATTTGAGCTTCTGCGGAATTGGCGCCGAGTACCGTGAAGTTGATTTGGCAGACGAGAAGAGATATCTCATGTATTTTACCTATGTCTCTTAAGACAGCTAGAAGAGAAAAAGTAATGGAATTTCGGCTTTGCGTTCGGCCTTTCTTATTTACTGGATTGTCACCACATCCTGGCACGTTCTAGGCAGAACTCGTCTACGTTTGGACAGTGCACTCAATCTATTTTACAGTGTACAAGTCAGAATAGTCTTGGAAAGATTTCAGGGATTAAAATCAAAACAAAATGAGACAAGTATAACCAAGAAGAAACAAGAGATCCCGAACCCTGAAAGGAATGACCAACTATAAAACCAATTGAGAAACAAGGCAGAAAAGCAAAACCAGAAAACACATCACAAATCGCAAACCACAAGTCACAAGTCATAAATCACAAAGCAAAAATCCAGACAAAATCAAACGAAATTGTAATAGACAGTGCTCGAGCTTCCTTTGTGCCCACCATCAACTCTAGGTCAGTGCCACAATATGCGGTATATAAGGAGACTTCTGTTGACTAGGTTCTGCTTCCCATGTACATGAAATTTCGGAGGCAGATGTGCAAGGTCATTGTCCGCCCATCTTCTCGGCCCAACGGGTGTGCTTGCCAGCCAAGGTGGTAGCCTTCTGTCGAAATCCATTTGCTCTCTCTCTGCTTTTAGTAATTTCATTTTGGTGTGTGGCAGTGGCATCTAGATCTTCATATGATTGAGGATACTTGTGGGCAAAGCCATCGCGAGCTTGAGCAGCCCTATAGATGCAATTAGCTTTCGGCGAGCAATTTTTCTGTTCAGGTCGATAAAAAATATTACCTATTCGAATGAACAGCCCAGGCCTCACAACCAGAAATTCCAGCTTTGATTATTGTGCCTTGTTCTGGACGAGGCTTATGTTTGCGGCCAAGTTCCAAGTCAGATGCAAGACGAATGGCTTCGCTGTCCTTATCCTTCTTGCGGTCACAGAGGGCATGATAATTGCTCCGCTCAGCGCTCATCTGCCTTGACCATTCTTGAGGTATCTTCTTGAAAGGGTCGGAGTATTTGTGAGGCTGTCTGGGTTGGTGGAACGAATGAGCACGGTCACGGAGATCTGGATGGCCTGCAGGGATATTCTCGCTGTCTGCCCTTCGGTCATATATCTCCTCTTGCGCTGGTCCCTTCTGGAAGTGTGGGCCAAATTTGCTCTGTTGGTGCTGAGCATACTGGCGTACCTGTGGCTGTTGATCGTATGCTGGTGTCTCGTATGTAGGCTCGGAACGCTGCCTTCGGGGTCTCGAGCTGGAACTTCCAGTGAAAAAGCTCATAATCGCGGTGATAATTCTGAGAACAGGCTTGTATGTCAAATGAAGGATATTGAACAAGACTGATAATAGTACATGTCTTCTGGGGTATAATAAGGGGTTATATAGGGACTCGACAGACTCCTAAGTCATACTCCTTGCTACGAGTCGGCCAACTCGAAATATCCTAAAACATTGGAAGTTTCAGATCATTATTTACGCGCGCACATATAGGGCAAGTGATGGTAGAAATTGGGGCATTTTGGGACTTGCGAGTTTGTTGTTGCTTCGCTCTTGCATTAGCCCTACAACGTGATAGGCATATATGCAAGAGGACAGGGATTATGCTCATAAGCAATCTCAAGATAACCGCCAGGGTGATACAGCACAAGCTCCGTTCATTAGAAAGGAGCACTGTAAATAGTTTATATCGGGGATTACACCAATCAAAGGCACAACTAATAATCATGGCTGGCGGCAAGACAGTAGTTGCATACCTCAGTGGTTTCAATCAAAGTACATGCACCCGAATTAGATTGATTGGCCCAGAATGAATTTTTACCATGGATAATTAAATGATTGGATGAAACACGATCCTTTTAGTCGCGCGGCTTCGTTAGTTCGGGCTAAAAATACATCGGCTTGGGCAGCCGCTTTGGAAGCCGCGGGGGAACCTTATGTAAGACCCCACCAACACCTGGGCAGAGCTCCTGGGATCCACCTGTGTATTTATCAGGTTGACCAGTCTCACTGTTCGTCTACTTCCTCAAATTTCCATATCCTGTTAGACATGGTAAGATGCAAGCTGCAATTTGAAAAAATCATTATACTCACAGTGTTCAGGCCAAGCCGACATTAGAAGGTCTCCCAACGGAGCTGCTCATTCTTATCTTGCTCGAAATACCCGATCTGGCTTCCCTCAAGTCTATCGTGCTTTCATCGCCAATATTTCATCAGGCCTACCTTACTGTGCGACAGGAAGCTCTCTGTGGCATTGTCAAGAGTCAATGGGGAGTGCTTCTAGCAGATGCAATTACTGCTACACGGTCTCGTGGTCTCCTCTTCAGTAGTCACAAACACGAAGCAATTGCGTTGTTAGACACGTCGCGTCGTAAAGAAGAGATCAAGGACCTCGCTTTGGGCTCATCCATCCCGATAGACGAGCCCAACAGCCTGGAAGAGATTCTTCACCTACTCTATCTTCATAAGGTGTTCCGTTTCTTTCTGGGCGATTATGCGAAGAACTTACCACGGCCCCCGTGGATGGAAAATGACGAATGGGAAACCTCAATTATTCCCATTGAGTTGTCTCAAACTGAAAAGCACCGGATCCTCAGAGCCTTATGTCGACTGCAAACATACAAGAATATCTTTGGTTACCCTGAAAGCCAGGATGGGGACGGCTGGAAACAAAACGACTGGAAAGGCAAGGAGAAATCTTCTACATCCCCCGATAAAGAGGCATATCGCGTGTTCTTTGGGCCGATGCCTCCTTGGGAATTCCACGAAATGGGGTGTGTATGGATATACTTCACCACGAAGTTCGACCCTATCTACAAGGAAATGACTGCCAGCCTACGTGACCTTGTGGAGAAACACATAAGCAAAGATGATTATCCATGTTTCGAGTTGCTCCCTAAAGACGTACGGCCTCCTGCAGGTGGTTTAGAGACCTTCCATAGTCTTCAGAATCTTCCGGATCAGTCAAAATCACTTGCTTCAATGGGGCCAGAGTTTGTCTACCGCCTTCTTCATGAGACTCCCTTGATGCAGCGCGATATGGTGATTCTTTATGCAATGGATGATATAATGAGCTCCTTCCCTCTTTTCTGGTTGCAGGAGGAGGACAAGCTTCCTTTTCTTTATCCTGCAGATCGACATGCAGTTCGAGATTATGAGCAGTTTTGGTCGACATTGCCGTCTGTCGAACAGCCTAATCTTGGGTGGAAAAAATTGTACTTGTTCCCTGAACCTGATATACCGGAAGAGACACTTGAAGATGTGGTTGATTTGGCAGATCCCAATGATGATAAATGGCGGCCGGGATTTGCTATATTTGATGGTGAAAGATTGACGGGGTGGAAAGCACCTTTATTGGAATATCGTCTGGGCCAGTTCCCCGAATAGCTAGTTTAGCTCGTTTAGCGGCTTGTGTTTTAAGCCTCTAGAAAGTCTTAGCTATTGGTCGTCATTTCTTTTCGTGTCATCTTTTCAACTGCTTTTCGGGGTTTCTTCTAGTATGCACCTGTTGAGCAGGACTGGATGCTATCGACTGGGGGCGATTGGTGCGAAAATACATAGTTCACTTGCCTCACCTGAAATGGCGTCAAATTTCACACGTCCTGGCATCGTTCCATTATTCCAAGGTTATATTTGGACTCTTTTGGTATATCCTTCGCCTCAGGGCCGCCAAGCTACCTCGACCATTGGCACCCACCCTTTAATGAATACAATCTACAAAAGTTGAAGAGGGGTCCTAGCGTGTGTCTCCTACCTTGAAAAGAAATTTGATCTTAGTAAATATTGTACTTTGAACTGGAATAGCGTTCATGGGTTCCATGGCGGCTTAGCTGTATCTAGGATTTCTTTGTTCATGTCTGCTCATCCTTACGGAGTGCTACTCTAGCTTTTCTCTTTTTTGTCCCTTGATATATTGATCATAGTATGTGATTTTAATTACGATCAAGTTCATTAAGACTCTTGACGGGACAAGCCTTGTATAGCTTGGAAGGGTTTGGATACGGCTCTTCTGTCGACTCTTCTAAAGTCATCGATACTTTCCACTCCTTGGGCGTGTATCCACCCAGGATTGAGTACAAAGAATTGATGAAACGCAGTCCGAGTTAAAGAAAAGCCTCGCTAATCAAAATTGTTCTATTCGTAAACGACGGGTTTTCACAAGTGCTATTCTTTTTGTCAACGGAGCAATCCCCAGTCTATTATTGGAACACATCCATTGTAGATAGAAGAACGCCAATTTCTTTCAGAAGAGCCTTTAGCATTCAATTTTTGCTCCTATGTGAATGGCATGTGGCATGGGCAAGGAACAATATTTAGAGAGGGAAATATCCCATATAATGCCTGACTTCGGCATCTTCAACATTGCTCGACTTCGACTCGGAACACACTCTTATAATCCATCCTACAGGTTTGAAATAAGCTTACTCTTTCTTTGTTGCGGCCATCATCTACATCTACCTATAACTCCTCTGTTAGCCCCCAAGACCGGTGATTATGGGGAATCTTTCGCAGTCTCTTTCGAAGCACCTCCAGGGAATCGCTGGGGGAATTGTTTCATTCTCATTATCAATCGTGAATTGTGTCATGCGACGTGGAACTGAGGATTCTGACGACGAAGACGATGATAAGTTGGATTCCATCGATATTGACCCATTCGAAGAAGTATTGGAAAGGGTGAAAGTGAAGCACATTGGTAAATACGTCGCAGCAATTCGGGCGAAGAAGCACCCAAGCGGCAAGAAAATCCCCGTCGTTGAGGTTGGAACTTCTGTTCCCTTTTGTGAGTATCTTTGCTATAGGGTGAAGTTTGCCGACGGGGTTAGCTGGATGCTCAAAGTCCCAGCTATCGGAACCCCTGATCAATTCGACGAAGATGATGCCGAGGCCCTTCGCTCGGAAGCGTTGACAATGATGATGTTACGGCGTGAGACGACCATCCCAATTCCCGAAGTCTTTTCATACAACAATACATGCAAAAACAAGCTCAAAGTTCCCTTTATTCTCATGGAATTCATCGACGCTCGGCCTTTGTATGAAGTTTGGCATGACCGGGAATCTCCGAAAGAGGTTGTACAGGCCCGGCGCACACGCTGTCTGCAGGATATTGCTGCGGCGTATCTCCAACTTGGAAAATACACATTCAACGAATATGGGCCCTTGAAATTTGACGATCAAGATTGCCTTACCGGTGTTGTACCCGTGAAAAACGACCCATTCTCTGGCTTCAGGGAGGCTTGCACTTCTCTTCTTGACCAGTGGGGAGTCCCAAAAGGGGCTGCTGAAGCTTCTTCGGATGTTCGTCGACTGGATTCCGGAATCAAGTGAGGGAAAATCATTCGTTTTATGTCATGTAAACCCCAATATCTTCAACTTCCTTGTTGCAGAGGACGGTTCTGTGCGGGCAATCCTCGATTGGCACGGCGCGTACGCCAATCAGCCGATTATAGGGAATGAGCAGTATCCACTATGGCTGATGCGCGACTGGGATCCGACCGCATATATGTGGAGCGAAGATATGGAACGGAGAGACCATGACGAGGATTATATGCGGGAAGACTCGCCGGACACGCTGGAGTTCTATCGAAATGTCTACGCGCAATGTATTGCAAATCTACGACCAGAAAGCGAGAATGCCAAACTGACCCGAAATTCCGCTCTCTTTCAACATTTGATGATGGCAGCGACCAAAACGCTGTTTAGTTTAGGCCAAACGGGAAAGATCCTTGACGAGGTTATGAAGCGAGTGGAGAAGCATGTGGATGATAACAGCTGTCCTGCCTCATTGGACTCGCCCAACGACAATGAAAAAGACAACAAAAAAGATAGTTCTTCCAAGGAGAATGCGGCATGCGATCACAATTCACCGAGCGAGACTGAGGATCACGTCAAACATGGTGGTATCGAAGCGGACAGGGGTGAAGATGAAGACGAATATTTTGACATCTATGAGTTTCTCGAGGCTCTGGACAGAGACGGTCTGTGTGAGCATCGACAAAAGCTTTTCAAGGCGGGCTTTGAGGCTTTATTTATTAGTTAACGAGATTTGTGTTGTTCGATGTATGGAGTGATGCACGATGACTTCAAAGACTGAAGTTGTCAGGCATTATTGAAGTTGAAGAAGGAACAAGGACAGGTATTAGAAAATCATAGAAAAACATAGTTTTCGTTTATTCCTTTGATCCCAGATACTCTTTTCTTATCTCAAGGAGCACTACAAAATGATACCCCGTTCGTCGTGAAATATAAAAGACACCTCAGGCAGCAACCCTCTGGGATGATGTCAGCTATATTATATAATCAAGCACACCAGCCCTGGAGCCAATGACAACATGCAGACTAACCGATCAAGGGCTTAGGGCTCACCTCAGTCACGCCCCACTCCCTTTTCGCACTTGAGCGGCTTCTGGACGTCGCCCTCTTCCTTTGAACATCCACCTCATCCGACAAAATGGTGAGTTCCCAAGCACCCTAATATACAACCCCGGAAGACACCAATACTAATCGAAATGTGACGAACAGGCGCCCGCAGCAACCGGAGGCAAGAAGCAAAAGAAGAAGTGGTCCAAGGGCAAGGGTACGCAATCACCAACCATGCGATCGTGACGATTTCCGCCGAGTTCTCTCCCACAAGACACGAAAGAAATCGTTGGACGAGCTGGGCATACGCTATATCCGAGAAGCAACATTTACTGACATGTCTTTCGCCCTACAGTCAAGGACAAGGCCCAGCACGCCGTCGTTCTCGACAAGGCCACCAACGACAAGCTCCAGAAGGATGTCCAGTCCTACCGTCTGATCACTGTCGCCACCCTTGTCGATCGTCTTAAGATCAACGGCAGCCTTGCCCGCCAGGCTCTCAACGACCTTGAGGCTAACGGCCAGATCAAGAAGGTCGTCGGTCACTCCAGCCTGAGCATCTACAGTGCGTTCCTCTCCAACATTCCCTCCACGAATCTTCCATACTGATAACTTCTCTCAATAGCCCGTGCCGTCACCGCCGAGTAAACTTCTCGTCTCTCGTCTTTTCTCGCGGTTTTCTTTTCCTTGCTACGAATGATATCATTTACCATGGGAAGCCCGGCTGGGCATGATGCATAGTGGATTAACGTCGACTCTTGAAGAGTGTGGAACATTCGCACTCCTGGTAGTGCGAACTGAATCAAAAAATCTACAAAACTTCATGAAAAAGGATATGCGTCATATTTCGTAGACTTTTCTCGACCTCTTACCACCTACCATTTACACTACCAACACCGCGAAAAAAAGAAAAGAAAAGAAACATAACGTAGTCCTACGACTTTTCCATCATCGAACTCCTCTTCGGTCGCTGCTTCTGCGCACTCTCACAAAGCGGCCACGGTTCTCCATGCACACCTCCATCCTCAACCACCCTCCCAGCCTCAAAATATTTTGCATGATTCGCAAAGAAACCAGTCCACCTCTTCACAGTCTCCTCAACCCGCGCTCTAGCAGCCCGTAACTCCTTCTCACGACGGATTTTCCTCTGCGCAGACGTCACCCCCTCATCCTCGACATCCTCAACGGGCAGGAACATAATCTCGACACCGCGCAAATCATTCGTAAGATCCTCCTTAAAGCAGCCCGTGACAAAAGCGCGCGTTGCGTCCCGCCCCGCGAAGAAGTTGTAGCTCCCGCCCGGTCCGTAGATCATACGGTTTGCCGACACGTCGAAGATGGTCCCATTCACCGCGACGTAGAGGGGGAGGTTGGTGTCTGTGCCATTGTAGAGGGATAGTTGGCTTGGTGTCAGGGTAACAGGGCCTTGCTTTATTTTGTGAAATGCATGTGTTAGCTTGAATTGTCAACTTTCTTTGTAAACTCGAATGCCGGGTTTCGCATACCACCCACTGCTTCACCACCGGCCATCGTGTATACCATGGTCTGTACCCCCACAGAACGGACTCGGAGGAGGTCATGTAATAGGAGAGACCGCCGCATGCTATGAGTAGGGTCACAATCACGCGGATTATGTCCAACAGGCTTATGCCGTGGTCTTGGTCGGTTTCATCGTTGATGGTGTGCTGTCTGGGGTTTGGCTCTTTGCCGGGCCCATTGCTGGACTTTGACGTGGCTGTTGGTCGCTGGCGGAGTTCTGACATCTCACTCTAATTTGAGGCAATTGAGGAGTTGTTAGAATCAGACGATGACCATTTAAATTGTTGTCATTGGAGTTGCACAGGTGCCCAGGTGGAGGACTTGGCTGACAAAACCCAAGGCCGGGGCCCCGAGTGGACTTCAACTTATCCACACTTCACATTTATAAGAGGACCTGGTCTGGATTTTCTATTCAATTTTTTTTATTTCTCCAAGCTGCATTTGCTAAAGATACAAGAGCCTTGAATTCACAGTGGGAAAATACACCCTGCTCTTTGGTTCTAACGTGTTCTAACGTCAAATTTGCCTCGATTTTAATTTCTATCACTTGTTTGCAGTTGCAGATTCCCGTTGGGCTCCGGACCCTTCTTCCCAACTGCGCGAGAACACTTCGTTCAGGGCGTCTTGGAAAGTACGGCAGTTCATGTCAATCAGACCTCGCTTGTCCTTGGCTTCTGGGTTGCGAATAACCGAGACTAGACAGAGGTACCTAGGGAATAAAGTCAACATAGATATTAAAAACACACTTGCTGGGAGACTTACTTGTTCATCTCCATCAAATGAATCATGGTCTGATCATGCAGCACCACGTGGCTTTCCGCTTCTTGGATCTGGTCGCCCAATCGCTTGCGAACTGGATGGTCCCATGAGTACAACTCGGAGATATCGACAATCACATCGATATAATCAGAGCACATCTCGTAGCAAGCCATGTCAACAGGTCGGGTGTCGGAGGCGATATAGATTTTACTCAGAACATCGAAGAGGTATGTCTTTTCAAACCCACAGTTGTTGGCGAGGGTGTTGATGAGGTTCTCAAGTGTAGATAAGTTGGGGATCAGCTTCTGGATCACTTTGCTGAAGGCTTCAAAGACAGAGTAATCATAGATGGAAGTCAGATAGTAGTGCACGGGCGCATTCTCATATCCAGCGTCACTGAGCTCGTCAGAGATGCGCTGCACAATGTCCTGGAACGTGTCGGTGCGGTACTCGTCTGACAGTCCGTCGACTTTGTGAATGAAGACTTCGATGTTGATGCCGGGATAAAACTGCTGGACAGTCAATATGGTGCGGTTCAGCCGCGCCACAGAGTCCAGGTAGTCATCCTGCGCGTCGATCACCCAAACCAGGGCGCCCAGACTGCCGAATATGTCCTCAAGATCGAAGGCAGACTCAAAGTACTCGAGCTGACCCGGGAAATCCCAGACTTGGAAGTCCATAAAAGAGCTGCAAGGTCCAGGTCAGCGGAAAGCGCATTAAGCATGTTCTTTCTTTGGGGCTTACTGGATCGAGTCCTTCTGAATCCGGGTCGTGGACTCCAAAAAGAGTGTCTCATTTGGCGGCATCTTATGGAACACCACACTAGCAATAGACGACTTACCACTCCTAGTACATGGTTAATATCTCTGTTGTGCGAGAGCTGGCAGCGAAAACTTGCCGGCGGAGTCCCATTAGAAGAAGGCGAGGTTTAACATCAGGACCTTTGGTGTTGGGCACAGAGGCCGACTTCGCCTGGGTGGGCGCAGTCACTTGGCTGTTTCCCTGTAAATTATCCAGAAGGCTTAGCTGGGCTTCAGTCTTATGGAATTGAATTTCACGCTGTCGCTTCCAAAAATTGAACTCACGTCCTATAAAAGGAGCATGAGGCCGGCTCACGCGGGCTACCGGTGAGTCGGACATTTAATCAAACAAAAGCATGCATTTTTGGGAGAATTGGTGAATCAAGAGACAGGTTAAGGTTATTAGGATGGAGAATTCATGAGGTAGGGGCAGGGTGGAATAAATCAACGCATCACATGTCGGGAAAAAAAAAAAAAAGAGGGCGTTGGGCAGTGAGCGAACCCAACCAAGGTAATATCCCTTAGAATAATAAGGAAAGGCCCGAGGCTGAAGAGGGAGACCCGTGGATTCAAGATGGCACTGTCTTGCAACGGCCCGTTGTGACAGCAACCGTGACAGACGCCCCAAAATTGGAAATCCATGTTCAGTCTATTCCAGGGTACATTTGGCTTCCAAGAAATGTCTCTGGGGCCTCTTCCATCCCCTGGGAAATAGCAAAAAGGATTCGGAACCAAGCAGATGTCTCACAACGGCCCGTGCATGGATGCAGCGGGACGCGGTAACTAACCGAGCTTCACCGAATGACCCGGCCGTGATTTGAGGTATTATAGGGAGCATGGTTCGGTGGGATGTGTTTTGAGCGAAAAAGAGTTTCTTACCTCCATTGAACGGGCAGACATCTAGATATGGAATGTTAGAATCCGGGGTGTGCATAGAGAACGGATTGGGTGTACTTGCAGCGCAATTTAATTTGTATTAGACGGGGATAATCAGACCAATGCAAAGTCAAGATGCTCCTTTGATCACGAAGAAGATAGTAAAAGGAACTGGTCGAGCTCAATTTAACTGCAAAGACCGACTGTTGACATCTGCATGTGCTAATCTCGCCTAGGACGAATGCCGGAAGAATCCCAGTTTATGTCTGGGATGGTGGTACAGGGTCGGATATCTGCAGTCAGACCTGTATCATTGTCTGAATGTTGAGAGATTCAATTCGCAGCGGAATAGGGTTGGTTGGGGTGATCGTTGAGTAACCGTTGTGCCGTTCGAGTGCGGGGGTTGGAGTAGCTCGGGAGCTACGAAGCGAAGCGAAGGGCGATCGGGCACTGATATCCAACGCGCACGATAGCGCGGCAAGTGAGCTGAAAGAGTTGGTCTCAGGGATGTAGGAACTTCCGTTATTTGAAGGGATATTTGTCAAGGAATTGTGCTAAGGAGGAGAGGATGGGGGAAGAGGAGGAGCAGAAGGCGGAGCCGTTATCTTCGAGCTCCTATCTTATCGGCTCTAATCTGTGCCAGACCGCCTTTTATATTCTGCCACTCTATTACCGCCTATTCCAGGGCCATCACACACCTCCTAACACCTCTTACCCTATTTATGATGCTTGACCAAGGGCAGAAGAGATGGCAATGGATGACTGTAACAGTCTGTAATTGCTGTTCTATTATTGAGCATGTGGATGGAATTGGAAAGGAATAACTTTTTTAATCATTAACCTTGACAAGTTCATACAGCAATCATCCGGTGGCTGTGTCCATGAGCATGTTTATGCCCATGCTGATGACCCAGATAATCACTGATTCGATGCTTCCCCTGCTCCTGGGGCTCTCCCTCCTCTTCCTCTTCCTCGTCATCAAGTGCAGGCCACTCTTCCCAACCATCTTCCCACATCTTTGCTAACTTATCCGTCTTCTCCTCTCTGCTCATTTTCTTGTTCTTCATCACCTTCTCCCACTTCTTCATGTCCTTATCGTCTAGAAGACACTCATCCAGCAAATTACTGATCTTGACACTGTCAATACCTTCCCCGATAAAAACTATTTCCTGGCGACGATCACCCCAGGGACCTTGGAAATCATTTTGGATGGAGTCCCGCACATCCTTGTCTTCTGGCCAGTTCTCACCGGGGACTTCAGCAAACCAAGGTCCACCGCATCCGACTGTCATCATACCACCTGCTTGACTCCATTCTCCAAATTGCCAGGGTCTGGTCGTGAGCCAGAAGAAGCCCTTGGAGCGAAGAACTGGACCGAAAGCCGGGTGGGTACGTTTGTTCTTCAGAATGTCTGCTGGGTCAGGCTGCTCAAAGTCTTCCACCGACTCGGAGTCAGATTCTGTGTCCATTGCATCCTCTTCCTCTTCTTCCTCGTCGCCTTCTTCTTCTTCGACTTCATTGTTCTGGAGAATGATGAATTTATCGTGAAGAAGCCCGAAGAGGCGGCGCGGATGGAAGGGTCGCCGAGCAGTGTAAACGAAGTTGTTGATACCATACCTGTAATGGTAAGCAAATTGTCCATAAATGAATTGTCGGCAAACTTACTCTAAGGTCTCTGGTTTCGGTGCCATCCGTTCACCGTTGCCTGTCGTCTGTAGCGTCATTTCGTGCAGACTCTGCAGCCACCCAGGGCCAGAGGCAGCACGGACAAAATCAAATTTATTTGTGTTGATGATTTCCCGAACATCTATTTGAGAGTAATTTGACTCGAGGATCTTTGCGGCTGGGTTCAGCAGCTTCAGCAAACTCATGACCTTGTCGCGTGTTGCTTGATCAACCGTCTCGATCTTATTGAGAATCAACACATCGGCGAACTCAATCTGATCCACCATGAGATCAGATATTGTGCGCTCATCCTCAGGGATGATCTCTTCTCTTCCATAGCGGTCAGAGAGAAACTCTGCGGTATCGAAGCTTGAAAGCAAGTTGAAGGCATCAATGACAGTGACAGTAGTGTCTAACCGAGCCATTGTGTGCAAGCCACCTAGATCCACACTATGTCAAGACATGTCAGCAAGGCTACAATAAGGGGAGTTGTGGTGACGAAACAATACATTTCGTTCAGGATCTTCTTTGCGTCGGCATCATCATTGGCAATCTGATCTTCAGCTTCCAGCATGGCCGAGCTAAACTCAGCCGTGAAAGTCTCAGCCACTTGCATGGGCTCGCTTATACCGGTCGATTCAATGACGACATAGTCCACCTCATTTCGTTTGGTCAGAGCTGCCAGTTCAGAGAGCAAGTCTCCACGCAGAGTGCAGCAGATGCATCCGTTCTGAAGTCGAATGAGCTTCTCGGTGGTCTGGGAGACTTTGTGGTTTTGGATGAGGGTGGCGTCGATGTTCAGCCTAATGGAACGAAGCAGTTAGCTTACGGTCTATACTCTCCGTTCAATGTGGAACTCACTGGCTCATATCGTTGACGATGACGGCAATCCGTAACCCATGGTCAGGGGATTTGAGGATGTGTTTGAGGAGTGTTGTCTTGCCGCTTCCCTATACATGGGTGTTAGTGTCTATGGAGATGACTCAACGTTGATACAATAAGTCTCATTTCATACCAGGAAACCGGAAAGCAAGGTGACAGGCATCTGCCGTGTCTTGGGCTTTTGCTCTGTAGGAGCTGGGACATTGTAGGAGACTGTGTCTCTTCCAGAATCGATGACCATAGTGATGGGTAACTTTTGTGCTTAGGTATACAAAGTAAGAAAGAAGAAAGAGAAAAGAGGAAGAGAAGAGAAGGAAGAAGCTGAACCCCTGGCAATTCTAGGATATCACATTATATAGCATCTTCTACAGGGCTCTCCCAGGGCGTCTCCAAGTTCCTCACGCTCTAATGCTGTTGCATTCCTGATGTCGTACAAGTGTCAATACAGAACCTCCAAGGTTGAAAGTATACCAGTGGAGCTATCAATGAACCAATGAAGTGTATGATTTCAAATGGCGATGATAATTGCTGTGTTCTAAGTGGCCAGCATGAATCGTCCGCAAGGTACCTGGCTGGCGCCGTGGACTTTCACGGTCCTCATTTAACGACATTGGTTTTTGAAAGACAGTATTAGGGCATTCGTGATTGGTCTTTTGTTGATTTCCGGACTGGATGCTCATTTCCGGGGAATCGTCAATGGTGGATGTAGGGTTAGACCAGTGGATAGACCTAAGATGGGATAAATAACATATTTGGATCTCTAAATAGCCCACATGAAAGGACATTGACAAGATAAAGCTTCAGCTATTTCATCCGAGATGATTTTCCATGTTAATTTATCAGATATAACCTCAGATGTGATATTAAACCTTCTCCAATCAACATCGCTGCTCGGCTCGATACGCGGGCCGATAACAGCCAAATCGCCGATCTGAGAGCAATGCGAAGTTGACCTCAAAAGAACCTATAAATGGGTGTTTTGAACTGACAGGATAGAAACAACATCATCTCCATCAAAATGACCGACCTGGGAACATTCACCAAACCCCTAGCCTACCTCGGCCTCTTCGCCCTGGGAAAAGCCGCCTTCTCCCTAACCCGCCAAGCAACAAACTTCCTCCTCCCCAGTACACTCTGCAAGCGCTACAACCCCACCAAAACAAACTGGGCCCTCGTCACCGGTGCAACAGACGGCATAGGTTTCGGCTTCAGTCAGGAGCTCTGCGCGCGCGGTTTCAACGTCATCCTACATGGCCGAAACGCTGAGAAACTTGAGCGTCGGCGTCGAGAACTACAGGCCCTGTTCCCCGCAGTCTCTGTTGATATACTTGTGCGCGATGCGCAGAATGTGACTGCGGATATTGACGATGTTGATGCCGAAGTCCGCGATATAATTCGTCGCAATAATAGGACTACCGATTCCCAGCGTGATCCCGGCAGGTTGACTGTCCTGATTAATAATGTTGGTGGTGAGACGAGGCCTTCTAGACTCCTTAAGGAGTATACCTTTGAGGATGTGCAGGCGACCATTTCGCGGAATGCGACATTTGCCATTCAGATTACCCGCGTTCTGGCCGGACAGCTGGAAGAGAATGCGCCTGGTCTGGTGATGAATGTTTCTTCTGTTGCGGCGTTCGGATTGCCGTATGTCAGTATTTATAGCTCTACCAAGGGATTTGTGGATTCCTTTACGAAGTCACTACACGCGGAGTTTGCCGCCGAAGGGAAGAAGGTCAAGGTTATGGGCCTCCGAGTCGCCAAGGTCAGGACTGCTGGGTATGATGTGGAGAGTAACTTGTTTGTTCCTGAGGCGAGAGTGCTGGCTTCTGCTGGCTTGAATCGGGTTGGGTGCGGACAGGAAATTGTATGGGCTTATTTCTGGCATTGGTTGCAGGGCTTGTCGTTTGAATATCTACCGCGCTGGATGCTGATGAAGGTTGCTGCGATGAAGCTGAAGGCAATCAGATCAGATCAAGAGACGAAGGCGAAGAGCAGCTAAGGTGGCTGCTGATGCTTTGTAACTCTGGCTCTCTACTTTTCACCCGTCATAAACACATTGCAGAGCAGATAAAGATACACGAGAGAAAAAAAAAAATATCTCCAAGTAAAGACAACAGAATTACAGTCTATAGAATGTCTAGAAGCCAGCCGGGGCCTTCTCGCGATCGTCTGGGCCGTGAAGCCCTGCGCCAATATTCGCTGTGCACTCGCCTTGCCAGTCCTTTGGCGTAAACTTATCAACAATTTCCTTGAAGGCGTTCAAGGTGCAGAATGTCTCATCGCCAGGCAGGTGATTCTCAGGCTTAGCAGCACAGCCGGGGATACGGACGGGTTGGTCATTGTAGCGAATACGGACATAGTGCTTCTGGAGAGCCTCGCGAGCGCCTTCCGGGAAAGATTCGAGAGGTGCGCGTGCAGTATCGGAGGTGGTGGGTTGCTTCGATGCGGACTTACCGAAGAGCTGGGAAAGGACACCAGGCTTCTTGGTTGCGACGGGTGGGTTGGAGAACTCTTCGAGCACGATACCAGCGTTGGGATCGGAGTGGGGCGCTTGGGAAAAGAGCTCAACTGCAATAGAGGAAGTAAATGGAGGCCATGACTGATCCTGGAAACCACCAACACTGGAAAGGATGGCTGCCAGGGTGGTGTCGTGGCAGCCGCTCATAGCAAACTTGATAGCCTTGCCAGTCTCCGGGTTGCCTGACCCGGACGCAGCGGTCTCACTGCGCCAGCCACCCTCCACGGCGGTGCTGACCATGCGGTCAACCACATCACCCATGAGAGCACCAATGCCCAGCTTACGGTACTCGCTACTCTCGCCGTAGCCAGCAAACCACTCCTCGACCGCAATTCGGTCAATAACAGCACGGCCCTTCTTGTCATAGAATTCGGATGGGAGCTTAGTGGCTGGGCCATGGGCATCGGTTGCGTTGATGGTGTCCATGATTCCAGAAAGACGAGGGTGGGAATCGACAGCAACCTTGGGCGATTCCTCGGGCATGTACTTTGACCAGAGGCTGTTCAAGTACGCCATTTGTTCAGAGTCGTTCCCTGCATTCAAATCATTAGCCGTGGCGCTTATCTTCAATGTCCCACTGATAAGCCCATACATCGTGCAGCGGCGCGGTCGGCAAAAAGCCGTGACAGTTGTCGGAACCGTCTACAATTTCCCTCGTTGGGGAATAGAGTCTCCTCATTGACCTGGCGAGCCACAATCACCGGCGGTGGGAAGTCAAGCGTGCGCGCGCTAGCCGGGTACATGCCCCAAAATGCCTCTTGGAGCGACTCGAGAGCGCGGGGGATCGACGTAGCTCGCAGATACATATCCTCGGAATCTCTCTTGATCTGGGGCATGAACCCGAGCTGGTCAACGTATAGGTGGCGCAGCCGTTGTCCGAGCGCATAGGTCGTCTCACGGCCCTTGTCTGTGAGCTCGCCGTGCAAACTTCAGATGGAATTATTTAGCTTTTCTCCACGTACACCACAGCTCCGTAGTGAACTTACCACATCGCTTCAACTGGTCCTCCTGGTCCTGTTGTGATCACCGCCTGGTCGTTACTGCCGAATGACTCCATTTTCCGGCGCCATTGGAACCCGTTCCATTCCGAGAGGTCTTTGCTACTCGAGGCCATCTGCACCATGCGTCTTGCAACATTGCAGTATGGCCAGTCTTATCAAGTCAGCATATACTCGGGCGATACCGGTATTAGGGAATTGCCATACATGGACTCAAGCCAGTCTTTGAGAAGTGTTAGCGGAGACCGTCGGAGAGCGGATTTGGGGCATTGGGGGTAGTCAATTGCGACATACATTTGAGAATCGGGATGAGACGGGTGTGCGTTCACCTAGGATCAGTTAGAAATGCTCTCAGGGGCGGCATTGTAAATTCATCTCTCACCATGACGAAGGAACTGTAGCGGTTAGCCATGTTGCGTCTTCGTCGATGTGGGGACCAAACCACTTACCACTTGCACCAGCTGCAGCTTCAGAGCTGGCGGGTACAGGCGAGCGAGCTCTTCCTGAGTATAGGGCTCACGGGGGATGAGGGTGGTCATCTCGAATTGGCAGAGAGATATCCAGGAAGCTATAAAATGGAATTGAGTCAAAGGAGATAAACCCCCATGGGGGCGGTGAGGGGATGAGTTGTTGGGGTAGAGCCGCTATACCGATAAGCCATTTACTTTGACGTCCAATTAGAAACTCTCTGTAACTATTATTCAAATACATAGTCTAGGTTGAATGTGGAGATATATTCGCTTTATACACACCGGTATCTAAAATAACACAGGAAAAGCTGGGAATAGCTGGGAGACTTCCAAGAATCCAACGGATATATGGTCTCCGCACCTCGGCAAGTTCGCCGAAGCGTGCTAGCCCTCAGATTAGTATTCTCCAACATGGAAAAAAACCTCCAAGCTATGCATATTTGACATGGTATAATATATACAGTTAGGAACAACATTCCTCGTAGTCACTCGTCTCCCACCCCTCCTCGCTTTCACTGGCACTCCAGACAGACCGAGTGGGCACCGCCTCGCTAGTCTCAGTTACTGCAGCTGCAACTGCCGCAGCGGTGGCAGTAGCCATTTGCTTAGCCCACTTCTTATTATTCTTCGCCTTGCGAGCATTCTCCTCTTCCTGGCGCTTCTGTTTCACGCGCTCGGCTTCCTCGGTCGCCGCTCGCTCCAAGAGCTCGATAAGCTTCTCCAGTGCTGGCGCATATGCCTGTGCAAGGGCGAAATCCCCGACCTTGATACGCATGTAGTCCATCGCTCCGGCGACGGGGCCGTTATAAACGCCAAACCTTTGGCTGGATGTTACCGAGTTGAAATCGTCGGACAGTTCGGCGTCATTGGGGCCCACTGGTTCATCTTGAGGGTCGTCGAATGGGATATCCGCATCTGCGGGCTCCTTTGCAGCCGCATCCCGGTTGGACGGGAATTTGCCTGAGTTTCGCTTCTCTACAAAGGCTACCTTCTGGTAGCGCTGGCTGAAATGGGTGAGCAGGACAGCGCGCGCTTGCATGCGGCGGCCGACTTCCATTGCCTCGGAGGAGGTCGAGTGCCGCTTGGCCCTAGCCGATCCGACCATGTCGGGTTGGAAGGTGGCCTCATGGATGAGCACGGTTGAACCCTGTCCAATGGCGGCAAATTTATCCGATGGCCTGCAATCGCCAGAGTAGGAAACCTTGAATCCATTTGAGAAGACAAGGGAGACAGCGAGCGCGCCCTTGCAGTGTTTGACGCGGCAAGTGAGTATGTCTGCAAGGCCGGTGGCAGACTTGAGGAGAGGAGTGAGGGGGGAGGACTTGTTCGTGAAGTCAAGTTGAGAACGACGACGATTAGGTAGCGGGTGTGAGAACACGGTGGTGACTTTGGAACCTTCTACTTCAGGATGTGCGGAAAGAGTAAGCAGCTTGTCATATCCGAAGTCCTCAACCTGTGAATACTCTTCCAACCAGGAAATCATGGCATTGTCAGACACAACGGCCAGCCGCTTCTCCTGAAGGATCTTGGCCATATCGGTTTCACGGCTAGCAGTCGAGCCAAACCCATCCTTAAAGTTCTCCGCGTGCCAGGCCTTGATCACAGAGACCGTTCCTAGGTGGTGATCAGCGTGCAAGTGGCTGATCCAGATCATTCGCAAGTTCTGAAGCACTTCACGAAGTTCTTCGGGCTCGAAAACTCGCTTTAGTTGACCAAGAGTATTCTCGCCACAATCAAGTAGATAGTAGCCATATCCAGGCACCTTCAACAGTGTGGCAGAGACATTTCGGTATTTGGATGGAACAGAGGAACCAGTACCCAGCGCGATGATCTCTGCATCCGCTCCGGGCCATTCTCTGCGTTGTGTCTGCAACTTTCTCTGGAAATCAGGCTTAGCAACGCGTTTGCGAATGACTTCCATCCGGTGCTCAACAGAACGCGGGATGCTATGCAATGCAGTCGCTGGATTGAAGCGGGACATCACTTCGTCACTGTTCAACCCGAAACTGGGCTCCATGTTGATAATGAATCCGGGTTCAAGAGGCTGCAGCGGAGAATTCTGACGAGCGGCAATTGCAGATATTGAATTGGCATTGGGGGTGCCGGGTTGAGGGAGGGACACATTGTCGTGAACAGGAACCGCATAACTATCGCCTTTCAGACGGGCGAGTCGAACAGTTGAGCTAGCGCAGCTGGTCAACGCCAGGTAGTTCGGGCAGTGATCTGTGCTCGACACAGTATGCTTGCAGTGGGACATGCTAGCAACAAATTCCTGGAATTTAGGATGCTCAGCCACACCTGGTCCAAGAATCCAGATGAAAGCTTGCAACTCGGTCGTCACAGCCGGGGACTTCCATTCGGCCCGGCTGACCAGGTCCTCGACATACTCGGACGATGGCACTTCCATGATGGCAACGCCTTTGCCCGGTCGTGTCTGTCCCAGAACCATATCTGGGGTGATAGTCCTGCCATCCAGAGATTGAACGCTCTCGCCCTTTGTCAGAGCTGCGTACTTAACACCCTTTTCGACTTTCAATTCTTGGGCCTTCTTCGGGTCGAACTTTCCGCGGATATCGTGGTTCCGCACGATATAGCAGACTGACTCCTTGGATGGAGAAGTGGTCGGTAGACTCTCGACAGTCGCACCGGGCCAGGGCTTTCGAACGAGCACCTTGATATCTGGAAGAGCATCTGGGCCACCCGGCACGGGGCCTTTGTATTGCTCAAGGTCCTTGGTTTCCGGGTTGCGAATGAATATAGCGGCCGGCATTATGACCTCAGCCAATGGGGTTTCGTGAAGGGCATCCATCTTCCATGTTGAGTTGAACATATCCTGCACAATGGACTGCGTCACTAGCAGGTTCTTAGTACGCTGCTCCATATGATCTTCGGTCTGCTCAGACTCCTGGAACTCGTCCAAGCTTCGCTTTCGTGGACTCTGTGACCGTGGCTGTGTAGCTTGAGAACGAGCCGACGGGCGAGGGCTAATAGGCATGGCCCAGACTTTAATGTTAGAGTCGGACCATGAGGGCTTCTCAAAGGGATCCTCGACGCCGACAGGAATCTGCTTAGTGAGGGTCTCCGAGTCATATTCTTTCAAGTACACTGGCATGCCCTTTCGGAAAACAAACCGCCGAGCCGTAGCAAGGGTATGTGTAAGATTCGAAGGACCATGAATCGTCAGGTTAGCTTTCTGCAAGGCCGGTTCGCCTTCTCGCTCCACAGTGGCCCTGCCATGTTGCTGCTCCTGAGGTCCACGAGGCTTGTGTTTTACGCCTTCCTCCACCTCCCTTTGCGCCTTGCGGGCAGCCTTCTTCTGGTTTTCCTCTTCTATGGCTGCCAAGGAGGATGACACCGTATCGGCAAGTGTCAGAACAATTCCAATCAACCCGCCTGTGTTGGCCCATTCCGACCGCCCAGTGACAAACACATCGGTGAGGAGAGCAAGTTTAACCCCGCGCTCAGTGCATGCTCGTTGTGTGCCTTCCGACAGCTGGCCGAAAAAGTAGCGCTTGTCTGGGAAGTTGAGGCAAACGCTGGTGCCGGGGGTATCGGCCGTGGGGGTCGTGATGACCTGGTAGAAGAATTTCATTGGGGAAATTCCTGCTGCAGGCGGAGGCAATGAAGTGAGTTGGAATTTGGATGGTTCACAAATCAAGTAGTCGTCTTTATCAGAGCGAAGTCTTTGTGAGACAGGGCCGGCTGGAAGAAAATATGCGTTTGGGTCGATTGTAGGTTGTCTGATGCGAAGTGGCAAGGGTTTCTCTTGGGATTTCCTCTTGTCTGCTAATTGCGCCAATGATTTAGGGAAGTGTAAGCTCCTCAATCTCGGTTTTGAGTCACGAGGGTTTTGTGAGTCACGGTTTCTGACGCTGCGATACGACCGAAGGGTGGATGGCGAAATTGAGGTTCGAGGGAACGCGCTCCAGGCGACTGCGCGAGTGGTTGCCGTTGACAAGGCACCGCGCACGCAAGAGGAAGCCAACTTGCCTAGAATGGAGGGTATTGAAAGGGAAATTAATGATGAAAGGCCCCTAGGTGCAGTAATGTCAAGTAGGAAATTGGTGGATCCTAAAAAGAGAAAAGTGACGGTCGAATTTTGCAGGATGGCCGGACAAAAATTCCATTTGGACCGCAATGGAGATATTCTTTTTCAAATCAATAGCATAATAGATAGCTAAGCTATCTTTTTTTTTTTTTTTCTGCGAAGGTGCACTTGAGAAATATTCTTACTACTAGAACAAGTCCTTGAGGTTCAACAAATTTACGTGTTTTGAGTATGCTCAACGCATGAATGATGTACACAACCTTGAAGCCTCGACGCATTACTACATGACCATTTTGAAAAAAAAATTGACAAGCATTCTATTTGGCTAAACTACATCCAGAGTACAGGCTATGCAATAAAATAAGACAATCATATGGCCGTAAATATCAAGGGTTGTGCTTTTACTCCACAGATCCTTCAGATACGCCAGTAAGTAAGCTCCAAAATTCCATCAAGATCCTTCGTGGGAGATACACGATATAGTAAGAGACACGCGCCTTGAAACTCCCCAGGGCATCTGGAAAAGACAAAAGAAAGAAGTAACACCCCCCATGATTCGCAAAATATGGCAGGAGGTTTCACCGTGGTGTATAGTCACAAGGCGATGACGATGGCGAGAGAGAAACGAGGGATCACATATACAAAGAAAATAAAGGCCGAAAGGGCAGGACGCTAATGGGGAATCACTGAAGGTGGGACGTGACAGCTGAGACACGCTCGAAGGCAGCGTCAATGCTGTTGCAGAGGGCATTGAAGGTTCTCTTGGCCGAATCGCTAACCTCAGAGTCGTCAACGACGAGTGTGAACTGGGCAGTCTTTTCGTTCGAAACACCCTCAAAGGTGATATCAGCAGTGGGGGGAGGAGAATCAACAAAGAGAGCAAATGCAGGATCAGACTCATCAATCTCGATATCAGGGTTGGCAACACCAATATCAGACTGACTAGTTGAGTCGCTAGCGGGACTGTCGACAACAGGAGCCTCATTCTTGGGGCTCTCGGGGATGCTGAAGGAAGAGGATTTTCCGGACAACACTTCGGCATCCAGTGCCGGGCCCTCGGGAACCTCCATCACAGCAAAAACGGGAGTGTTGCCGTAGTTCATGTCGATTCCCGAGTTCCAGCCGGCGGTGTTCATGGCCATGCTGGAGGGGTCCATACCCTGGTTGGGAACCATGACCATATTGGCCTGGGGGTTTTGCTGCATCTGGAACTCCTGGCCACGGTTGGCGTTCGTGTCCTTGGGCATAGCCTGCATGTTGGGCTGGGGTGCTGCCTGCTGGGCTGGTTGTTGTTGCTGAGGTTGCTGTTGAGGTTGCTGCTGGGGTTGAGCTGGCATAGTGTCACCCATATCGTTCAGGAAGTTGGAGAAGTGAGGAGATCCCAAAAGCATGCGGGCCAAGTCGTTCAGGCGGGCATTTTCTTCGTAGAGAGCACGGTTCTGAAGGCGAGCCTCGTGGGCCTCGTTGGTTCTAGCGGCCACCTCGCTTTCGAGCTGACCAATGTATTCTAGTGAGAGGCGTTAGCAAAAGGGACATTACACATAGTCAAGTGTTCAGGTGGTCATACCCTTGCGGCGAGATCGGAAAGCGCGAGCGGAAACCTTGTTTCGCAACTGGCGGCGCTCTTTGCTGCTGAGCTTCTTACCCTCCTCGCTAGCCAGAAGACGCTCATCTTCATCCATATCGGCCTCATCCTTCCGGGCCTTGGCCATCTGTGGCATACCGCTAGAAGGACTCGGGGAGCCCTCGCCATTGGCAATGGCATTCTGTCGCATCTGCTGGAGTAGACGAGAGATACGCTCTTCGACCACGGGGTCCGGGTTGCGAGGACCGCGGGCCTGAGGCATAGCATCGGGCACTTGATCCGGACGCTGCTGTATCTGAGGGCGGACCATCTCATTCTGCTTTTGTTGTTGGGCCTTGGCCATCGCAGCCTGCTGCTGATGCATGCCGGGGTACATACGACCGACCTGTGTGGACGGACCAGCTTGAACCAGCTCATGGCCTCCGAGGGCGTTGGGGTCAACATATTGGCTCTTGTTCCCCGGGTTTGCCGGGTAGAAATATGGCGAGGGATTCATGTTTTCGGGATCAATCTCCATCTCCGACGGGTTACGGCCTGGTGCAGTGTTGAAGTCGAATTGTGCGTCCTCTCGCTTCATGTGATGACCAGCATACACGTCAGCGTTCACAGGAAATCCTTGACCATTGTTGAAGCCCATCGGGATCTGGCTGTAGGACATGGACAAAGCACCAGGTGGAAGACCGGTCTGTTGTCTGTGTTCATCATACTGGTGGCTTGGGGCCTGGAATGCGAGGGGAGACTGGCCACTTGAAGCGAAGCTGGCACTGCGGGCGTCACTGGCACTGAACTCGGTGCTTGCGACCGAGGGTTGGCTGACCATGACCTTTGAGCGGGAGGGGTCGGATGTGTAGGTGAGTTGATCGAAGTTGATGAATGAGTCGAGATCTTGGTCATAGTTGGCAACTGGTTGCATCGGGTTTTCTGCGAGAGTCGCCATGGTGATCTGAATAAGCCCCTCGACTGTGCAGTGTAGGTATGGCGTAAAATATGGCGTGAGATAGGTATAATAAGTGAGATAGATGAACGAGAGATAAAGAGGGCAAATATAAGAATAAAAAGGATCCGAAAAACGAAGGTCTAGTAGAATATGGATTTGGATCTAGATGGATCATGAAATTGGAAGTGAGATGGGGAAAGGGACAAAGTGTTCCGGAATAGCAACAGGGGCTTGCGCGTCCTTTCTGAGTCAGCGGGGGCCTGAGGAATGCAACCCCGTGATTGGCTGGATTGCCACTCAACAGGGCTTGTTTACCATACCGTATCCAGGGAATGTTTTCCAGATGTTCACCTGGGTAGAACTATACAGATGTAACATACAATATACAGATATATGCTTCATCTATTTACCCAATATATATGTACTACTCTATAACAATAAATCAATTGCTTAAAGGCTTTATTTATATCTTGATATGTGATAGCCTACTCGGCATTCAATAACCACAGAACTCCCCTGTTAATACTTTTGCCGGCTAAAACCGTCGAAGTGGGCCAACCCCAGGGCAGGAACCATCCAATCCCATTGGCCATCCAGTCAAACCTGCCGGGGCTCAGAGTGTGTTTCAAATGTATGGTATTGTAATTGTACCTTTTTTGTCCCTTTCGTGACGCAAGTGGCTGTGCCATGGTCTCTCCAGGGCTGTTTACATATCCAAGCCCGCTTTAGTAAATTTTGCATTCCTGTTGACTTCATAGTTGGATTGGGTCACCTAGAGAGACGGGAGAATTTCTCATGTATTTAGGAGAGTTCAATCTTCAAGAAAATAACCTACCAACCTTGTTCAGACTAAGAGTGACTATCACCGCAGCTAGCGGTTTTCGGGGCTGAGCCAATTATTTCCTGTGGTTTTAGCGATAGTGCGCCAAGTGGTGGGCTTTCATGGAATATGGAGTCCACCTTTCTCTCTGGGAAATATATAGTACAACATACATACAATATACGGATACACATATGCTAAGCAGATTGTGATCCAGGGTGCATATTCCATATTCCCACGTATTGACAAAAATCCCTTGTTTCATCAAGACCAGCGTGTACGTAGGCCGGCGTCTCGCCAGGCCATATACATCCAATCGAGACAGTCCCCCTGTACCGGCTAAACCACGGCGAACCAGTCGGTGAACTAGATTGAGGAGTCCTGTCCTCTCGTGCTCCCACTTAAGAATCGCAATAAGCTTTTCTAGAGTTGAAGCGGGTCGGCAACAAAGGATCCAAAAGGAGAACTAACCTTGGAATAGTTTTGTGAGCCATTGTCGGTGGATGTCCGCGCACGTGAGGGGCGAGTTATTCCCAATCAGGCTAGCCGGTCCGACTCTATCAAACACTAAATCTCTTCCAGTTGATCTCCGAGGTCCTTCTCTTCGGATTCCAAGGTTGCACCCTACGGAGTAGAACTTTTCTTCATTTCTATAGACTTGCCTATTTGGATTGCCCCTGAACCTTAACAAGGCGAAACACTATGGGAGACAGGGCAGACTCGGTGGAGTACCTCATTACCCCTTTTTGTTTTCTCAACCGAAGAATCAACTTTCCCCTGAGTCTCGACTCTTCGACAGCCCGCTTTTTTCGTGGCCAGCGATCCTCTCGATCTACTATTTAGGGCTGACTCGGATTAGCGCAGAGTGACCGCGTGCAAAGAGGCTTAGTTAATTCTGCGCCTCAGCCACAACAACCACACTAACAACAGGCAGTAGTTTTTTGCTTCTTAAAAATAGACACTAGAGAAAAACTTCAGGTACGGCATTTCGCTAAGGTCGATAATGCCCACACGTAAACGATAACAACTAACTCAGAGCCGAAATATATCCAATTTGAAGTTTCTGCAGGAACGCCTCTTGTGCGGATCTTTAATCAAACTGTCCCGAGTCTTGAACAGTGGATCTAGGCCACTGGCTCGATCTCTATCCACACCCCGGTAATCACTCCCTTGTCAACGATCATATTTGCCCGAAGATGCATGTAATTGATTCCCGTGGAATTGGTACGAAAAGTGACTGCCATATTCGCCCCCGCGCATTACTTACGTATGTTATCTACGCCTCGATATTTCCTAGTGCAATCACATAGGTCTAGACTAGATCTGTTCCCTCGACCCTATTGTCTGGTTGTCTGACGTCTCCTGCTATCAAGACCCGCCATGCCCTGATCTCCCAGGTCTTCAAGCCTCAAGGCCCTTCACTATAAACCCTGACAACAGGACTGTTTTCTGGTTGTCTGACGACTCATCAGGCCCGCTCAAATTCGAAATAAGTGTGAGCTTGTTCGAGACTCTTGGGCGCTTTGGTAGAGATGCAGAAATTAAGGTCTAGATCTAGATTACACCTTGTCGTAGACAACGAGTACAATTGTGTCGCAGTCAGGTGCTTGACTGGAAGTTTTGATCGGTCTAGACTTTGCTTGTTTGGATATTCGAGGACTCAACCTGGTTTTTCCCAGACCTCTGAAATCTGGAGCAAAATGGAGTACATCCACGTGTCGCTATGGACTTGTACTTTTCACGTTGCTGGCATTGGGGCGAGATAACGTTGAGAACATGCTGTCATGTTATAATGCTAGCCCTCGAGAATCCAGATCCAGAAATTCTCCTGCTGAAATCACTAGAAAGATTCTCGGTCACTGCAATTGTAGGCATTTTGGTCGAATGGGATTCTCAACTTCTTTACGGTTCCCAAGGGAGTCATAGGATATCATTTGATTTTTTTAGATTTCTTGTGGTGCAGAGATGCATTGTTCCCCCAATATATATTTTTAGTTCAGTTAGATCAACCACAGCACCGCACACAATCCAATCTATGAGTCATTGTGAGACCAAGCTCTGGAGGATACTTATATTGATATAGGTACGATCTCTCATGATTTTCCGACTAAATGACTTATATAGCAAATACGAGCACAATGATGCAAAGACGGACTCCGCCAAGGAATGTGAGTAACTGCCTCAGGCACTGAACTATTCCTCTTTCGGACCCCGACCCCAGAACGGTCGTCCAGCAGCATCCAATTTGTTCATATTGAATTCGGTGACTCGAGGAATGAGAGGTTTAATGGATCAGAGTGGCGCACTTTGATTCTGCATAGGGGCTCGAGTGGCGTGGTTGCCCTTGCTGGTTATTTTATATGAACATCGCCCGAACCGGCTTCGGGAAGTATTTCAGATATTTAACACTTGGACTCTGGTGAAAATAACCCAAAGACCAAGATCTCTGATCATTCTGAAGTCATGACCTCCGCCCCGACAATTCTGGCAACGTGCAAGCAGACACGATTTCATCTGCTAGATGATAATCCTTCGCAGGAGGTATGGGTAGCCACAACAAGCATCTACATGACCACTAACGCTGGAATTTGTTCTTTGACAGATCGATGTGGATGGACTAAATATTATGGTCACGTCATCTGCGCCTGAATTTACCGAAGATGCATCGAAATCAAAGACCAAAGGGAAATCTAAGGCCAAGGCTGCAGGGAGAGAGCTCATCTCAGACGGGCACCTACGACTCAAGGCAGGTATTCATTATGGGCTGATAGGCCGCAACGGAACTGGGAAGTCAAGTGAGATAGATCTCTGCATGTACCATTTACAAAGCTCAGTATATTGATGTTGCCAGCGCTCCTCCGGGCAATGGCAGAGAAACTCATCCCTGGCATCCCGCATTCGACTCGCATGGCGATCTTGCAGCAGACGGACGAACATGATGACAAAACTTTCGGCGAAGACCCTAATCAGGACAAAACTGTTTTGGAAGCTGTTCTCAGCAGTGATGAAACGAGGAACGAGGCTGTTCGGATGGCGGAATGTTAGTACACCTCTTCAATTGGAATTGTACTCGACTGACCTTACAAGTTCTATCGAAGAGTTTTGAGACTGAAGATCCAATGCAGCCCGTGTGGGCGATCCGCAAAATCCGACACCAGAAAGCAGAGAAGCATCTCTTCCTGGCACACAAGAACGCAGGCTTGAAAAGCGGTGCTCGAGGTCTGCAAGCAAGAAAAGACTTGAAGGCTGCCGAGGGGAAGCTCGAGGCTACATCGGAAATGTCAGTTTCATTCGTTCGCGCTATTAAATATATCTGACTTCTGCCAGGTTGGCCCAGGATGTAGACGACATCGATGCGGAGACAGTTCAGGCCGATACACGAGCTGCCGTCGAGACATTACAAACCCTACAGTCCCAACTTGAAGATGTAAGTCTTTGAATGGTGGCTATTTACTTACTCCGTTAACGTGAAACCAGATGAAACTTGCCGATATGGAGCAACAAGCTCGTCGTGTTCTCCTTGGTCTCGGCTTCAAAGAAGATGGACTCGAGAAGAAAGTCTCTACGCTCTCAGGAGGTTGGCGTATGCGATGTATGCTAGCCAGCGTTTTGGTCCAAGATCCCGACATCATGATCCTCGACGAGCCGACCAACTTCCTGGATCTTCTGGGAGTAGTTTGGCTGGAGAACTACCTGAAACAACTCCGCGACACATCAGAAACAACCATCGTCTTGGTCTCACACGACAGGGATTTCATCAATGCTGTCTGCAAGGAAATTGTCATCCTCCGAGATCAGAAACTGACGTATTTCCGAGGGAACCTGTCTGCGTATGAGCAAGATTTCGAGGAACAGAAGCTCTACCTGGGGCGCATGAAGGAGGCCCAAGAGCGGCAGGTTGCGCATATGGAAGCCAGTATCCGGGAGAATATGAAGGTCGGGAAGAAGACTAATGATGAAAACAAGCTGCGACAAGCCAAGTCACGGCAGAAGAAAGTCGATGATCGGATGGGTCTTCAAGTTAGCGCGAACGGGGGGCGTTTCAAGTTGAACCGTGATCTAGTCGGATGGCATGCCCACAATCGGGCTGAGATCGAGGTTCCGACAGATGAGAAGGGCGCGACTATGAGTTTGCCCGATGCGACGGAATTGCGGTTCCCTGGACCGTTGGTGTCGCTGGAGGGTATTGTTTTCCAGTACAAGAAAACCGACCGCGTCATCCTGGACGACGTGAACTTGGTCGTTCACCTAGGCGATCGTGTCGGGATTATGGGTCTCAATGGCTCGGGAAAGACGACTCTGCTCCGTGTTCTGACGGGACAGGTATCTCCTTCCAAGGGCAAGGTGTCGACCCACTCCCGGTTGAAAGTGGGCTACTATAGCCAGCATTCCGTCGAAGAGCTGCAAGAGCGTGGCCGAGGCGAGCCTAATTTAACTGCGCTGGCCTTATTGACTATTGAGACCGAAGGATCCCTGAATGAGGGCGCTATCAGGGGTCTACTCGCCTCGATGGGGTTAACAGGTCGTATTGCATCTGATGTCCCTATTGCCAAACTGTCAGGTGGACAATTGGTATGTGAAATGTGAAAGATCGACATGGAACAGAAGCTAATGATATTGGCAAATTTAGGTCCGCCTTGCATTGGCTCGAATCGTCTGGAGTGCACCACAGCTTCTCATTCTTGATGAAATCACCACGCATTTGGATTTCCACACTGTCACTGCATTAGCTACGGCTCTCTCCTCCTTCAATGGTGCCGTGCTTCTAATTTCACACGACCGTTTCCTTGTTCGATCCGTAATCGAGGGCAAACGAGACACTGAGCACAAACTTGATGAAGATTTCGAAGGGCTGGAGGAGGAAGAGACCGAGGAAACGCCAAGACGTCGGACGGTCTATGTGATTAAACAAGGCAAGATGAACGAACAGAAGGATGGGGTGGAGCAGTTCGAAAAGAGCTTGGTGAAGCGAGTGGAGAAGTTGTTAGGGAGAATAGATTAGCTGATGTACATACCTATCTAGGTTAGGTACATGTAGGGAGAGTTCCAAGGTTGACTTCCAAGGTTCATTGAAGTGATCGAACCAAATCCGTTCATGGATATGACTCAGCACGGAGCCCGCCGAACGGCATGTGCGATAAGAGACCTTCCCCTCATTCCTCCGCGGAGCACCGCACTGCATATATATTTCGCCAACATGCAACATTTTAATTGAAAGAACTTCCTCATGGCTGGCTTGTGCAAGCGAATTGTATCCTGCCCTAGGGTGGCCCGTCAGTGGCGCATACAGATTCGACCCCAGAGCACTCATGCCGCATCAAGACCCAACGCCACCGTCCCCGCCCCTGGATTTCCCCCTCATCCCTCAACTGAACCCTCTAGACTATCCACACTCAAGTCTGCGAAGCCCTTTTCCGAATTTCTCACCGATACCTTCAATCGCCAACATGACTATCTCCGCATTAGCGTCACGGAACGATGCAATCTTCGGTGTCTGTACTGCATGCCCGAGGAAGGCATAGACCTCTCGCCCTCTGCGAAACTGCTTACGTCCCCGGAGATTCTATACCTGTCCTCGTTGTTTGTCTCACAAGGCGTGACCAAAATCCGATTGACCGGTGGGGAACCGACCGTCCGTAAAGACATCGTGCCGTTGATGCAGGACATTGGCAAGCTACGACAAAATGGGCTTCGGGAACTGTGTTTAACAACCAATGGGATCTCATTACATCGAAAATTGGACCCAATGGTGGAAGCTGGGCTCACAGGAGTCAATCTCAGCCTCGACACGCTGGATCCGTTCCAGTTCCAGATCATGACAAGACGTAAGGGATTCGATGCTGTGATGAAGAGCGTCGACCGCATTCTGGAAATGAATAAAGTCGGTGCCGGGATCAAGCTGAAGATCAATTGCGTTGTTATGAGGGGAATGAATGATCGAGAGATCCTCCCGTTCGTGGAGTTGGGCCGTGAGAAGCCCATTGAAGTGCGCTTCATCGAGTATATGCCTTTCGGCGGGAACAAATGGAACCAGGGAAAGATGTTCTCATATCAGGAGATGCTAGCTGTCATTCGAGAGAAGTATCCCGCATTCGAAAAGGTGGCCGACCACAAGAATGACACGAGTAAGACATACCGTGTTCCTGTGTTCGAAGGCCGCGTGGGATTTATCACGAGCATGACTCACAACTTCTGTGGTACCTGCAACCGGTTACGCATTACTAGCGACGGGAATCTGAAAGTCTGCCTGTTCGGTAACTCCGAAGTCTCCTTGCGGGATATCATTCGTAAGGAGAACGGTGGGAACCCAATTGACGTGGATGCAATGAACAACCTGCAGCTGTTGGAAACTGTACAAAATGCAGCGCGTCTTAGTGACGAAGGCGGCTTGGTCAATGAGCGAGAGCGTGAGATTCTTGACATTATCGGCATGGCTGTGAAACGGAAGAAGGCGAAACACGCCGGCATGGAGCAACTCAAGGACATGAAGAACCGCCCTATGATTCTGATTGGTGGGTAGTCATCTTCTTTTTTCCTTTTTTTTTTCATGACTGGAAACGCTTTACGACTTGTAAATCATCTCGGATGAACATTTCTTTTGGATATCATAAATTGGCGAGATCTTACTTGATACCATGTATACATGCAATTGATGTATTTGGACATTGTTTATTGAATCACCAAGCTGATAGATGAACTAGATAATAAACAAAAACCATGGGGTTTAGGGTCTCACTCCTGGTCAACCATACCAGTACATATGCTTCCGCATCTCCCTGCAGCTTCCCAAAGGCGCCTCTACCACTCTGGGCGCTCTAAACCAGAGACTGAAGACTGTATTCCTCGCCCATCTCACTCTCTGCCCACAACCTCAGACGCCGACCTCCCTCACCTCACACCATCCAAGACCGTACACATGACCCAGATCACCGAAAAACCCGAAACAAAGCGTGTCGCCACAGCTGCCTGCACCGTCTCCTTCTCAAACTCACGACCCTGGGAAATCCTCCGCGAAGGCCAAACCACGCACAAAGGCGACGTCTTCAGCGTTGCCCGGATCGCGGGTATCATGGCCGCAAAAAGAACGCCTGATATTGTGCCTCTTTGCCATCCCGGCATTGGCATTACCGGGGTCGAGGTCATCGTGGAACTGGTTGAGCCCGGGCAGAACAGGGATCACGGCGCCATGAATGTCGTGGCGTCGGTCAGCTGTTTTGGTCGTACAGGAGTGGAAATGGAGGCTATGACGGCTACTATGGGTGCGGCTTTGACGGTTTATGATATGCTCAAGGCTGTGGACAAGGGAATGGTTATTGATTCTGTCAGATTGTTGGAGAAACAGGGTGGGAAGAGTGGGCATTGGGTACGGGAATAAGCTTGTATGTAGTTGGTGTATAGTACGCATTTGAAATGTAGTAAAGGGGATGTACTATATAATCTTCTTCAATAGCCCTAATAGCCCTGCCTAGGTTTAGGGGATCTGCCTATCCGTGATCAGCCCTATGGGCTAACCGTTTAAATTTTCCAAGTACTCGAATGGGCTAGCGTTTCAGTTATTTCACATTTTTTCCTTTTCTTCATATAATAAATCTTATATATCCTTCTGTTTGAGGCTGTGAGACGTGTCAATTCGAGGCCCCTTGTGTTGTGTGGGTTCTCTTGAAAATCCTGCAGAACTTCGTTTTCAGTTCGACGCCTCAACAAGCCAAGAATTAGCACACAACACGAACTACGCTTTATCAACGCTGGCGAATTATGTTGAATTATGTCGTCAAATTAAAATGCATGCGCTGCTAATCCGTATGTGCGCCTGAGCTACTTGTCGTGAACTTAACTAACCGCTTTATGCAGTCCGCCAGTGGCGGAAGAAGACTGGGAGGGTCATAATGGCACTGTGCCCGCCCTTGAATTTCTTGATGCTACACTATTTCTATTTCATTTCGACAAGCATAATTGCCAGTATCATTTTCTACCTGACCTCAACGCCATGGCGCAGCGTTGCCTATGTGGACTCGATTTTCATGTGCGTCAGTGCTATGACCGGTGCTGGATTGAATACGGTATGGAATCAACCCCCCATATATCCATGGATGGCTATATCGTAGGCTAATAATCGATGAGTAGGTGGATCTGTCGGCTCTAAACAGCTTCCAACAAGCACTTTTGTTCACCCTGCTTATTTTGGGTCATGCCGTTCTCATTTCCCTCACTGTACTTCTAGTACGTAAAAGGGCATTCGAGACAAAGTTCAAGGGTGTCTCCGATGACCGGGAAAGAGAGCGGTCTACTCGTCACCACTCGGAAGTTGAACTGCAGGCCTGGGACCAGGGGCCTGCGAATGAAAGCACCGGAACTGATCTCCCCGGCGAGAGCACCGAAGGACAGGGCTGTAAACCACGCCCAAAGACACACATGCTGGTCCAAGTGACCCCGGGAGAGTCATCATCTCGCAATGAACAGCCGTGGGTGGAAGACGACCAAATAACCATCGGCGGCACACCCCGTCATCATCACCACCGAGTCTTCCCCATGGTTGGCATCGGGGCGAGACCGGATCTGAATAACCACCCCCACGATGCAGTGCCCAATGTGCCCTTCGTCGCAAAGGATTCGGTGTCTGGCTTTAAGGGAATTCTCCGCGGTACACAGAAGTACATGGCCTCCAAGGGCCTTGTGTCCCGCAACTCCCAGTTCCACGATCTCACTCCTGCTGAGCGTGACGAACTAGGTGGTGTGGAGTATAAGGCTGTCTCGTTTCTATCTGTGGTTGTGTCCCTTTACTTCGTCTTGTTTATTGTGTTCGGCATGATCGGTGTCGGTGGCTGGCTGGAAGCTAATGATCCCGCCGTGACGCGCGCGAACGGCCTCTCGCCGTTCTGGACGGGTGCTTTCTTTGCTGTTTCTGCATTCGTGAACAGCGGGATGTCGCTCTTGGATGCTAACATGACCGCTTTGCAGTTGAGGTAGGTGGTCTAGACCCCCTTTTTAATAGTCAATATAGACAAGCTTGCTAACTTTCTCTAGGGCATACCCTCTTCTTACAATGGGATTGCTGATTCTCGCTGGAAACACCCTCTTCCCATGTTTCCTACGGTTCATTATCTGGACTATGAGGGCCATGCTTCCAGATCGGCCGAAGTGGCAGTCGTGGCGCATAACCCTTGATTTCATATTGGAGCATCCTCGGAGGGTAAGTCCTGTTGCATTATTCTAATGGCTTGCCGAATATAGACACTTATCATAAAGCTAGGTCTATACGAATCTCTTCCCTGCTCGCCATACGTGGTATCTGCTCGGCACGATCATCATTCTGAACGGTATCGACTGGGCGGCATTTGAGCTACTGTCTATTGGAAACGAGGACATCGAGAGCCTTCCTACCGAGTACCGTGTATTGGATGGACTGTTCCAAGCCCTAGGTTTGTCAACCGCAACAACGTCATATTCGACTCAAGCTAACGAATTATCTCGAGTAAAGCGGTACGCGCTGGTGGATTCTACGTTGTGACCATTGCCGATCTTCACCAGGGTCTCTTGGTTCTCTATGGTAAGTGAATTCAATATCCTCACCGGACTGAAAGACCATCATGCTAACAGAACGGCTAGTACTCATGATGGTAAGATATATCAGTCTTATACCCCATACACCAAACCCCTAACTAACAACTCGCCCAGTACGTCTCCGCGTACCCAGTAACGCTCACAATGCGGTAAGTAACCCATGAAATCAACCTACATCAAGAATCGGCATTCTAATATCCACACAGCAACACGAACGTCTACGAAGAACGCTCGCTAGGGATCTACGCGCACGACGAAACCCCCGACTCGCCAGCAAATACAAGCCGCAGCAACGTAGCAATGGACCTAATCCGACACCACCTTGGCCGTCCAGGTCTGTCGGAGACTTCGCGCGGCTACTTCGTCCACCAGCAACTCCGCTCCCAGCTCAGCCATGATCTGTGGTGGATCGCGTTGGCGGTGTTCTTTATCGCCATCGCCGAGTCAGACCACTATGAGTCCCAGCCCGTGGCTTTTTCCACCTTCAATATTATCTTCGAGGTTGTCTCTGCTTACGGATGTGTGGGTGTTAGTCTTGGGTTCCCTGGGAAGAATTACTCGTTCTGCGGCGCGTGGCATACTATTAGCAAGTTGATTCTTGCTGCTGTGGCTTTGCGTGGTAGACATCGTGGTTTGCCGGTGGCTATTGATAAGGCTATTATGTTGCCCAGTGAGTCTTTGGCTTGGGCGGAGGAGGAGGATGCTGCTATGCGGAGGGATAGGTCTAGGGTTTGGGCTCAGGAGCGGGGGCCTGTTGGGTCTGTTTAGATGTTTAGATGGTGGTTTCGATATACCCCTTTTGCATGCTAGTTTAGTGTCTAGACTGTTTTAGAGAGCGTGGATTTATGAAACATATGATATGAAGTTTTGAAGGTAATAATTCTTTTGTAGGACTAACTACCCATGGTGTATCCTGGTAAAAAAAAGTAGACATATGCAATAACCGTGTGAATGTAGATGGACATGGACGTGGAACAAGGAGATATACAAATTAACAAAAAATAGACGATCTACTCGTCCTCCATCTCCATCTCATCCTCATCCTCATCCTCACTCTCGATCTCAGCTTCCTCCTCGCTCTCCAATTCCTCCTCATCCTCATCCTCGCTACCATCATCACTGCCAGCAACACCACCCATATCCTCGTCCTCTCCACCGTTCTTCTTCGCCTCTTGTCTCCGCTTCTCTTCCTCAACGCGACCTTCTTCGAGGACAGCAGCACGCTCCGCACGCAGCTTGCGCTGCGTCTTAACGAACGCACCGACAGGAGTAGTCTCCCAGTCAACATCCTTGAGGAAAGATTCAACGCCAGAGCGATTGCGGGGAGCATACGTGACGTTAAGGCGGCGCTCCTCGATCCAGCGAGCATTGGTCTCAACCTTCTGCACGAGCAGCAAGATCATCTGGTTGATCTTGGCGTTCTTATTTCCACCGCTGCGGGCAGAGACCTGCTTCAGCCAGCGCTTGAGGGAGACAATAACGGGCACGGACAGTTCCGGGAACGCAATGTGCTTGGACCACAGAACGAAGAACTCGGAGAGGAGCTCGGCGACCTGCTCACCGACGCCGTCCTGGTAAGTGCGCGACCGCAGGTAAGATTTGGGGGCGCGGATAGCTGTGTTGAAGTCCAGGGGCTTAAGCGTGCTGGATTTGGGGTGCTTGCGCATCTCCGCCGAGGTCAGGACCTCGAGAAGTGAAGCTGAGAGCGGGATGTAGGTGCCTGTGGCGCGGGAGATGCGGAGCAGGGAGCGCGTCAATTGGAAGCGCAGAGGGAAGTACGTGGCGGTTGGGATGAGGCGCATGGCGCCCAGGGTGATCTGCACGACGGGGTAGATGAGGGGACGGAGAGCGGACTGCTTGCCGACTTGAGCCTCGACAAGGCCATCGCAGTGCTGTGAAAGCACTCGGGACCAGAAGTCCAGCGAGTGCACGTATTGCCAGTTGTAAATGGTCTTGTAAGACTCCTTGGAGGTGTTGGTAATGCTCTTGCGCAGGTGCATAGCAAGCTGACGGATGAAGGAGAATCCTGCTGTGTATGAGACGTTCTGGTCAATGCCCCAGATTTCGGCTGCAGAGTTCTTCATCAAGTTCACGCCTGCTAGCGTGTGCACCGTTGTGTTGCGGCTACCCTTGACAACACCTTCGTAGGTGGCCTTGAGCACACTCTCCCTGATACCTGCATCTCCTAGAACCATAAGGCGGCGCAGAATCAAGAAACCTGTGATACGGGTGGCGTCGGCAGTGGACACATCAGCCCAAATCCCGACGACAATCTTGACGAGTGTCTTCAGCACCTTACGGAACTGAAGAAGGTAAGGCAGCATGGGCTCAATTGACGCGAGGGTCAACTTGAGTGTTGATGCATCGGACAGGTTAACCAGAAGCTGGTGAACTGAAGCAGTGTGCGATTTGATCAGAGGAGTGAGGGTCTTGAACTTCTTCGAATCCAATGACACCCTGATCTTGCCAGAAGCGCTCTCCTTAACGGGAAGATGATGGGCCAGGACCTTGGGGATGGTGTTGAGGGCCGTGACAAGAACCTGGTGGTACACGTTCTTGTCGGAGATGGTGTATTTTTGCTCCGGGGCCTCGGGGTCATTGACATAGGCGGCGGCACGGAAAGCGAGAACAGCCTGGCGCATGGCTCGGATCGAGTTTTGCTCCTCCATCAACTTCTGCCACTTCTTGACCATCTCAATAGTCAAGGTCTCATCCTCGGGCTCCTCCTCTTCCTTCTTCGACTTCTTCTTCTTCTTGGCTGGTCCCTCGTCTTCGGGTTCTTCGCTTTCGCTCAGAGCGTCAACCTCTGAAAGATCGCCTTGCTCACCGAACTCGAGCAGTTCAGAATCATTTTCCTTGAGGTATTTGTAGAATTCGGGGTCCTTCTCCTTCAATGACTCCAGCTGGTCCTTGTGCTCGTCGTAAGCATCGGGACTGTCCGCGTCATCACTGTCACCCTCGCCTTCAGAAGCCTCAGCATCTGCCTGTGCCTTATCTTCTGAGCGCTTGCGCTTGCCGATTTTGGGGGTGGTATCCTTCTTGCTGGCCTTCTTTTCCTTCTCTTCGGGAATATCGAAGCCGCCAGCGAAAAAGTCGTCGACGTTCATTTCGGAAAAGGCATTTTGTTTATTCAGGTCCTCCGGGTCCTTCTCTGCGGCGGCTTCGGCTTCGGCGCGGCGAGCAGCATTTTTTTCCTTGCGCTTGTCGTTCAATTGGTGTCTCTGCTTGATCTTGGCATTGGCTTTGCGTCGCTCAAGAACATCCGGCAGACGGTTCTGCACGAACTTCTTGGTCGATTTTTTGGCTCCAACCATTTTGAGAGATTGATGCAGAAAAGAGTCTGCAAGTGTAGCTTGGTCGGAAAATGGCTGGTCAAAAAAAAATTGGGGAGAAAATCGGCGGGTCCGCTGTTCAGACCGCCTTTGGCATCGGGCGATAACGTCCAGGCAATCTACAAGACAACGAACGACTGACGATTGACGACTGACAATTATTGTACATGCGAGAAAGTTTCCAAAAATGTACTCACAGCGCCCACTTCCTTATGCGCCAACCCCCTACAGCTACACACCCAATCCCGCCCGGTCAGCCACAATCAATCTCGATGAAGTATGGATCCTTGTCTCCGCATTGATAGTCATATTGACTAATGCCACATGTCTTAGGAAGTCAAACTAGCATCCAGCTCAGTCGAACGTGACTTATATGAATCCCTAGCCGAAATCTACAGCATCATCGTCACCCTTGATGGACTCGAGAAAGCATACATCAAAGACGTGGTCACCGAGGCAGAGTATACGGAGACATGCACACGGCTTTTGAAGCAATACAAGTCCAGTCTTGGAGATGAGACAGTATCGCGGGAGTTTGTGGATCTGGAGACCTTCAAACGGACGTGGGGGGTGAGTGTTCCTCTCCATTTTACCCCCGCAAACCTCAACGCATCTCTGACGCCGGGTGTACAATATAGCTAGAATGCCCACGAGCCACGGAGCGATTGCGCATTGGTCTTCCAGCCACAGTTGAGCAAGCTTCTCACGGCGGAGCAAGCTCTAGTATGGGTGCAACGGCGACGGGTCCCGCTGGCGGTGCCTCGGGTAGCCTCATTCTGGCAGCAACCGAAAACTTCATTACCTTCCTCGATGCATTGAAACTCAACATGGTATCCAAGGATGCACTGCATCCACTTTTATCGGAGGTGATTCAGTCTGTGAACAAGGTAACAGATACTGATTTCGAAGACCGCGGCAAGATCATTCAGTGGTTAATCGCATTGAATCAAATGCGAGCTACTGAGGAATTGAGCGAGGACCAAGCGCGTGAACTTGCATTTGATATTGAACAGGCTTATCAGGGCTTCAAGGCCACGTTGAACTGATTTGGAAAATCATTTACTTGGTGCACCGGCAAGGCGTTCATATGGACAGTCGAGATACCATTATGCTTTTATGTATTGACATGATCATCAGTGATTGCTAGCTAAATATACCCACTCTGACTTGTTTTGGATTAAGTCTTCATGTAACTATAAGTACGACTATCCATGGGCATCAACTATGTCTCGAGCTGCATCCAACTTAGCGGTATGTATATGCTGTTTGACCCTGCTCTTTTTTATTTCTCATTCAATCATCTGTTTGTTTCTCACTTGCAGCAGTCTCCATTTTTACCATTGCTGTTCTTTGATGGTTTGATGCCTGATAATCTAGGCGACAATCAATCCGCGGAACGGCAGCGCCAGCCTTTCCTCTTTGGGAATATTTTCTTTTTCTCCGCCACATTTTCGTTCGATTCTCGTGGCTGCGAGGCCAATTTGTTGCCTTGCATTCTTTACCAGCAACAACTAGAGAGCATACAGTTATCGTCATGATTAGTGCTACAGATGAGCCTCTACATGGTTAGTTCACAATCTACCCCTCTGGTCCATCCGGTCCACAAAAGATAATGGGACTGATAAGCGCAGTTCTTGACCTCCCGCAGCTCTACCAGAAGCCCTCGGGAACCGATCTCGTGAAAGCTTTGGCTTTGCTGAGCTTACAGCCCCGCACATTTGGCACCACCGCCGATGTAGTCAAAGGCCCCGCGGTCCAGCCTGCAGGAGTGACTCGGTATCTCACATCCATCATCGCCAGTCAATTGGCATGGCTCGAGACTGATGAACTCCGGGAGGCGATCTGGGACGCGGCCGCTGCACGACTAAGTGAACGGTCTGGTCGGACAGGTAAGCAGGCCACCATCTGTCCAACTGTGTTCTGTTATCCCGCTGACCGTGACTCATTCTCTACCAGCTATGCCGGCAATGTCTCGAATCTTCAACGTGCCCACCTCCTCCGGCGAAGAATATACACTAACCCTCCACGAACCGTCCATAACGGCGGACAACCTCGGTATGAAGACTTGGGTATCTTCATATCTTCTCTCGCGCCGGCTTCACAGCTTTGGATCGCCACGAGCACTTGTTCCCTCGGCGTCGACTACTCCCTCCACCTTGAGCCAGAAACCTCTACGGGCACTCGAACTTGGTGCTGGAACAGGCTTGGTCGGGCTTTCCTTTGCGGCTCTGCAAGGTGACTCTGCCACCGTTCACCTCACCGACTTGCCTGAGATCGTACCGAATCTCGCCCACAACGTTGCCTTGAACGTGGAGCTCCTGAACAGAACTGGAGCAACGGTGACCACCGGTCTGCTCGATTGGTCAGTCACGCCGTCCCCCCTTCCAACTGCGGAAGAGCAGTTTGATGTGATTCTCGCCGCGGATCCATTGTACTCACCCAATCATCCCAAATGGCTGGTGGATACCATTAAACCCTGGCTTAGCCGTGGGCTCGATGCGCGAGTCGTGGTGGAGATGCCGCTACGAGATGCATATCTGCCGCAGGTGAAGGAGTTCCGGCAGCGGATGGGCGAGCTGGGTCTGGCTGTGGTTGAGGAGGGCGAGGAGGTCGGTTACGATGACTGGGAGAGTCCAGATGGAGGCGCACTGGCCGTCAACTGTTGGTGGTCGATTTGGGGATGGACTGAAAGGTATAACGGCAGTACTGCCGGGTCATATTGGGAATGGTGACCAAACGAAATGACGAATAATAACGATACACGATAGATTAGAATAGTGATCTCCTAGACGTTGGTCATTGAGCAATGCATGCATTCTGCATCTGATTTAGAGAGTCATCAGTAGATATGTAACCGCCTGGCAGATTCGAATCTTGAAGATGAATTTCCCGCATGATTTTCTTCGGTAGAAATCAACTTGATGAATGAGGAACATCGTTGGTCGACAGAAAAGAGGAGCAGGTCCATCACGTGGCGATGACGTCGGTGTCACCATTTCGGTGGACCATGGAATTTCTACCTTTCCTGTCTTTTCTAAGGATTGCTGAATCCTAACAAGAAGAATGACTTGTGTCTATATCTATTTACAGGGAACGGATATTCTCTGCCTCGATGTGGTCAGTCAACAGCCTGACATTGTTCAAGTATCAAGCATATCATCCTAATGCGATAACAGACCTGAGTCCAGACCAAAACGCCGCACGAATACGGCTACAAATTCTTGGAATCCGATATATCAAGGTGCTAAGCACAACCGACCAAATTCTAGGACACAAACTGCGATATATTTGCATATTCTGCCACCTATATACCGACTGCGATCCATTCCCTCGCCCTTAACCTCTCGAGTCGTGCATTACAGAAAACATCGCATACCTAATATCCCATACCGCACCAAACACCTGAACCATGATCGGGCTCTTAGCCATTACCTCCATCCCAACGGTGACGGGTGTATCCCTCGCTACCAGCGAGCAGCGCAAAGCAAACCAGCGCAAAGAAGAGGCCCGTCGCATGGTGAAGTTCAACATCGTAGCCGAATGTGATGGGGACACAGACGATGACCGCGAGTTAAACGGGATGACAGTCGTTGTAAGAAACGAGAAGGTAAGGAAAGCCAATTCAAACAACATCAAGAGTCTAGAGACGTCACAGTCCCTCTAAACATTATCTGAGTCCAAATCGCAGACTAGACTAACACTACCACCCCCGCAGGTCTACCTCGCCGACCCAGACCCCTCTAAACGATCCCCACCAGCTTTTACAGCCCTGGCCTTCTATATCGAGTACCCTGAACCGGAAGAATTGAAATATCTCAAGCGCGAGCGCGGCCTCGGCCTCCCGACTTACGTTCAGGACGACCCGCCCCTTCTCAATTGGATCTACGCACATACCGAAACCCATGAGTTGCGGTACGGGAATCGGTCGCAGAGTGTGGAGCAGATGGTCGAGCCGTGGGACTGGTGTAAAGATGAAAGGATCATTTCACTCAAAGGGAAGCAGAATGCTTTCATTGCGGTTGAAGAGGAGGAGGGTGAATGGGCGCTTTATTATGATCTTGATGGCGATGAACTTGCCCGCGTTCTTGAGGAGCAGGGAATGTTGGATTGTCCTTTTGTGCCTGTCAAGCTGGTAAGGAAGGTTGTTGAGGAGCCGCCGCCGCCGCCGCCGCCGCCGCCTCCTCCTGCTGCTCAGGCTGCAGCTGAACAGGGTCAAGGGAATGGTCAGAATCAGAAGTAGATGTATGAGAGAGCGGGGGTAAATATCATGATTGAGACGAAGGACTTATGTGTATATACTTCATAAAATGACTTAATGTGTTTATGATATGATCATGATTATGGGAATACCGGGGGTAGCAGCCTTGGAATAGTGTATTGTACAGAAACTTGAGCCTTCAATCATCCAATCCATTCCAGCTACCAGTGTCGCTGACATTGCCGCTAGCCGCTGCGACAGCCTTCCTGTTGCGGCTAGCCGCGATAGCACCCTTTTTCTTGTTCTCCAAGCGGCGCTCAAAGCCACTCTTAGTACTGATTCTCATACCACGAGCGCCCTTTACATCGTCTTCCTTATCGGCCAATCTTGGAGTCTGGCGCGCCTTGACACCATGCCTCTTCATATCCTTCTTGCTGTTCTTGCTCAAATTTGGCAAAGCATCGAGCAGCCATTTCTGGATGGACTTGTCGCCTTCTTCACCGCCGCGTAGCTTCTCGCTGACATCGATGATGTTCGCAATGCTCTTCACGTAAGGAATGTCTTCCTTAGTGTAGTAAGTGACGGCGATACCGCCCTCACGACCGGCACGACCGGTTCGCCCCACGCGGTGGACGTAGACGGCCGCCGAGTTGGGGATATCGTAGTTGACGACGCCGTTGATACCGCGGAAGTCGACGCCGCGGGCTAGCAGATCCGTTGTAACCAAAATCCAAATCTCGCCTTTGCGGAAATCGCGCATGATATCGGACCGTTGGCCATCTGAAAGATCGGAGTGGAGAACCGCGATACGTGAGGATCCACCTGCTTCGGCGGGGATATCATATTTGAGTTCTGAGTGTAGAGCCACCGCGCGAGGGATAGTCTGTGTGAAAATGAGGAAGGGAGGGCGAAGGCGGATATCTGATGCTGATGCTGCAGCTGGGCGAAGAAGTTGGCGTAGTCCCATCAGTTTACCCTGTTCTGTGGCTGCGTACACGAGTTTGTGGTCAATGTTGGGGATTGCAGAGTCTTTCAATCCTACAACCAGACGAAGTAGCGCATGTGGCTCGCTTGGCTTTTGTCCGAGGTCTTCCAGCCGCTCTTTGATGGTCGACTTGGTGAGGTCCTCGATATTGGATCCCATGGTGGCTGACCAAAGGCCGACGCGCAAATCGGGGTGTGAGCATGCTTTCCAGATATCGAGTGTCTGTTCCCGGAACAATGGGTCCAGGAGGACATCGGCTTCGTCCATAACCAAGCTCCGCACCAGAGGTAATGTTGCCATGGTAGTCGTCCGGTTCGCAGATAGAGCATTGACCAGCATTAGAGGCGTAGTGACGAGAATATCGCTCTTGGTGACCGGAATGTTGGCTCGCTCCTTTGCTGGCTTGTTTTCGGCATCTTCATCTTCTGACCCGGAAGATTCTTCGCTGTTCTCATCAAGAACATCGGCGACACTATCATCTCCAACCCGCATTCCCTTTCTCATAAGCGTGATCTTCACGCCGGTTCCAGCCACTAGCTTGCGGCCCTCGTTGACGATCTGGCTTGCGAGCTCCCTGGTGGGCGCCACAACCAGAGACAAAATACCATGCTCTTCAGGATGTGAGTGGTGGTGTCGAACAATTTTGTTGATCACAGGAATCAGGAATGACAATGTCTTGCCGCTGCCGGTGGGAGCAACGACCAGAAGATCTGGTTCAGAAGATTTTCCAAGAAGCAATGGAAGGGTTCCAAGCTGGACCTCTGTCGGTACGGTAAATCCTTGCTCCGCAACATTCTCTGCAAGCCGCGAGGAGATCTTATATTTAGACCGAAGCTCCTTGAAGTTAAGCAGGGGCTCCGGGAACAAGCGTCTGGCGCGCTTCTGCTCCTTCTTACTGAGAGTCGGCGCCTCTTCTTTCTTTGACTTCTTCTTTTTCTTCTTGGAATCTTTGGTAGATGTAGGTTCAGCTTGGATCTCTTCCAAGTCGCGCATATCTGTAACCTTGATCTTGTGTGAATTCAAGATAGTGCGACGTTCCACTTCATCCATGGAATCTTCGTCATCGGATGCGGCATCCTGAGCAGACACTTTTTTATCGTCGCCCACGGTCGCAGCAGCGGTTTCCGTCACACTGGCTGCAGGGCGCTTATTTGAACTGAAAAAGTCGAGATCAGGGACATCTTCCTCATCCTCTTGGACAGCAGCGCCTCTCTTTCTTTTTTTGCCATTCTTGGCAGACTCGAGGTTGTCGCTCTCCGCGGTCCGGAAGAGCTGCGGGTTGGCTGCTTTCCCAGTGGATGGCAGACGCGAGTCTGTAGCCGACGATACAGGCTTTAGTTTTGTTGATCTGGTCAACAATCTGAACGCATCCATATCTTTGGTGGTTGAGTCGAAAATGTCGTTGATATTCTGAAAAGAAAAAAAAGTGGTCCGCCGACTTTCCTCCCGGGCCAATCAGCGTTGTTCGTATATCACCGCAGAGGTCGGGGACAACATAACGAGAATAACAATTCCGCAGAGAGAATTATTTGGATTTAATAGGTATAGAATATTAGGATTGCTATTCACATCCAAGGGATCTAGGTCATGGTTACAGAGAGGTTTAGGGGAGAATAAGGAGAAACAAGTCGAGGTCAATGGGCCTTCAGATTGCGTATAAACAGTAGACTTTACACTTTCGTAGAGCACAAAGGCACAAACAGTACAGGGAATGAATTGCAGTAACAAGGTCTATCTCAGACAACAGTTTAAATTTCCATCGTCTATCATACACAGCGCGGGGAAGATTAACATAGGAAAAAAAAGGAAAGGACAATTCTCTTCTATCCACATCCACTTAGTGCGCGTGCGCAGGCTCGCCACGGTAACCAACAATGTTCATACGGCCGATCATCTCGCCAACGGTGAAGAAGCCAATGACCTCGGCGGCAGTGACACCGGCGAGGGCCATCTGCTTGGGGCTGGCGTTGCGGATACTGGCGAGGATAGACGAGGGGGAGGGGAGCGTCTTGAGGGCGGCAGGGTTGGAGATGAAGGGCTGGAAGTAGGACTGGAAGGTAGCCAGGTTGCTAGGAGGAATTGTTAGATTGCGAATAAAGGGTCGAGTACGGAGTCCGACTTACGGAGGAGCCATGTTCTGGCCACGGAACACCAGCTTGCCGAGCTCAATTCCGACCTTGGAGTAGTAGACGGTAGGAGGGATCATGGCTAGAGTGATTGGGGTTAGCTATGCACCTTTGCAAATGTAATCCGCGGATTTAAGTCAACAAGGAGGTTGGAATTGGGTGGCACGATTCCAACCAGATCAATCGGCCAATCGGCGACTTTCTCCTTAGATGAGTACCCAATGTCCAACGCTCCATTGTAACCATCCAAACGGGAGAAAAATCAAGAGTGTCCCTTACAATCGACGAAAGAGATGACCTTGCCGGCGGGTCCACCGATCTTGCGCAGGGCACCAGCGGCGTTCGAAATGGCAGGGCCAGCGGAGGCAGAGACCTTAGACAGACCCTCAGAGGCCTTGGAAGCAGTTGAGGAAGCAGTCTCACCAGCCTTGGAGGCAGCCTCCGAGGTGGACGAGGCGTGTCTGACGACGGTTCTCCGGGTCAGGAACTGCGATTGCCGCAGGACGGCACGGGTGGCGGCGGGCATTTTGGATACTGCGGGGGAAATGAGTGGAAAAGAAGAATTATACAAAGGACACCCGAAGCAGTCGCTAATAGGAGGGCAGTATGATCTAATGATCTGGAGTATCGCGCAACGGCAGAGCCAGATGAAGATTTGACGCTCGGGAACTTCAGGAATTGCAGGTCACGTGAGTCGCCTTTGAGCCCAAGTAAACAATATACTTTTCTGAATTATAGATATGAACGCAGTTTAGTAATTTAAAAATATATGAGTCTACTGTCTATATGTTAAAGTCCGTCTTGCTTGGAGTGAGTCTGAAAGTGGATAGGAATCTTAGGACCTTGTTATAGCATTGTGCTGCATCCGGCTCTATGAGTCGAATCACAAGCGTGGAACTATATTCCGGACAGTAGAAATGAGATGGTTTTTTTTGTCATTCCAAATAGACAGAAATACTTTTTAATTGGAATGTTTCGTTAAAATGGGTGAGGGGGAAAAGTAGTGCATTAAAGTTGGTGTGAACCAAAATATATAGTGCAATACTTTACCAGGCTGCACTGTTTGTTTCTCTTGATCACCAAGATTGAGTGGAAAACTCTAAACTATGATCTAGTTAATGCATCAAGAATAAAAGATAGATGATATGCCAAGAAACAAAGAGAGGCTTTAGTCGAATTTACTATAAGAAAGCGGCTAGCTCTATAAGCCAGAGGGGGTCGCCCGACAAACATAGAAGCTACCTAGGGAAATTATCTATATAGAGACCAATTATTTTTAGGTGATTACATACGTATGCATAATGCTACAGTAATACTGTCCAACTACATATCTACATATACCATCCTTCATATGCATTCATGATCACATTCCAATTGCGACACTACGAAACAACAGTAGCAGCCAGTCCGATGAACAATAGTACGAGTTCAACCTGGGCCTAATCTTTGTCTGACATGATACTACCTGCATGTACGCAGTAAGTAGTCAGATGACAATAACAGTTACACATCTTCTTGTTCTACCTATGAAATATCCCAGAGATTGGTTGCTGGACCCCACCATGATAGGTTTGTAACAGGAAACATGTAGGGTATCCATGCATGGCAAGACAAATTGTATCTGGCTATGTATGTTGTATACGTAGATATATAGTAGAGAGATATCCATCCATGCATGCCCAGGTGTAAAGTGAATAAACATGGATGCCTGAGGCAGTATAAAGTTTGCACTGTTTATCCCGGAGAAAGGCATTTCCTCCACTTGAATTTCTTCTCCGCCGGAGAATTGCCTCTCTTGTTGATATAATGGATTCTTACTTGCCCGGGTTATACCACATTTTCCTGAGCCAGAAACACTTCAGATTTTCCAGTCATGAACCGAACCAAGATAACATGAGGAATTAGCTCTGTAGAAAAAGAAAAATACAAATCTTCAACGCAAATATTAACCGATAGCCGATCGAGACTCGGCCCGAGACTGAGAGCGGGCAAGGATTTCCTAATTGAGACGGAGAAAGCAGTTTAACCCCCCCGGTTAAATCGAAAGCCCCTCCACTCCACTTTTTTCGTTTCTCCATATGTATCACCGTGGGGTTTAACAGTATGAGATCACCGGACACTGATTTTGCGGGTTTGAGTATTAAAGCGGCTGTTTCCTCGCATTTAGGCGTTTACTCACAATTTTCTTCTCCCCCTCCTACCTACACACTACACAATGGCTTCCGCAACCGTCACCAAGACCAACATCGGTGTCTACACCAACCCTAAACATGACCTTTGGATCGCCGATTCCTCCCCGACGGCAGAGGACATCAACGCTGGCAAGGGCCTGAAGCCTGGCGAGGTCACAATTGAGGTGCGCAGCACTGGTATTTGCGGATCCGATGTGCACTTCTGGCATGCCGGCTGCATTGGCCCCATGATCGTCACGGGCGACCATGTCCTCGGTCACGAATCAGCCGGTCAGGTCCTTGCTGTTGCCCCCGATGTCACCCACCTCAAGGTCGGCGACCGTGTTGCCGTCGAGCCCAACGTTATTTGCAACGCCTGCGAGCCCTGTCTGACCGGTCGCTACAACGGTTGCGTTAATGTCGCTTTCCTCTCCACACCGCCTGTCGACGGCCTGCTCCGGCGGTACGTCAACCACCCCGCCGTCTGGTGCCACAAGATCGGCGATATGAGCTATGAGGACGGTGCTATGTTGGAGCCCCTCAGTGTGACCTTGGCTGCTATCGAGCGCAGCGGTCTGCGTCTCGGTGACCCGCTGCTTATCACCGGTGCCGGTCCTATCGGTCTGATCAGTTTGCTTAGCGCACGCGCTGCTGGTGCCTGTCCTATCGTCATCACTGATATTGACGATGGCCGCTTGGCCTTCGCTAAGTCCCTGGTCCCTGAAGTGCGCACCTATAAGGTTGAGATTGGCAAGTCGGCCGAAGAGTGTGCCGACGGTATCATTAATGCCCTGAATGACGGCCAGGGTTCTGGCCCTGACGCCCTGCGCCCCAAGCTGGCCCTGGAGTGCACCGGTGTCGAGAGCAGTGTCAACTCCGCCATCTGGAGTGTCAAGTTCGGTGGTAAGGTGTTTGTCATCGGTGTTGGCAAGAATGAGATGACCATTCCCTTCATGCGTCTTAGCACCCAGGAGATTGACCTGCAGTACCAGTACCGCTACTGCAACACCTGGCCTCGGGCTATTCGCCTGATTCAGAACGGTGTTATCGACTTGAGTAAGCTGGTTACTCACCGTTACTCTCTTGAAAACGCTCTTCAGGCCTTTGAGACTGCCTCCAACCCTAAGACTGGCGCCATCAAGGTGCAGATTATGAGCTCAGAGGAGGATGTTAAGGCCGCCACTGCTGGCCAGAAGTATTGAGCGAAGAGATTGAAAAAGATGAGCCGTATTTGAGAACATCAGCGGGTTTCTGGTTGGGATCAAGAGCGGCCATTGCCGTTGGCGTTGACGATTTTCTTTTTATATTTATGAATGATGTTTAGAGGATGCCCTTGGGTGGAATAGAGAGCCCATGAAATGGTTATTTTAACACAATCTCTGGTTGAATGTATAAGGTAGAAAGTAGAAACTGGAGAGGCACAATTATCAAGGTAACAGATGACAGGGGACCTTGCAAGTCAAAACGCTCTCACGTCATTCTCGGGCTTAATTCGGGCTAAGCCTGGGGAAAACCTGAAAAACATCGCAATAATAGAATGGAATAAAAACCGGAGCTTGCAGCATGAATCTGGAGCTATGGAGTGACTCTACCTGATTTAGGCCCAAAACCGGAATGGCGGATCACAGCCAAGAGGGCGCATCCAATAATCGTCCGTTTCTCGCAAGGCTTTGGTGATTTGACAGAACAATTGTCAATGTAATGTTATGCAAAGCCAGTAATCATGTGGCCAAATGCATTTCTTTCTAGCATTTCGTTCATCCATGTTGTATTACCCAACACTCTCTTCTTAATTTAGATCTGGACCAGTGCATCCCTTAAAAGGGTGCACTGGCCCTCTTGTCAATCTACGTTCTTCAGTGTATCCTGTTGTGTGTATGCTGTGTTTGTGTGCTTCAATGCTCGCCCGATTCTAAACATGAAAGGCACTTTGTTTCTCCTGGCTCCCCTCGTGGGTTCCGTCCTGGGATCGAAATCCCAGCTTGACAGTTGTCCTGGTTATAAGGCTTCCAATGTGAAGCAGTTGGGCCGGAAGTTGACTGCTGACCTCGATATTGCTGGTGATGCCTGTAATATCTATGGCACGGATCTTCCAAACTTGAGGCTCCTTGTAGAGGCACAAACTGGTATACTATGATATCCCTATACTCAAGTATGAATGTATGCTTATCGTTCTACTAGAAACCCGCCTTCATGTCATAATCTACGATGCCGATGAGGAGGTCTATCAAGTACCAGACTCTGTTCTCCCCAGACCCCAGAGTGCAAAAGGCCATCAAAAGGAGTCCTCCCTTCGCTTTGACTTCGAAAAGAATCCTTTCTCATTCCGAGTCCTACGCGAGGAGGAAGTGCTCTTCGATACTTCTGACACCAACATCATCTTCCAGTCTCAGTACTTGAATTTGCGCACCTGGCTTCCCGATGATCCGAACCTGTATGGCCTGGGCGAACACACTGATTCGTTGCGGCTGCCTACTACTAACTACACTCGCACTATCTGGAATCGTGACGCATATAGCGTCCCCTCTGACTCGAACCTTTACGGTACCCACCCTATTTACATTGACCACCGTGGAGAGAAGGGCACTCATGGAGTCTTCTTTTTGAACTCTAACGGCATGGACATCAAGATTGATAAGACAGCTGATGGCAAACAATACCTCGAGTATAACACACTCGGCGGAGTCCTAGACTTCTACTTCATGGCCGGTCCGACCCCCAAGGAAGTGAGCGAGCAGTACTCTGAGGTCGTTGGTCTCCCTGCTATGCAAAGCTACTGGACTTTTGGAGTATGTTGTTTTCACAATGGATTCTTGAAGCTGTGCTCTAATTAATATTCCTCTAGTACCACAACTGCCGATATGGCTACCAGGATGTCTTTGATGTCGCAGAGGTAGTTTACAACTACAGCCGCGCTGGAATCCCACTCGAGACTATGTGGACCGACATTGACTATATGAATGTTCGACGGGTATTCACTCTAGACGAAGAGCGGTTCCCTATCGACAAAATGCGCGAGTTGGTTTCGTATCTCCACAAGCATGATCAGCATTATATAGTCATGGTCGACCCGGCCGTCAGTAACTCTGGTAAGTGTTGTAATCACTTACCCCCTAATTCCACTCTAACGGGGAATGTGCTATCAGATAATGGTGCCTTCAAAAGAGGCCACGACCAGGGAATCTTCCTGCGCCGTGACAATGAACAGAACGAACTCTACCAAGGTAAGAATACCAACAGAAGTACAATGCCCACCATTCCTAACATAATATCCCCAGGCGCCGTCTGGCCCGGCCTAACCGTCTATCCAGACTGGTTCAACAAAGACACACAGAGATACTGGAACTCAGAATTCAAGCGATTCTTCAGCCCAAGAGACGGCGTCGACATCGACGGTTTATGGATTGACATGAACGAAGCTTCCAACTTCTGCCCATACCCCTGCAAGAACCCAGCTGAGTACGCCGAGCAGAATGACCTACCCCCAGCGCCTCCACCAGTCCGGTCGCCTCCACGCCATATCCCCGGTTTCCCGGCTGATTTCCAGCCCGGGTCTACTTCACCTGGGACTTCTGCGTCCCACTGGGTAACGAGAGGTGACGCTGCCACTGAGCTACGTAGTGTAGGCGAGAAACGCAGCCATGTGAAGGCAAATAAGGTCGGATTGCCCGGTCGAGACCTCATTAACCCGCCTTATCAGATCGCAAACGCGGCTGGTTCGATTAGCAATAAGACTATTGATACTGATATCATCCATGCTGACGAGGGCTACGCTGAGTATGACACGCACAATCTCTACGGAACCAGTAAGTCCCTCGTCTTCATTATCGGAACCTTCCTAACATCAACCCTAGTGATGAGCTCGGCTTCCCGCGAGGCAATGCTGAAGCGTCGACCCAACGTGCGCCCCTTGATTATCACGCGTAGCACCTTTGCCGGAGCAGGCTCTCAGGTCGGCCACTGGTAAGATTACACAAACCTTCCAAATCAGCCTGCCAGATACATTCTAACCTGTCCCCCAACAGGCTCGGCGACAATTTCAGCCAATGGGATAAATACCGCGTGTCAATTCCACAAATGCTAGCTTTCGCTTCGATTTTCCAGGTCCCAATGGTTGGCAGCGACGTTTGTGGCTTCGCCGGAAATACGACGGAAGAACTGTGCGCGCACTGGGCAATGCTCGGCGGGTTCTATCCGTTCTATCGAAATCATAACGAGTTCGGTACCATACCGCAGGAATTCTACCGCTGGCCTACTGTCGCAGAGGCTGCGAAGAAGATTATTGATATCCGATACCGTCTGCTCGATTACCTCTATACTTCCTTCTATCGTCAGACCTTGACGGGGAGTCCTTTCCTCCAGCCGCTTTTCTATGTCTACCCCGAGGATAGTAATACCTTTGGTAATGAGCTGCAGTTCTTCTACGGTGATTCCATTCTCGTATCGCCTGTCTCGGAAGAGGACGCTACCTCTGTCGATGCTTATTTTCCTGAGGACCTCTTCTATGATTGGTTTACTGGCGTCGCTGTGCAGGGCGAGGGATCGGTGAAGACGATCACTGATCTCGCTATTACTGATATCCCGATTCATATCCGTGGTGGGAGTATCATCCCCCTCCGTACGGCGAGTGCTAAGACCACGACGGATCTGCGCAAGTGCGGCTTTGAGATTCTCATTGCGCCTAACGCAGATGGGTCCGCGGAGGGTGAGCTGTATATTGATGATGGCGAGTCAATTCAGCCGGATACAGCGACAGATATTCAGTTCAAGTACCGGGATGGCAAGCTTAGGATCCTGGGTCGGTTTGGGTATCGTCCTAATGTGGTTGTTGAGGCTGTTACGCTGCTTGGGCCGAAGAATAAGCGTCGGGATATTGGGTATGATGTTCAGAGGCAGAGTGTTACAAAGAAGGTCCAGATTGAGTTGACTGGGCCTGCCGAGGTGACTCTGTGAGGTTCTCACAATATAGGGGTCGTTAGGGTTATGGTTGATGAGATTGAGGGCTTTTCAGATTGCGGGATCCGCGGATGCCGGTTATTTTTCCGGGGAACACCCATGGACACATTCTTTAGAGCTCCGAACGCCACGTTTTCTTTGTTTGACTCAATTTGGCCTGCAATTTTAAATTATAATTAGAGGTCTTGGATATCCATGTAAGCGAGTATTTTTACTCGGGTTAGAATAATGACTCGAAACGGTTATTGGATTAACGTTCCTGCATCTCAGCCCCATCCATTCCAAGGTTAGCCAGGCGAGTTAGCAATCACGTGTATCCATATCCATAAATGTACTCCGTAAGGCTGTATCAGTGTATAACCAATTATAATTGATTCAAGTGTTTGAAAGGAAACCTCAAAATAATCACACCCCTTGCATGACCTTGCATGAGAGGGGTGGTTAGGAGGGGAAAGAAAGACAGTGGCTTGAGACATAATGAAAATTTCGAGTCTTTCGAGTCTTGAACAAAACAATTTCAAAAGGTACGGAGAAATACTATTCTACACCAAATCAGGTACTAAACTACCTCGGTATTCTAAGGGCAAAGGTCTCACTCAGCCCCGAGTGAGGTGGTATCGGCACTAGTTCAGGCACAGGCCGCTAGTTCCTGAGTCATTTGATAGGTAAACCCGTGGGTCCGAGAAATTTACTTATGTTGTTATTATTAGTATCGAGATTGGGCAATTTTATGCGAGTACTGAGTACGGAGGACTAAGTAGAACATTACATATATTGTAGTTATTGTAAGGAGTAGTGGAAAGAGAAAGGGTTATATAGGGAAAGCCCTCATAGATTACGGAGGCCTCCGTGTTCAAGCCGTGTTTCGTGTTTCATGGTTGCATGGATGTGATATTGATGATAGGCATTAATTTGATCCAGGGTGATCTCTACCGTAAATACAATGAAGCCATATGATTGAGGTAGAGTGTAATGAATTTCATTGGAACTGTAATATAAAAATCAGATGGGGAAAAAAGAAAAAGAATAAGGCAACAATAACCTTGGCGGTCGCTTAGGTTCCCAGCCTATTTTCAAGATGTCAGACATACAGAAACAGTTAGGTTTCTTATTTTATTCTTATTTTTCTTTTCTATTGAATTTTCTTTTATGGGCCCTTGATGTAATGACAGTGGCTACAATGTGATCATAATTACGCCCAAGTGCTCTAACATATGATCGGATCGGCTGATCAACTACAACCTACATAATTGAGTCACCATTTACAAAATATAATATAGAATCATTTAGGCATATACTCCGTACATGTAGGCCACATGTACAATATATCTATGACTTTATTATACAATACATTTCCAGCCTCATCTCAATAATCTCTCAACTCCACTTTCCCCTCATGGGAAGATCAAAAGCTCCACTTGACTGGACCTTTTGTCTCAGCGGCCTTGTCACCCGAGATCCAATCATCATCTCTCATCATCACATCCAAAGTCACTCCCGCCTCCCTTTTTTTTAGTATGTAATATATATTTCTTGTATCTTGTATCTTGTTGTATATTCTGTACTAGTATGGAGTATTGTGGAGTAGATAAAGTGGTGCCTCCCAGTTGTTCCTTCCCAAGGTTTCATCCACTCTCGTTTCCGCTTTCGTCGCTGGTTGTGATAATATATATTTAATAGGGTCCCCTTCCCTTTCTTTTTCTCCTGTTTACATATTCACTTCTCTTGACGCGTATCACATACACAATGCCGTCTTTCATGAAGTTCGCTATTGCGGCTCTCGCCGTGGCTGCCCCTCTGGCTTCCGCTCAGACTTACTCTGACTGCAACCCGATGGAGAAATCGTGCCCTCCGAACAAGGGTCTGACTGAGTCCGACATTCACTTTGACTTCACCAAGGCTAGTGCCCTCGACCAGTGGAAGATCAGCGGCGGCAAAGTCCCCACTGGCTCCAATGGTGCCGAGTTCACTATCAACAAGGAAGGAGATGCTCCTACCCTGGTCAGCGACTTCTACTTCTTCTACGGTGAATTGTCTATTGAGATGAAGACCTCTCCTGGCCAAGGCATTGTCAGCTCCGCCTTCTTGCAGTCCGATGACAAGGATGAGCTTGACTGGGTACGTGATATCTCAAACTCGGGCTATTAGTCCCGAGTCTCCATGGTAGAATAATGACTAACTGAAATACAGGAAGCACTGGGAACAAAGGGTGACACCATTATGACCAACTACTTCGGAAAGGGCGATACCTCGACCTACGACCGTGAGACTTGGGTCCCCGTCTCCGCTCCTACGGACTCTTTCCACACCTACACCATCCAATGGACCAAGGAATCTACCAACTGGTTGATTGATGGCAAGGTTGTCCGCACTGTCAACTACAATGATGCTCAGGGTGGTGCTCGCTACCCTCAGACCCCTATGAACATCCGTGTTGGCATCTGGGCCGGTGGTGCTCCCACCAACGCCCAGGGTACCATTGACTGGGCTGGTGGTCCGACCGACTACTCCAAGGGCCCCTACTCCATGTACATCAAGAGCATCTCTGTCAAGAACGCCAACCCCGCCGAGTCCTACACTTGGTCTGACAAGTCTGGCACCTCCGACAGCATCAAGTTCACCGGTTCCAACGCCGTTAGCTCGCGCAGCACCACCAGCGAAGCCGCCACCAGCTCCTCCTCTGAGGCCGCCTCTTCCACTGACTCTCCTTCGACCACCACCGAGGGCACTTCCAGCGCTGCCACCACTCTGGCTACCAAGACCTCTGGCTCCTCGTCTGCCGAGTCCACTGCTGCCTCCAGCTCCGCTGCCGGTGCTTCAAGCTCCGGTGCCTCCCCCAGTGGCTCTGGCTCCAGTGCCTCCCCCAGCGGTTCTAGCCACTCCGGCTCTGGCTCCAGCACCGAGACTGGCACCAGCTCCAGCTCCCCCTCCGGTTCTGGCTCGTCCACCAGCGCCAGTGCTAGTGCCAGCCCTAGCTTCAACGCTGCTGCCTCTGCTGCTGCCAGCTACTTGGGACCTGTCTCCCTCCTGGGTCTGGTGACCGCCCTTCTCCAGCTGTAAATGTCCCTTTTGAGCGCTTTGACTTTTTGACGCATCATTAATGAAACGCGCCTCGAAAGAGGATACTTGGCTGGACCGGGTATGATAATGGTTCATGGATGCGATTTTACTTTTTTCAGGCTGTACCATTTTTTCCTTTTCGCTGTCCTTGGTGCTCAAATGCCTGCAATCTATTCTTTGGGTTGCCCGGATATGTTGACTGGCATAGTCCGGTAACATGGGCGATTTTATTTGGGTGGACATGATGTATCTATCAGCGTCATACATACCTTTGCCATTGAGCAAACGCAATAATATCAAGTCAATTGACTCCACAGATTACATACTTCCAATTTCCACCTGGGCATCGTAGCCTGCAGTCTAGATCTTTCACCGCTTATTTCCTGTCGTAGTTCTCGTGGCTTTCCATTCGCATTGTGCTCGTATACTCAAAACCTTATCCTACATGCCTCAAGGTTAACATTTGCGTCGCATTCATGCCATGCATATTGGTCTTTATTTCTTGGGTTCGAGTTACATATGCAAGTGCACCATCGGCCTCTCCGGATAAGAACACTAAGAATAGGCACCGAGAATTTACATACAATATAAAACCAAGGTTCACATCGGAAAATGTGTTCGCTGTGAACCATGGATCAAGACGTTGATTGAATTTGATTGTAATAGGCCTGGGCCTGGATTGGCCGATGATGAATTGTACCGAGAGAGATGTTTGTAGTCGGATTGGTTGATCGGGCGACGATTGTATGGCCGAACCATGGATAATCAAAAAAGGGTCGGATCCATCCATACATCCAGGGACATAATTTACACAATTTACTTGGCTTGTTCCATGTACGACGTATTCTGTGAGTTTCGACATAAATTGTGGATTATAGTCCTCCGTATATTGTGGTACAGTATCCTTCGTAAAAACAAAATGGAAAAAGGTAAAAATACTGTCGTGGCTCATTATTGCATCTAACTCATCTCATCTTCTCGGATAGAAAAACGCCACAGTCAAAACAAAAAAGTAACATGGACTCCCCAAATCAGACTGTAACTACAGCAACACCTTAAAACCCTTTCAAAAGTCGATCAACTCTCGGACCCTCACCAAAATCCGAGCTTCTCCCCCAGCCCCCTGTGGAGACTCAATTCACCAAGTGGACCCAGCCCCAGCCGCACGTCGCACATCCCTTAACTGGCGTGATAGGCGCAACACCGAGTCAGCAACGGGACGATGGTGCGTGGCCGCGACCCGGAGCAAGGCAAGAGTTGCCGCGGGCCGGGGTGTCGGTGTAGATCCAGTGGATGCAGTGGAGGCCACGGCAGACGATGACGACTCCGTCAGCGCAACCGGATTGGCATCTGCATCTTCTGACGATCGTCCCCGGAACAAATATGCCCCGAACGGTCCTAGCGGGAGCGAGTCGAGCACGGAATATAGCCGGTCGCTGCTGCTGTCATCAGATAGAGATCGGTATCTGTGCAATGTTGGGCTCCGGCGTTCTTCGCGTGCTACGATCCCGTCCACTGCTTCGAGGTGGTCGTCTAGTGTTGCGAATCGCGTGTTGAGGGAGTCTGCTTTGCTGCGGATCTGCGCGCGCAGTCGGTCTAGGTACTCTTCGCGTCGTCGCATTTGGGTCGCGAGTCGTGTGTCTAGAGCGGCTGTGCCGCTTATTTCGGTTGCTGGCCGTGAGGCGAGTAGGCTCTCGATTGCGGAGCGGAGGTCTGCGCGTAGAGAGTCGAATTCCCATACTGCTGTTTGAATCGCTTGGTTGCTGCCGGTGAATTCAAGGTCTAGAGCGTTGCGAGCGTCTGGGAAGGTCGATTTCAGCTGCGATTCTAGGTCGGCGAGCATGCTTTCGCTTTGTTTCAGGATTGCGGATAGAGGGGTGAAGGTTTCGAGGGCGGTGTCGAATATGGATTCCAGTTGGCGCTGGGAGGTTGCGAGAGTTTCTTCTGGGGGTATTGCGGATGGGTAGGCGCCGCGTGGTGGGTATGTCGCGGAGAGGGTGACGCAGCTGCCGGGATAGAGAGTTTTGATGCTTGGGAGGTGGCAGAGGTCTTTGGCTTGGTAGACTACCTCGGGTAGAACCAGAAGGTGCAGGATGATGGCGATCAAGACTGTGTTGATTGCGTTGCGGACAAGGGCAGTATGGGCACCAAAGATGGACTCGGATTTCACCAGGCCTGCTTGTTTGGTGGTCGTCTCTACAGACGAACCAGCGTCTGCATCTCCAGATTTAGCGCCGGCCCGGTCCTGCTCTCGCTGCTTTGCACTGTTCGGCATGGAGACTTTGCGTCGTTTTCTCATGCTCTCCGAGGCTGGCTGCTTCGGAGACCGTACGTATTCTACCCATGACCCTTCTAAATTAGGCGTTTCGCAGATAGACGGCATGACGAGCTCTGGGCCTGATATGGTCCATGACGATGACGATGAGGACGCCAGCGACTCTGATGTCGTGCCGGCCGTCTTTGTGGTCGCTTTGCTGCTTTCATGCCGGGGATCTGAAGTTTTGGTGGGGTCTTCCTTTTCCTTCAGAGAAGCAGTTGATGCTATCACCCAGGATTCGCCAAGAGCCGGGCGATCTGGGATACGAGGCTGTTCTGTAGACATGGCGTAAACATCTCAGCAAGACATGCACCTTGTATAATAGGTAATATGTTTTGTAGTTAACATTTCACGACTCGGAGTCAAATGTTTTGAATGCGACTGGCCCAAGCAGACCGTTGCACGCGTAAAGCGGTGGGGGAAGAAAGATCGGAGAAACCGCCGCGGCCAAGGAATTGAGAATCTTCAACCATGCGCTCACTGCTTCGCCTGAGACCGTCCTTAACGCCTGGCGTTAAGTCCCTGCCATGGCAATTTACACGGTCGCGACCGTTGTCATACACTGCGATTCGCCATTGCTCGTGTTCTGACAAACCCGAAGCTTCAACGATACCTCCCACCGATCACCGCGCTCTCGGAACCGCCCAAGAGCTCTTCACCTCTTCCGTCTACAGTCCCGGGTCTCCTCTGTTCCTCCCAAATGGCACACATGTTGTCAATAAGCTCATCTCCTTCCTTCGCACCCAGTACCTACAATACGGCTTCCGTGAAGTCTTGACCCCGACCATATACAAAAAGTCGCTCTGGGAGATATCCGGACACTGGCAGAATTACAAGGATGATATGTATGAGGTGACCGGCCGAGGAGCCAGTGGTGAGGCAGATGGCGAAGTAGGTGAAGATGAATCCTACGGACTGAAGCCAATGAACTGTCCCGGCCACTGCCTACTCTTCAAGTCGCAGAATCACTCCTACCGGGACATGCCGGTGCGCTACGCGGACTTCAGTCCGCTGCACCGCAACGAAGTGTCAGGTTCACTGACTGGTCTGACGCGCGTACGTCGTTTCCATCAGGATGATGGTCATATATTCTGTCGCCGGCAGCAGATCAAGTCGGAGATCGCATCCGCGCTGGGCTTTGTGGACATGGCTATGAAGACCTTCGGACTCGGTCCGTATCGATTGGTCTTGTCGACTCGACCCGAAACGGATTACATTGGAACTCTGGAGATGTGGGACAATGCCGAGATGCAATTGCGCGAGGCTCTGGATAGTACCGGACGCGAATGGGCATTGAATGAGGGCGATGGTGCGTTTTACGGTCCCAAGATCGACATCCAACTACAGGACCAAGCTGGCAAGTACCACCAGCTGTCTACTATTCAATTGGACATGAACCTGCCACAGCGATTTGGGCTGGAGTATCAAGTTGCAGAGAGTGAGCCAGACTACAATCCAGCCACACCTGGAGTTGCAACTCCAGTTATGATTCACCGCGCCATCTTCGGCTCATTGGAGCGGTTTTTGGCGTTGCTGATTGAACAGCACGGTGGCCATTGGCCATTCTGGCTTTCCCCGCGCCAGGCTATTGTCCTGACAGTTAACCAAGACGATGCTGTTGTGCGCCAGGCTCAGGAAGCAGCAGCCAAGTTCTCTGGTTTCCGCGCATTGCTAAATGATGGTACCGCTGAGCCGCCCCGACCACTGTCCTCTGTCGACTCTACATTCTTGGTTGACGTCGATACCAGCGCACAGACCCTGGGCAAGAAGATTCAGCGCGCCAAACAGATGAAGTATAACCTCATCTTCATTCTCGGATCACGGGACCTGGCCGATGGTGGTATCACTGTTGATGTCACTGGACAGATGCAGAGCAAGACAGATAAAGATGCTCAAACTCTGCAGGCGCTGATCAAAGCCAGACTAGGTAATGATGCGCTACAGAATCCTCGAGCTGTTAAGCTTAGTGTGGACGAGGTGCATCCGCTGTTGGTCGAACTCGAGAAGAACTTTGTGTAACTTTGTGTAACTTTGTATGTTGTATAACCCATGTATGTTGACATTTTGAGCGTGTTTCTATTTCACTTCCTGCGATTGTATATTAGACCGATATTTTACCGAATTCTAAATTCTAACCTATGTACATCCTTCAATTTGAAACCAAGCAATGCCTGCGGCTGTGGCGGCCTCACTGCGGCTATTCGCGGAGTAGATGCCCCAGGCATAAATATCTCCGATGTTCGGGGTCCCCTATGGAGACAGGGACAGTATATATTCGTCGCAAATGGTTGTAAAATGGAATCAAAGTGAATATGAATGATATAGAGTGACACGAGAAATCTGCTAGCAGACATACCAGCCCCATCAGCAAGTCAATTGCAGATTCTCGCGCCCTAACTCGACCAATGTACATGTCACGTGACTCCGCTGTCGGCGCCGAAAACTCGGCGTCATTGACAGGCTCATTTGAGTCACAGCATATTCCCCTTTCTTAATTGGTCTTCTTTTCTTTTTTTGCTATAAAAGAATCCCAGTGTCCATATTTTGAAAGCAAGTTCTTTTTTGCTTTAATCAAATCAATCTTGAGTCTGCTTGGCCTAGCTATAACCATACCCTACCTTTTATCGTCTCTTATCCACTTGCGCCCCCGCGGTACCCCGCCAACATGCCGATGTATGTTGAAATGACTCTGATTCCGATTTGTGGTTCTACATACTAATTTTCTAAAGGCTCAAGGATCCCTCAAAAAAGTATAAGGCTTTCAAGCCGCTGAACCTGCCAAATCGTCAATGGCCCAACAAAGTTATTGATAAGCCTCCTCGCTGGCTGGCGACCGATCTGCGTGATGGCAACCAGTCTCTGCCTGACCCAATGGTATGGTATGACCTACTCCTCGCTTTTTTTGCTCATATTGATTGGATTGGTGTTATAGGACGGCGAGCAAAAATACCGTTTCTTTAAGATGCTCGTGGATATTGGCTACAAGGAAATCGAAGTGTCCTTCCCGTCCGCATCCCAGACGGATTTCGACTTCACCCGCCGTCTGGTCGAAGAGCCCGGTCTCACACCCGATGATGTCGCCCTACAAGTCCTGGCTCCCTGCCGTGAGGATCTCATCCGTCGCACAGTCGATTCCCTGAAGGGCGCCAAGAAGGCTATCCTCCACATCTATCTCGCAACGAGCCCCTGTTTCCGTCGCATCATCTTCAGCATGGACCGCAAGCAAAGTCTGGAGATGGCTGTTAAATGCACAAAGTATGCCCGTTCCATCACCAAGGACGACCCTGCCCAGGCTGGCACAGATTGGCAATTCGAGTTCTCCCCCGAGACTTTCTCCGATACCGAGCCCGAGTTCGCTGTGGAGGTCTGCCAGGCCGTTAAGGCTGCCTGGGAACCCACGGCGGAGAAGCCCATCATTTTCAACCTGCCCGCCACGGTAGAGATGGCCACCCCCAACATCTTTGCTGATCAGATTGAGTACTTCTGCACAAACATGACTGAGCGCGAGAAGTTCGTTGTCTCAGTCCACCCGCATAACGACCGTGGCTGCGCTGTTGCCGCGGCTGAACTGGCACAAATGGCCGGTGCCGAGCGTGTAGAGGGTACTCTGTTCGGTAACGGTGAGCGTACCGGAAACGTGGACCTGGTCACTCTCGCCCTGAACCTGTACACACAAGGTGTCTCACCAGGTGTTGACTTCTCAGACATTAACTCTGTCATCAAGGTGGTAGAGGAGAGCAACAAGATCCCTGTCCACGAGCGTGCGCCATATGGAGGTCAGCTCGTGGTTTGTGCATTCTCTGGAAGGTTTGTTTTCTTTCCTTTTCCCCAGTGTACCGAAGTATTTTTGCTAACTCCTTTTGAAATCCAGCCACCAAGATGCAATCAAGAAGGGCTTCAAGCTGCGCGAAGATGGTGGGGGTGCCGACGAGGAAACTGAGTGGGTCGTCCCGTACCTGCCCCTGGACCCCCAAGATATCGGCCGTACCTACGAGGCAGTCATTCGCGTCAACTCCCAGAGTGGCAAGGGTGGTGCCGCCTGGATTATCCTGCGCAGCCTGGAGCTGGATCTCCCTCGAGCCCTGCAGGTCGAATTCAGCAAGATCGTGCAGGAGAAGACCGAGGCTGTCAGCCGGGAGCTGAAGCCTACCGAGATTGTCAATCTCTTCGAGGAGGCCTACCACCTCAAGTCCAACCCTCGCTTCACCCTTGTCGACTACAGCATCACCACCGACCGCTCGCAGTCCCCTGCCCCTCCCGAGCCCGGCAAGGCCCTCAACACCAAGAACCTCAAACGTCGCTTCACCGGTATTATCGAGATCGACAACGTCCAGCACGCCATCACCGGTGTCGGCCCAGGTGCCATCTCGTCCCTGGCTACCGCACTTTCCACCCTTGGTATTGATCTCGACGTCCGCGACTACAAGGAACACTCCATTGGTCGCGGTCGTGACACCAAGGCTGCTACATACATTCAGTGCACAGCAGCTGGCAGCAATCAACAGGTGTGGGGTGTTGGTATCCACCAGGATGTGGTCCAGGCTTCCCTGATTGCGCTGCTCAGCGCCGCCAGCTCGGTAAGATTCGATCTTTGAGATCTGTCTGCATTTCACCACTAACATGCGTTTAGTTCCTCACCTCCCGCGCTGGCTCTCCTGCTCCTTTCCGTCCCATCCGCTCCAACACCCTCACTGACGAGGACATCCAGGCCCTCGAGCAGCTGGCCGGTACTCCTGATGCTGCCACATCTAACGGCGGTCTGAGCGCCAAGGTCAATGTCGAGCAGCTGACAAAACAGGCTGAAAAAATGTAAGTAATTGATTAAAAAAAGCCTAAGACTAAAAGTGATAGCAATAATATGAATACCATGATCAATTTGAAATAATCTCTTTTCTTCGACTATTTCTACTCAGATGTAACATCGACTTAATTGAAACTCATTGCCGCTATATGCATATCAACAGATATCTACAACACATGTCAAGCCTTAAAAAGACCAGAAACATGGAATCTCACCATCCAAACAGCTCATCCAACCCCCATCCCCTCTTCTTGCTGGCCCCATAAGAATTGAACTTCTGCGGTCCCTCCGCCGAAATGATATATCCATGCTCACAAGATGAAAACGAAACCTTCGGCTGGTTCGCATAGAAGGTATCAAAGCCGGAGTCCAGTGCATCGGCAAGACTGTTAACTTTGCCGGCTGGGTGCAACTGTTTCCAGGGGTATCGACATGCGTCGCCTTCGCAGGACTTGAGCACGAGCATCAGCGCATCTAGCCGCGCTATTATTTGTGGCAGCTCGCGATTTGCGATCTTGTAGTTGGGGTGTTTGGCTGGGTGCGTGCCTAGATTCACGGTTTGATGGGGGTCGTTCTATTTAACACTGTCAGGGCTTGTCGTTGGATATACTGTAGGGCAGAAGGGGATGGCTTACCTTCAGATCGAAGAACTCTTTCTCGTTCGTGCACCATACTGAATAGTATAGACTATAATCATCGGCAACCAGTCGGATACCCTTGTATGTGTTTCGCTGGTAGCTGTTATGGGACTGGTCGACCTTGTCACTGGCATACCCGTAGATTCCTTCTGGTACAGCCTAGGTTCAATGTTAGCTGACTGGTCTCATGGGCTCTTAATGGAATCACTCACCAATCCCCAGTACTCAATAGCAACATGCTCGGTCCTATTGTCCGCCGTGCTGGCTGCAATAGTAGTAGGAATCTTCTTGCCATCCAAGCCATCTCGAGTCACCCCAGCTATATTCAAGAAAGTGGGAGCTAGATCTGTATGAGAAGTGATAGCATCCAGAGTCTGATTCTTGCCGATACCAGGGCCTCGGACGATGAGAGGGACGTTGATATCGGTTTCTATAATAGTTAGCCATATACACCAAGAAAATCAAGACCAACTCACCATAACCACAGTTTTTGCCAGGCTGCATCCGATGCTGACCGAGATGATACCCATTATCCGTCGAATAGAATATATAAGTATTATCCAGTTCCCCAACCTTCTCCAGCTTCTCAACAAGCTTCCCAATCATCTCATCAACAGCCTGCAAAGCCCGCAACCGACACCGCTGGAACTCATCAATATAATCAATATGCGTCTGATTCAACTCAGGCACATTCTGCACCCAGCTAACCGCATTCTCAATCAGCGTATTAAAGCTCTCATCGCGCGGCGCCCGCGCATCCTTAAACAGATCCGCATGTCGCGGCGCAAACTCGGGTTCGCCGAACCAGTTCGCATTCCGCGTGGAATCATGAGACCCATTCGAGTGCGGCGCGTTCGGCGCTACTGTCAGCATCCACGGCTGCTCGTGCTTGACTGCCTCGTCGATGAAACCCTCTGCTTTTTCCGCGATCACGTCTGTCGAGTACTGTCCGTCGTACTTGACTGGTGCTGCTCCGTTGCGTGTCATCCGCGCGTACCAGTATCGGTAGGTGTACGGATCTAGGAGGAAGTCGGAGCCGTTGAACCCTCGTACGTAGGGATCGTTGTAGTTGTCTTCTGTGTGGGCGTTCCACATCTTGCCCACGTAATATGTGTTGTAGCCTGCTTCTTGCATCCATAGTGGGAGATAGTTGTCGTTCCAGCCGGCTGAGACTACTTTTGGATAGCCACCGTAGGGAAGTCCCACGTCTGTTACGTTGGTGTTGTGTGGCATGCGGCCGGTCCATAGATTGGCTCGCGAGGGACAGCATAGTGCAATTGAGCAGAAATGCTTGGAGTAGGTTGTCCCTTGTTGAACGAGGTTTTCCTGGTTAAAGTGTTAGACTGGGGAGGGATTGGAGGAAGTAGGGGTTGAATGGAATGGGAATAGACTCACCTGCAGCTTGGGCATGTGCTCTAAACCGCCTACATATTTACCCTGATCGTCTGTTAGAACGAAAAGAATATTAGGCTGCTTGGCAACAGCCAGAGTTGTCAATAACAGCAATTTCAGTAATTTCATGGCTGCAAAATTAAATGTTGCTTGTTGAGCTTGAGAGCTGGGAGCAACTATATACCAGCTTCTTCAAGCTCTGCGTCATGAGAAAAGACCGAGTTGTGTGATTTCTCCATAGAATTGCATATTATCGACCGAATAGTGGTAGTACTGTACAAAGAATATGATCAGCATGTCGGTGATAGGTTGCAAGTTATAGGGGAAGTCGATCAGTCGGAGCACAGTACAATATACAACAGACAGACGTGGAGTATAAAGAAGAGATCGGCGATGGCGAGCTCGTGGACGTCGATGGTGTTAGGGTGGGTCGTGTCTTTTAGTCCACATAGAATGATCGACCAAAAATGAAAAAGAATTTATCTACATTCGAAAGAAAGATATACTGGATATGTACAAATTGCAAACAGCTAAGGTATTGGGTAGATAAGGGTAAAACGCAATGCTAGTGGGAAAAAAGATCAGAACTGTCAACACGGCCCAAGCAGCCTTTTCAAAAACAAATCGTTTTAATCTGTGCAATGCACACGCTCAATCCAAGTTCAAGCCTCGCACTTGCCGATTGGGCGGTGCAGTATTGTTGCTGCCCGTGCGGTGGACATCATGTCCTTCTGCGCCTAGTGCCGACTGGTACATGAGAGCTTCTTGGGGCCAATCATCCATCCCGCTGCCCTGTGTGCTTGGACGTGCTGGTTCAGCGTGGGCTGTGCCAATAGCATGGCTGCCGTTGCTTCCTCCCTGGTGGATAGGAAGCGACTCTCCCGTCGAGGGCTGTTCACCGCCAGGATATCCATATGATTGAGACTGGACAGGGTCGGCCATATCAAAGCTGAACCGGAAATCACGGTCCGGGTTGGAGGTACCCGCAGCGGAATCCAATGTGTCGTAGTGATGATCGTCAAACTCGGTTACAATCGTAGCGGACTGTGGCTCCTTGATATGAGGCACAGCGGGGCTAGGCTTCGGGACAGGAGTGGCAGCCACACTATTGTCAGTGGCACTCCCAAGTTCATGCGGCATGGACCCAGCTCGGTCGGTGTGATAACTAGGCGCGGGATGACTAGTCTCTTCCAGTGTCACCCCGGCTGGAGAGCGAGGGACCGCCGCGTCATCTGGATTCATTGCAGACTGTCGGACGCTGGTTCCCATGGTGCTTCCAGGCTTGGAAGCTCTGCTCATACGGTGCTGGGGCATGTCCGCAAATGGGCTGTCTCCCTCCAGGTCGCGAATGCTGAACTGAGCAATGGTTCGCAGCTTCCGGGTCACCCATGAGGCGAGAACCTTTCCGCGCTGCTTCTCGCCCAGACGCGAGCGGGGGAAGTCGCCGTGAGAGACGAATGCGACGATGTCTGCAACAACCTGGTGCTCCATGAGAATGGCATCAACAATGACGGGAACAAGAGCGGCTAGATAGGCCTTGCGGGTAACCTCGACAACGACAACAACCAGCCCACCAGCCTGGAAAATAGCACTGAAAAGGTTATGTTAGCCTACATGTCTTATCTGAAAGGAATGCCATTTACTTACCATCCTCCATTCACGATGTTGCGGTGGCAATTCTGAACGGAATTTTCAATATCCATAGGGAAGTGATTGAGACCGTTGACCTCGAAGGTCTCGCCGATGCTGCCAAGGAGGAACAGTACTTGCATATCGACTGGCTGGCCGCCAGGACCGATCGGTCGAGTAACGGTGTGAAGGAAACCAAGATCACCAGTACGGACATAAGGCACGCTGGGATCGCCGTCGGCAACTCTGCCGTTCAATCGCTCGGCATCGAATTCTTGCTTGGATTTATAGAATCCCTGTGCGCAAGCGTCCGACTGGACCCAGATCTCACCGTACTCTCCAACATGTGCGAGGGTGCAGGTCTCGGGGTTCACGATCGCAATCTGGGTGTTGACTGGTACCATACCCGAATCCTGCAGCAAAAGCGCGGTAGGGTCGGCATCCGGGTCCACGGGGTAGATAAGACCTTGACGGAGGCTGCGCAGGTCGAGCCATAGCTCGATGGGCTCAATGCACATGTATGATCGTGTGGTAATCATTGGGTTGAGAACATGCGAGTAAATAACGTTGATCGAGGTACGATCCAAGCTGGCATTGGCGAAATGTAGGCGTACCTTTCCATCTGTGTAATCGGGTTAGCTTCTCTTCGGGGCTGTGATGGCAATGACACGTACAGATATCCGTTCTAGGTCGGCCCTCTGCGGAAATCATGAGGTTCTTCAGTTCTTGAAGCTGGAAGCCTTTCCCAGCCATAGCACTCATTGCGTAGTCCAACATTTGACTGGTGGCGTAGGTATCCTTGATTTTGTACCGAGCAAGTGTTACGAAGAGAGTCATTGGGTTTTGAGCGAAGTCGACTGGCGAAACAAGGTATGTAGGCGCACCTAGGATAATATGTTAGAAGGGAAATCTTCATAGATCAACAGCCAACTTACCGACGAAAATTCCCATCAGACAGGTGTGGAGAAATCCGAGACCGAGGGTACTTCGGACGCTTCCAAGCACTGGCCTCGAGCTTGTCATTTGGCAGGTTTCTTTCTGAACCTTGCACATGCCCATGATGGTTTCGTGAGAAATTTGGACCGAGATTCTTCGCTGATCTGGGGTCCAATAAGTCCAGACCAAAGCTGGCAGATTGCCGTGGAGCCAAGTATCCTTCACAGTGTAGCCGAGCTCCCGACATCCGTGGGACTGCTTCGAGGGCTTTGTGGTATTGTAAATAGCAGGAACGCCAATGCGAAGGACTTGGGCGGACTGCTTGATATGTTGTGACACAAGCTTCTGCCTCATGACATGGTCGACATCGGTATTGACGATGATGGCCTTGACGTTGAAGTCACTGATGATGTGCAAGAATGCAGGGGCATCCTCCGAGAGACGGTTTTGGTCAATAGGAGCCATTGGGATGACAACGGCACCTAAACAAAGACACGCATGAATGGCATAGATGTACTCCTCCGAATGGGTGTACATCAGCACGAGATGATCTCCTGGTCGCACCTTCACTTTGTTCTTGAGGTACGTCGCCACTGCAGAGACTTTGAGGTCGAATTTCTTCCAGGTGACGCCCTTTCCTTCCTTTCCACGGCCATCGATGGAGCAGTAAGCCAGTTCTTCGGCTTGGCGGGAAACTCGCCATTGAAGAAGGTCGACGATCGTGTTGAAGTTGTTCAATGGGGTGGAAGTTCGGTCATCCATCACCACATCGCGATAATCCACACCCGAGTACTGCTTTTCCTGATAGGCAAGCAACTCTTGCCGTGATGCAAGGGCAGTAGGGGACCAGATGCCCCCCTCTGGGTCAACACCGACCGGTAGATTCATGACCGATCGTTCAACCCCAAACTTGACATGCACCGCGTGCAGCATACCGGCCTCGAAATCTTTGCGACAGAGCATGTTACCAATTTCTTGTCTGCCGTTCTTGGTGACACGCGGCAGACTATTCGGGGCTGTAAGTAGAACACAGTACACCCGAAGATGGTGCTCTTGGTACAGTACCTCCATACACCTGTCGGCGAGCGAATCGAGGAGAACCGAGTCGAGCTGCCTTGGTGGACCGCCAGAAGTTGTTGGCGCCGTCGAGGCGGAGTAAGACTCCAAAACAATAACTGGAAGATGTTCTTCATTGACAAACACATCAAAGGCGGTACAATCATGAATTTTAGGCACCTTCTTAAGAATGCTAACAGTTAGGTGTTGAACGAAGAAGTATCGATGTTCGACAATCTCCTGGCCGTGCTCAACCCACTCGACCTTTTGGCGCAGACGATCCTCGTAGAGACCAAGCACGAAAAGTCTGCCCTCAATAACACATCCGAGCAGACCAGTGCGGAGGAACTCAGGTTCCACGAGTATCGGGGTCGGGTTAGTCTCCTCGAATTTGTAGGGGCGAGCGTGGAATATCGCCTCTGTGTGTTTCGGCAATGCCCAGAAGCCACCGGAAAGAGAGGGTGAATCAACCCAAATCTCTCCAATAACGTTTGGTGTACAGAGAAGATTGGTCTCGGGATCGACAACGGCGAGAGTTGCGTCGGGAATTGGGTAGCCGAAAGCGCCAACACGTACAGCATGCGGCATGCTGCCAGCGTACTTTCGTGCATCCTCACCCATGGCCAGCACAACCACTTCGTTGCTCTTCAAGGCCTCTTTGTCCAAGAGGACTTCACTTAGCTCGTTCTTAGGGCTTTGTTTGGTTGTCGAGACTCGTGATCCACCGCCTAAAAGACTGCTTCCGAAGCCAGTCTTAGTCTCAGACTTGGCAAGGTTCTCATCTTCTTTTTTAGCATCGTCACGCGTGGCCGGGTCCATTTCATGGGTCAAAGAACATCCCATTCGCTCTTCACCACCGAGCCAATCACGCATACTAATGACCATACCTCCATGTTCTGGCAAGCAGAGCATTGGTGCCACAATTTCTCTCGCACGTGGATTCCTCATTGGACGAAGCCATCTGTCTGCCAGGATCTCATGGAACTCAGGGTCGAGAGTAAGTGTATCAATGAGACAGAGTTTGACGCTGCTGAAATTAGGCTCCGAGTTTTTCTTGAAATGTCTTGTCGACATCGGATCTTGTTGGTAGTTGTAGGTAGCAATCTTCAAGCCAGAGTAATCGGTCGCCATTACCGATGCCTTGTACTTGGTGATGAGATGGGCATATAAACCGGGTGTTTCTACCGCCCGGTCCTCGTGCCAAACCGTTGTGTGGCCCCCGTAAACGGTGAAGAGAATGGCCAAGATCATACCAATTCCTTGTCTCGGATCGAGGTAACTGATGATAGTCTCTCCCTTAGTGCCATACTGCCTGGCGTTTGACTCCCCAGGGACCGTAGAAATAATCGCACTCAGACATGCCATTTGGTGCATGATAGTCCGGTGGCTCATCACGACACCACGCAGATCACCCGTCGGGGCCCTCGCAAACTCAATGTAGGCCAGGTCGGGAACCTGCAGCGCAGGCGTATCGTCCTTTTTCTTTGGATGGAAACTACCGAACTCATTCGTTTTCCACCACTCGACTCCTCGTGGCCAACTGAGCTTTTGGGCTGTGATATCGCGTTGGAAGTTCTTCAAGTTGTTCTCGGTTGTCAAGGCCAGGTGTGCCTGGGTTGAGGTGAGCACGAGATTTAGACTTGTGTAGTCATCTAGACTGTTGATAGGCACGGCAACAACCCCTGCAATAAAGCAACCTAAGAGCGCGACAGCGAACTCAATAATCTCAGCTTCGCGGTAGATGAGAGCGACGCGATCTCCACGATATAGATTACTCTTATCACGAATGACCTGAGCAACTTTCTCTGCGCGGCTAGACAACTTTTCCCACGTTATCGATGCAACCTCCTTACCCTTTGCATCCAGCACCCAATATGCTGCCTGCTTGGGGTGAGCTCGAGCACGATGGCGTAAGACCGTGGGCAGATTGTCAAAGTTGGACATGGGGACATTTTTGTCGTGCGGATCGTTCAATGCGAAAGGAATCTCTCGAGGCTCGAGGGGAAGTAGGTGCTCAATAGCGGGTCCATGCTGAAGTTCTGCCGCGGCGGGCATCAATGGCGGGGCCATGTTTGCTGTTGGCGAAAACGCTTCCCCAGACTGAGAATAGCGGTGGAAGCCACCTCCATAGCTATCCCTATAATCATCATGCTGTTGCCCCGCAAAGTCAGAAAAGTACCCCTGCTGGGAATCAAGCATTGTTGACTGTCGCGTGGGCCCTCCAGATGCTGGATCGTAGTGTGCCACGCCGTCGTCCGCATACTCGGCTTGAACGTGTTCGGCGGGGATATACTCCTGAGGATACTCCTGGGCGTACTCCTGGGCGTACTCGGGCTGGGAATTCGGGTTGAAAGCGTAGTTCTGACTCATTAAGGTTGCCGTTCTGGAGCCATCCTGGCCTTGTGACCCTAGGATCGGGGGTCTAGGAAGGAATAGAGAGTCGTAAGAGCTTCCTGAAGGCGCGCGATCATGGGCCTGGAGCATGCTTTCTCTGCTATGAGATCCTAGCGATGCATGCGACTGATCCTGTGTAGGTATACCGGTACCTTGACCATATCCGACGCCTCCGCTACCCTGTGAGCCATTGTAACTGCCTGCGTAAACGGGAGAAGCGATATGTGGCATGGATGATTCGGCAGTGGGTGGGCGAACACTCAAAATGGCAGGCGGGGCCCTTCCAGGGCTGGTCGGGGATGCATCATAGCCAAGGTTGGTCTGCGGATTGATCTCAAGGGGCTTGTTGGGACCGAAATATTGCGAGAGCAGGACGGTACGTCGCTTCTGGTATCTTCTTGTTGTTAGTTCTCTTATGCACCCGCTGGTCCAAAAGGCCCCTGTCGAAAGAACTGTATGACAAGGAACAATTGGCTTGTAATACTGCCTGTGAACAGGGATGGCTTACCCTTTCTCGGTGATATCGCCCTCCTGTCATGGACCATACATAAGCAAAAGGACACAACAAGTGCACAGAGCGTACATACCTCCAATTCCCGATCAAGGTTCCGCAAAGCGGCCTGTATCTCGGGGGACTCTTCCGCCATTTGGACGGAGGGTCGGAAAGCCTCAATTCGGGGAAACGTATCAAAAGCGCGGGGGAGGGATGGGGGACACGAGGTCAAGAACACCTCATCGCAATGCGCGTCTCGAGGGCGCAGGAGAGGGGAGGCTGATTTGCCAAGTGCAGCCCTGATAGCCGCAGATTGTATTTACCGGGGTGTAAGTTCGACAACAGTCAATCCGTCGTGTCTCTGGTCTGCGCGCAAGACACTCGCAACGTCACCCGCTAAGGCGGTCAAGCGAGCCGAGGGCCTGAGACATGCGATGGAGAGAGATTATATATGTTGTACCTCTAAATATGTCTCAGTTATATATAGAACATAAAAGAACATTTTACATCTATACCATGGAGCCTACTGCATCAAGTCCCGATGAAGACTGTGGCGTTCAGGTACTGGGTGTATCGCGTGTCCGTCCAGGCTCGGAACTACTAGGAATGAAACATCAATTTACACCAGTTCAGGACTAGATTTATGTATTCGGATGGAGAATGCTGTCTTCAATTGCAAAAATTGAAGATTTACTCCGAATCAAAGCTCGAGAGTATCCGGTAGAATCAGTAGACAACCATTGCGATCAATATTAAGCTGGGATTATTTGGTTTTCCCCAGTCACCTGGGCAGGTGCTGATCATTATAAAGATTGAGGCCTGAGGCATAAAGACGATAAGGCGATAAGACATAAATCAGGTGATATCCACTCTCAGCCTACCCTAATCACATGACCTCCGCACAACCTAAGCGAGTCACACCAATTTCTTTCTTGGATACCCGGAACCTCATCGACGTTCAACCACCAACGACAACCCGGTCATTTTCCCACGAACCCCTCCCGCACAGTCAACATGTCCGACAACGGGGACGTCGAGGTCGCCGCCTTCCCTGTCCTGCCCAAGGAGGTTCTGGCCGAGCAGGGCAGCATCAAGCTGTTCAACAAGTGGAGCTACGATGATGTCGAGATCCGTGATATCTCCTTGACGTGAGTCTTTCTATCAGGTCCTCTATGCGCCGAGTGCATTCCTGTTGTGTGCGATGAAAAAAGGAGTTGAATTGGTGGAATGGCAAGACTTTTTCGACAAATTGAAGGGGGATATTGAAATTCTTGATTGGAAACACAACACGCTGTGGGACTGGTCTTATATCCGCACACAGCAGGAAATCAACAGCGCACACAAGGGCCGGCGATTGCGCGACTATCAGGTTTACAGAGGTGCTGACCCGCCATCACAGCGACTACATCCAGATCCGCTCCCCCGTCTACCTCTCCCACTCTGCCGGTCGCTATGCCGCCAAGCGTTTCCGCAAGGCTCAGTGCCCCATCATCGAGCGTCTCACCAACTCCCTCATGATGAACGGCCGCAACAACGGAAAGAAGCTCCTCGCTGTTCGCATCGTCGCTCACGCTTTCGAGATTGTATGTGCCACTCCGACCAATTCGACCATCCAACTATCCAAATCAGACAACTAATCTTCAATTCAGATCCACATCATGACCGACCAGAACCCTCTCCAGGTTGCCGTTGACGCCATTGTCAACTGCGGTCCCCGTGAGGACTCCACCCGTATCGGTAGCCAGGGTACCGTCCGTCGCCAGGGTATGTGAAGGAAGTTCTGTCTTGCCACTGATATCAAATACTAACGCCATTCCAGCCGTCGATGTGTCTCCCCTCCGTCGCGTGAACCAGTCCATCTCTCTGCTCACCATCGGTGCTCGCGAGGCCTCTTTCCGCAACATCAAGAGCATTGCTGAGTGCCTTGCTGAGGAGCTGATCAACGCCGCCAAGGGTTCTTCCAACTCCTACGCTATCAAGAAGAAGGACGAGCTCGAGCGTGTTGCCAAGAGCAACCGGTAAAGGGGTTGTTTTGGATTTGTTCTCCGTTTGGTCCTCTGTTTGCGTATACTGGAGTGGACGGGGTTTTAACCGGGATTCAGTGGATTCGCATGCATCTGCAAGGCTGTACATAATGTGATACAGTCAAGGAGGAAGCACGATCTTAAAAGGGAACGCATTCGGACGGTTTTCTTTGTAGTTGTGATGCGATCATGAAGACCTTGGGTCGTAAAGACCTATTTCCTAAAAAGAAAAAATTTCTTTTATTCGTTTTTGAATGGATCTAGCAAATATACGTAGAATAGTCGAAATGATCAAGTGCCTAATGTTTATATGCAAAGGTACAATTTGACTTGATATTGATAGTTCTAGCCAAATCCGATATTGCCAAGGTTGAGATTTTCCATCGCTTATCGATACGGAGAATACGGAGAAAAAAAAAGTTCGGACCTCCTACCCTTTCCCAACCACCACATTCTTTATTTCCAACTTCAAAATGGTTAAAAGAAAGCTTGGGGCCTTGGAAAAGGTCGAGGCTGACCTGTATGTATATCTTGTCTGAGCCGGTGCGCCCGTGATCAACCGGTTCTAATGGAGGCTTCAAGTCCGTTATGGCTAACATCTTTTCTTTGCGATTCGCAGGCCCAATTTGCAGCACAAGATTCGGAGGGATCCCAAGTAAGTTATACACAAATGTCTTCTATGATATATTGCACTCGATCGGGGGTTAATTGTTACTTTGCGCTATTAGGTCTTATATCGAAGATTTCCGCGCCCAACACTACCAATATGAATCCCATCGCGAGATTTACATGGCGGCGCCCTCATCTGCTACGGATACCGGTCTGATTTCTCTCCGGGATCTCATTGACTTCATTTCCCATGTGGCCGACTGTTACCCAGGGATCTGTAAGGATTTCCCGCAACAGCTCATTGACATGCTCATGCAGCATCACTTGGTGTTGGAGACAGAGTTGCGGGAGAAGCTGGTTGGAAGTTTGGTGCTTTTGAAGAAGAAGGATCTCTTGGATTCAGCAACGTACGAAGACCCACTCATGACTTCCCTACTATAGATTCTAACCGCTACTACAGGCTACTCCACACCCTCTTCCCCATCCTCATCTCTACACCTAGCAAAACCCTGCGGGCTCTGCTCTTCCAGAAGATCCTCTCTGAGCTGCGCACCGCAAATTCAAAGACCACTAACCATAAGCTGAACCGAACTATGCAGACCGTTCTATTCAACTTGGTCACATCAGACCGCACCTCAGCTAAAGGTCTGTGGGCGATCAAGATCACCAGAGAGCTATGGAAGCGCCAAATCTGGACAGAGGCCAAGGCCGTTGAAGTCATGAAGGAGGCAGCTTTGTCGCAAAATGAGAAGGTTATTATCGGTGGAGTCCGTTTCTTCCTCGGGGGCGATAAGGAGCGCGAGGAATTGGAGGACGAAGACAGTGAAGAAGAAGTCAATGTTGGCCAGGTTAAGCACCAACTTACTATCAACAAGAAGACCAGAAAGAAGGCCCGTGCCGCCGAAAAAGCTATCAAAGCGGTCAGGAACAAGGAGCGCAAGAAGGGCAATCCCAGTCCCCTCAACTTCTCCGCCCTTCATTTGCTGCACGATCCCCAGGGATTCGCGGAGAACATGTTCTTCAAACATCTCCAGAACGGCAAGTCTAACTTGAAGCTGGAGCAAAAGCTCCAAGTCCTACAGCTGATCTCCCGCCTGGTCGGCTTGCACAAGTTGCACATCATGCCGCTCTACTCTTACTTCCAAAAGTTCCTCACGCCCCGCCAACCTTCTGTGACTTCATTCCTGGCATCCCTGGCCCAAGCCTCCCACGACTTGGTACCGCCTGATGTACTCGAGCCTCTGGTTCAGAAGATTGCAAACGAGTTCGTGTCCGAAGCATCTGCAGGTGAAGTTGCGACGGCTGGTCTGAATGCCATCCGTGAAATTTGTGTCAGACAGCCTTTGGCTATTGAAGAGACCCTGTTGCAGGATCTTGTCATGTACAAGAAGAGTAAGGATAAGGGTGTCATGATGGCCTCCAAGGGTCTCCTCAGTCTTTACCGTGACGTCGGTGCGCAGATGCTGAAGAAGCGTGACCGAGGCAAGGAGGCCGCAATGAGTCTGCGCGCTGGTGAGAGACAGGAGAGACGTTACGGCGAGCAGGCGGTCGGCGAAATTGAGGGTCTGGAACTCTTGGCCAAGTGGAAAGACGAGGAGCGCCGCAAGAAGAACATCGAGAATGGTCTTCCGTCTGATGCCGAAGATAACGAAGAGGAGAATGATGAGGCCGACTGGGCGGCCTGGAACGTCGAAGATGACGAGGACAGTGATGTCGATGGAGAATGGATCAATGTGGAGGACGATGTTGATATTGTACTAAGCGACTCTGAGGATGAAGGCAAGCCGGCGTCAAAGAAGGCCAAGCAGGAAGAAGAGGGCAAGAAGGACGCCGACAAAGAAGCGGAAGCCGCCAAAGAGATTGATTTCATGAAGCTGGCCACCACCCGCATCCTCACGCCGGCCGATCTCGCCAAACTTACGGAGCTTCGCGCTCAGGCAGCAGCCAATGCTACCCTTCCGGGCAACAAGGGCCGCGTCGCTGCCCCATGGACCTCCCGCCATACCGATGACCCATTGACTGCTGGTGAGATTGAGGGTCTTGCCGCTCTGTCTGCCGCCAAGGCCACTCGTGAGGAGCGTATTGCCCACGCCAAGGAGGGCAAGACTGACCGCTCTGAGCATATGAGTAAGGAAGCTCGTCGCAAGGAACGTAAGGAGGAGCAAGGAAAGAGTACTACCAACAAAGAAAAGGCTCGCAAGAAGAACTTCCTCATGACGCTGGGCAAGGCGCGCAGCAAGAACAAGAGAAGTTTGGTGGAGACCCGTGCTGTGCTCAGGGCCCATGTCGATCGTGGCAAGAGAGGCGGACGAAGAGGAAACGTTGGCCAGTAATAGGCCTTTTATGTCCCTTTAAAAAATAATGATTGTTCGTTATATACAGTACATTACTTTTGTCATTGCAGGTCGCAGGATAGACTATGAAGAGCATATACTTACCCTCAGTTATACAGCCCATGGCTCTACGAATTCCACCAGTGAGTACTCCGTGCAGTGGGGACTACTCCGTACTAGGTACTTCGTAGTAAGACGAATGTATAAAAGAAGTCCACTAATTAAATGTCCGTGGGTACTAGTAGTCCATACTATATTGGTCGACGCGATACTCCGTAGTGGATAGACGATCAACGCGTACCGCGTAAAGTGGCGTCCCGTTGCCTGAGCAGCCTCCATCTCCGTTTTTCCTTTTTTCTTCCCCTTTACACACCCCACTACGTCACTCCCTGGGCATTTTGAGACTACGTACATCAAAAAGAATTGAATTCTCATACCTTGTTCTATTCGAAAACGTACCCGTGTCCCAACCCCCTTTTCCAAAATGCCCTCCATCAACCGCCCAATGCCACCCAGCAATAGCGACTTGTCGAAACGCCGACGCTTCCAACCTCCTATCACAACATTCTTCACATCTGCCTCGGAACCAGTGGCTTCAGACACACCTGTAGTATCGCACCACCACCATTACGCCGCGAAAACCTTCTCTGCCCACCCCGTTGTGCCTGCCAGAGTTCAGTCCTCTCTTCTGTCCGTCGGAATGCGGGTCCGGAAATCTGTCGCAGAGGGGTACAGAACCCAAATGTCCAAGACAGAAGAAAAGGCCCCACTTCCTACAGCTGTTGCTCAGACTCCTCGCGCTCAACCCTACCATGGCAGCCGACCCTCCGAGCTGTCGCCGTTTTCTGGCGCTGGCAAATCCTCCTTCGGCCGCGATGACTACCTTGTCACCGATGATGGCGACGCATACTCGATCCCACCAAGCAGCCAAGAGTCGGCTGCGTCATTTGCCTTGGGCGGTCAAAAGCGGGCTTTGGAATTAGATTGTGATATTCTCGTCGATGAGGATGCCGATGAATCATTCGACAATTTCGGCGGATCCTGGAATGGGAATTCACACGGACGGACCATCCTGTCCCCGAATTTAGGCCAAAGTCGTCGTATTCTTGCTGTGCGTCATGGCAAGGTTGAACAACCCACTATGGACATGGACGACTTTGAGGAAGCTACGTTCCTTCGCCGCCGCGAGGAAGTCGATGCAGAGGATGTGCGAATGTACGGTGCTTGAACTGTTGGTACTCGCTTCTTCTCTTCCTTCCCTTACGAGCCACTGCGTGGCATGACCTACTATCTTCTTGCTTGTCCTTGGGCCTAAAAACGGTTTCGTTTCTTCTACCGGACTTGTATTATACCCACTGTTGTTTTATTTTGTACCATCTTTTCTTGTACCATTATCTTTTACCATCTGCTCTGCCATCTGCAGAGCAGTGAATGTGACTTATCAAGGATATTTGTTCATACTTTTAGATCCTTTTGTCGTCAGGCTTGTAGTCTACTTTGAAGTCTAGTCCTATTGAGGGTGTATATGTCGTGCTTTATTTCCAGAGTCTGAGCACCTCAAAAGATAATCAGTGTAGTTGATATTTGACATCGCTCAAGTCAGAAAGGGCTCGCAGCTAACTAGGACTAAATTTCCATAATACCCAAGAATAAAAGAACCAGACAATGGGCAATGAGACACATATTGCATACATAGGAAAGGTCACCAAACATACGATATACACCTACATTCCGAGATAACTATGATACCAAGTCACCGACCTAGCAATCTTGCGCAGTATACTCGAATCTTCAAAAATCTCGGAAGTCGGAGAGGAGGACGTGTATCTGATAGCACCATAGTCTTCTTCTTGCGAGTACGATAATAATCCTTGTTGACAACGGTAATGGTGTCCTTCGAGGTAGCGCCGAAATTGGCATCGACATCGTGAAACTGTCCCAACGCGATATCTGGATATTCTTGCATGTCTTGCTCGAGCGAATCCTGATTGATTCGATATCGAACGACGGGATTTATCCAAGTGTCACTGGAAGCCATGGGTTTGAACCTACGGGTGTTTTGGAGATGTACTACTCTATATATACACCCGTATATGTACTAGTAGACTCGGTTTTAGTGTTCATTGCCGTTTTTGTCCACGGAGTGGGCGAAGTATATTATGTCCTGGTCCATGGGTGATATATAGGGCGTTATTTGTATGTAGTTAATCGACCTTATACAGAAGTAGTATTAGCTGCCAAAATATATTAAATAATGCTAACTCATGTGTGGCTACATACATATTATATTACGGCGATATAATAGTGTTCCTTCGTTCCTACATAAATGGAGCCCAAGTTTGATTCTTGCATAATATTTACTTTGCATGCTTCCAATTTCAAGCTCGTGGGCTGAAAATCCCTCACCAGCCGAACCAGGTCCCGACTAGGCCATTGTCATCGCATCTGAATGATACTGAGCAGAGGGGTCCAAGTTACCAATTTGGAGCGGAGACTTTCCAAAAGAGAAAGCAATATCTGATTGGATAGACGAATCGCGATGGGCCAGACCCACCATCCACAGTTTGTGTGTTCTGATTGGTTCAGACATTAAGTTATGGATCTGTGAGGCTCGCGCCAGGTGAATGCGCTAGTCCCAAAGAAGACACCATAAGTGAGCCCACCTAGAAGGGCCGCTGTGATATAGCCCCGAGAGAATATATAAAAAGAATGTTAATAGATAGATAAAAAAAAATTATGAACTGTCATCCAGAAGCAAAGAATGCCAAAGCTGGGAGAAAGGAAGGCCAGTCGCCAAAACAAGCACTCTCACATACCTCAGCGGCTTCAGTGCTAGTGCACGATTTTCTTGCATCAGCCTGGCAATCTCACCCCGCAGCTGAATCATGCGACAGAGCCGTGGAGATATACTAGTCCAATTGCAGGCTGGTGATATACTTGCGGATAAATTATGAGGCTGACCACAGCAGCTATAGCGCTGTCGGAAACGGAGAAAGGACCAGACAGTTTAGCATTAACCAGAGCATACGCCTTAGAGATATGGTGGGGGTTTTTAGTCGATATTGCTGATTTCCGGCGGGAGAAGTCAACGTAAGATACGGATATAGCTAAAGTGCTATAAAAGTCTGCGTTCCTCGTGGTTAACGGTACTAGATAAACTTAATAGATATACTACTACTCACATGCTTTATCGGCAAAAATGTAGTTGACCTATATCGACTTTATAATATCGAACTTGGTACAGAATTACGGCGGAAACAGCGTATCACTAATATAAAAAACCCCTATGATTTCAACATCAGATATAAAAGGGGATATAGATCACTAGTCAGATCATGAAGGAAGCATACACCGAAATATAAGCGCCTTGGACCTAGAGAGATTTTGAGGGAAAGAAGTGAGACACAGGTCGCCCCAGAGCACCTGTCGCGGGATCACGTATCTAAATCCTGGAGCATAAAAGGGCTATTGAAGTCTATAGCATTCCTCTGTTTCTTGGTGAATCGGCGCTGCTTGCCCATATTCTTGTCTCGCATGACATGGGAGCGAATGGTGCTCTGTCAGTGCGGGTTATCCCACTGGTGCTTTGGTTAATGAATTGCAGCGCCATAGCAACTGTGATAGATTCATGCTATTCTCATAGCAGTCATATAGCAGGTCCCTTCTTCCAGATATGGCTTTTGGATGATAGTGTAATTCAAAGTCCACACATCATGCCCACGGCAGGTCAGAGGTTTTGTTAGCCGGTGGGGCCCTGGAGAAGCAGGACCCGTTCACGCGCCGAAATGCGGGAGGACTTTCAGGGCTACAGTATTTGAAATGATCTTTGTGATTAGATCATATAGGTTGTTAACCTGCCGAGTTTTGGAGAGTTGCGAGTTATCAATTTTCTGTCAAAATTAACGGGCTGTTGGAATGGGGGTGGTTGCCTGGCAAATAAGGCCACCCAGGATGGTACGTTAGTTAACTATCCAAGTACCTACAATAAGAACTACGTCCTGGGAGCTTGTCACTTGAAGAATACAACTCTATTCCATCTCCCCAAGCTCTATCTGGTTGACTCCAATCTAAACTCACAGTTTCTCTCTTCATCCATCGTCGCCCATATTCGTTCAATCCTAGAACCTCAAGTGTCACGAAAAAGGTGCGGTTTTTTGGACCTTTTAGCTTTGACTTTGATTTCTTGCTCTCGCAGCTCTTTTCAAAATGGGTTCTGCAACTCAAGAACCTCATGACTTTCTTAAACGCCTGTCCCGGGAGCTTAGAGTCTTTGAGCCCAACCATCCTTCCTTTGATGACTTCCAGAGGCTCGGAATTCAAGTATCCCAAGTGGCGACCGTGGAGGACGAACTCATCCAATTTGACCCATGCTTTTTTCTTCCACGCCCAGAAAGACTCCTCCAGAAGTATCCGGTCGAAGCCGACCCCGATACTCCAAGAACCACGACGCCGCCCAGGCTGAATGCAGTCCCAACCTTCGATCAACTTGTGGAAGAGCTACAGGGAGGGCACTACTCGGACCAAGAACATGTCCTAAAAGCGGCAAAACGTCACTACGAGCGATATCAAAAGTTACAATTTGACAAGAACTGGTACAAGCAAGGCCTAATGATACAGGAGCACATCGACTGGCAGCTTCATACGTACAGAAACATTCAGCCAGGAATATATTGCCTTTGGGACTTTGGAGGCCTGAGATCCTTCTAGTAAGTAGGCGGCACAATGGTTTTGTTGATTTCCCAGTGCTCACCACTTCCAGCCCATCGTACAAAAGAGGAGAACATCAACTTCGGTCTGGCTGGGCTAAAGGTTGGGACATAAAGGCTACATTGCGATACAGCACTCGCAGCGGCGCTTTCAGGCCTCACATGATCATATCATGTGTTGCGGATGTTGCCGTCAACGATACAGACCAGGGCCTTACTACCCCCGAGTTAAGAGCAATAGTGAACATGATGCTCATTCGAGTGAATCACAGACCCTTTCAGGACTGCCATATTCATCCAGTACGTCGTGCTATGTAGCACTGCAGCTCTCATATGGACCATGATCAACTGACCTCCTCGTTTTATAGATGTTGGTTCTCTCTTTCCTGGGCCCACAGAAGGGAAGAATTATTCAAGCCGTGTACGATGGCGGAGGTCTCACCTTACAACACTCGCAACTATGGACGTTTGAAGACCCACAGACTGCACCTGTGGAGATGTTCGTTCGGTATAATTTGGCCCAGCCGGTTGGCCTGGAGATGGCTACTCTCTGTGTTAGATAGTCATCTATTAAAATGCTCACTGGAAACCAAGTTCGCTTCTTTTTCTTCGTTAGCTTCCGTATGGCAAAATTAAACGTCTAGCTACCTAGATATTCGTTCTGTCACATGAAGTATATAACGTGCAATGAATATCCGTTGCGAGCATGATCCCTTTCCTAAATTTCCCGCAGACCCCCTTCTGCCTTTATTTCCATGTGGTTTTTGTATCCCTGCGAAGTGGGACATGTTCAGTATCGGCTGTTTCCAGACCTCCTAGATGTCATGTGATACATATGTACGAAATATAGACCACTTTTATTACCTACCTAGGTAGATATGATCGAGGCGCTGTTAGTAAGTCTTCGGAGAGTACTACAATTTTCCCAATGAAGCCTTGACGAAGCCTTATAAGACTTCCGTTGGCACAAAAAGCTAGACCTAGGAATATGGCTGTTATTGGTATGGAAGTAAGAGGCAAGTCAGAGGGAAATGAGAGGAAAGAGCTAGGGAGTTGTGCCTTGAAGACTTGCCTAAACGTCCATTTCTAGTCATCTCGCAGTATCATCTCTCAGTTCATCTCTCACTTCGTCTCCCAGTCTCTTCTCCCGGTCTCTTCTCTCAGTCTCATCTACAATCCTTCCTGCTTTGAAACCAACATACAAATCTCATCGACAATGTCGTCCTCAAAAGTAATTTCGAAGCATCCTATTCCTCAATACCTCCACGAATGGAAAAAAGAAACGTGCAGAAAAGCTGGAAGTCCGGGATACCCCGTTGATCCGGCTTGACAAAGTTCACTCAGCGTCCAAGATGCTTGAAGAACAGTTTCTCTGCATGAGAGTACTTTGGCCAAAAGCAAAAAAAGGCCACGGACTTACCCGCACCTAACTGATATGCGGTGCGAATGGTCCTCGATTCGCTCTCCGTTCATGACAGCATCATTTGGAGATAATGAAATGACTGCGCGCATTGACGGGTGTCTGGTGGGAATTAACGACTCTGGAATCTTCGCTATTGCCGAAGTCAAGCCCAGGATCCGAAACTGCGTTAAATGGCCTGAGCTTCTCTGGCAGGAGACCGCTGAGATGGTATCCTGGATACTTCACGATGACGAGGAAGCCCGAGAAACTCCCGATCACCAGTAAGTGACCTCGGACCACATTGTCGGATGCTTGTGCCCTTACTGATCTTAACAGATACCTCCTGGTCTCGCAAGACAACCATGAAATCTGGTTGACGCTTGCAACGTATAACCCTCCATATGTCCAATACGAAAGACGAACCTCCGAACCTCCTCCCATGTAAGACTCTACACTACACACTGGTTCTCAAAGACCCTTGTCTCAAGGACTCTTGCACTTCATGAGGTTGCAAGAACATTGTTCGTAAAAGATTAAGAGCATGTCTGATATTCGGCACTTGCCGCGAATACTTGTGGGCTGGGATTTCAAGGTCACGGACTTCATTGTCGGTTCTAAGACTCAGTGAGGAATGAATAGTCGAGGATTTCTCAGTTGCGCCTGCCTCACTCTCTCCCCTGGAGCATGGATGCGCCTTTGCTGGCGACCTGCTCCACCAACAGCAAACGGTTTGGGCCTCTTCGTGGCGCTGTTGATTAGTAGCTTCGATATGGGGTGAAGCTAACACAAACCCAAATCAAAAACCCGCATTGAAACCATACGTCAAGCCTATCACAGTGGGATTTAAATTTGTGACCAGATGTCAACTTCTAGATGATTAATTCAAGGTTACCTCCAGGGTTATCTACTCCAGGGCTCCAAGAAGGGCTGAGATCTCAACTACGAGCAGAGCTTTTACACTCACCCATAGTCCGCTACCAACGTGGTCAAGTGCCTCTCTTTTTGATGCACCTCACCTTCTTCCCACCTTCTTCACGCGGGAATCTTCACGATCAAGAATCTGCTTTTGCACGCGGTCAACATGTCTTCCTTACAGCCTTTGTCCTTCCGACACCTCCTTCGGGCCCTATTACGTGAGGTAATTGTGAGCCCTACCGGTCACCGAGTCTGGTTCTGGTTAAAGGGGAAAGGACGTCCTATTCTCCGAGAAACCACATAGTTGAAGGGGTCCACACCTGGGCAGGCGCTTTGCTTTCGCGTAAGGCATCTCTTACCCATATTTCCCAGCGCGATGGCCACTTGAGAATGGTCAGCAATGTTGCAAACCGATTGTCCGGGTGTTATCAGCTACTCCCAACGCGTGTCGCCTCACTGTCACCAACCGACAATAACAACGACGGAGAAGTCGTTGTCGGACGAGGATTCCGACGATCCCTCGTTCGTTCACTATACAGTTCGGAGATCGGGGGAAAACGATCAGGAATAAGTCTCACATTCTTGGAATATTGAGATACCGCGAGTTGGATATCTTCAACATTCAGTCGAACTGAACAATACAGACTGCCTCGCAGACTGTATTGTTCATTCCTCATACGTTGTCATAGAACTGACAATATCACCCATGACTTTGAAAGCCCAGCCCACAAGTATTTTTGCCAAGTGCTTCATATGGGATGTATCCTCGATCTTCCACGGCCTATATTCATGGAGATTTAGAAAGAGAAAGTTCATCGATAGACTTATAGAATCTAGATCTTGTCCTCTAATAGCTAGAGTCCTATCACGTACTAAACGTATTCTTCGTCGTATTCCGCAAGCGTCAGCCATATCTCGTGGTTATTCCGAGAGATCAGGAGGCATCTATAAATGTCTGTAAGGGGACAAGTATTGGACAGTGCGATCCGAGGTCACTTACTAGTGATCGGGAGTTTCTTGGGCTTCCTCGTCATCGTGAAGTATCTAGGACACCATCTCAGCGGTCTCCTGCCACAGAATCTCAGGCCATTTAACGCGGTTTCGGACCCTGGGCTTGACCTCAGTGATAGCAAAGTTGTCTGGAGAATCGACTCCTATCAGGCATCCGGGTTTAATTCTGTGTAACGAAGCAACACCGGGTCACCGACTTTGACCACTCTAGATAGAGAGGGTCCTGCATTCTGGTCATTCTTCACTACCTCAGCAATGGCGAAGATATCGGGGTTATGAATGTGGACAGTTCCCACCGTAGAGACGATTTCGCAAGTGGTATGCGGGCGTACGAGTTGTGAGTTGGAAAGGCAGAGTATAATGAACCAGAAGTAACCTGTAAGCTGGACAGGGTGTGATAAACCAGAATCTGAATGTGTGTGTGGTGAACAGGTTGTGAGTTAGGAAAGGCATTATCTGTGTTTATATGAATAGAGACACATTTGAACATGAATATCGATCTTCAATGTTCCATGGACCATATTCTTGCATCTTTATGAAGGGAGAATTTCAAGGTAGACGTTAGGGTCTTTGAGAACCGGAGGTTTTGTTAGGATCTTGCCCAGATGGACTTGGGGCTTCGGAGTTTGAAGTTTGTCTTGCAGGTACCTAGGTAGGTACTAGACATGTTCCTAGTCGCACTGGTACAACAAGGCCTCTAAAAGGTCAATGAAAGCACAAGCGTTCGACGGTGTGGTCGGAGATCACTCACCAAGGCTTAGGACGCTCATCAAGGACGCTCTCTTTGCTTGTATATAGGTAATCCAAGGCTTTATATCAACTGCTGTAGATGCTATTCGTTACTCACTGGACGGAGGTCTTAATTTTATAATTATAACGAGGAGCAACAGTGAAAATGATGTGAAACAATATTTCTCTTCTAGAGATCAGACCCACGAATCCCAGGGTACATTCAGCGTAGCCTGCGACCCTGAACGAAAGCAGTAATGATATCCAGGAGATATCCAGCCAGCGCAGTGGTTTCTTCGTCCGTCAAACTGTAGTTCGGGGACCAACGAAGCAATAGTGGTATGGTGGGCGAGGCCCAGAACGGCGACACCACTTTTGCCTACATTTATTCAAATATTAGCATCATTCCTCAACAAAATATGGGTATTCAACTTACTGGGCGCAGAGGTGAAGGCAGCGGAGGAGGCAGCGGGAGGCGTGGAGGATTCTGCTTGCAAGATATTAGTATCACTCCTGGTAGATACAACATCAATATGTCGTGTGATACTAACCAGGGCCAGCGCTAGACGCAGGGGCGGCACCAGACGCAGCATCTGCACCGGAGACAAGAACCTTTTCAAGCTCCTTTCCTATATTGTGTTAGCATATCTTTCTGCACAATGAGTGGCTTGAATACTGGACAGTACAAACAAAACAATCTGCCTTGCAGACTGTACGCCAGTGGATGTTGAAGAGATTCAACTTGGGGTGGGATTGCAGATTGACTGAAGCTTACTTCTGATCTTTTTCCTTCCGCGGGGGCGCTGGCGCTGGCGCTTTCCGACCTTGTTGGACTGTACCCATCAATGTATCTCCTCCTCATCATTAGACCATCTCAAAGATTGAGTACTCACAGTGGTGGGGGCAGCGGGGGGCTGATTGGTGGGCTGGCACTTTGTCAGTGCATATTCACACCTTGGAGTGATGACATGGGCATGGTGTGACTACACCTGGACAGACACGATAATCAACAAGGATAAGACTTACAGGAGTTTCTTGCTTGTCAGACATCTTTCTGTTGCTTACTGCGAGAAGGGGAAGAGGACCTTGGAAGGAAGAAGAGAAGAAAAAGGAAAAGGAAGGGAAGGGGAGGGAAAGAGAAAGACAGGATCCCAAGGGGAAGGAGTGAAAATGGGCAGGAGCATTTCAAAGTACTGCCTAGGCCTACATCAATGGATAGTACCTGGTATTATTCTATTGTTCTCACTTATTCCCTCACTTATTTTTCACTTGCTATTCAATCCTAGCGATAATCACAAACGGTTTTGACTTTGATACATCTAAAGGTAGGTATACGTGGGTACTGGTCAAATGAATATATATACACAGTTCCATTGGGCCCATCTTTATAGAGGGCAAACTTCGAGGTAAGGACAGAAGAATCAGAATTCTGTGTAGAATGAGGCACTTACGGCGCGAAATTTGGAAGTGCATCTTAGAGGTACTGGAAATATTCATTCTGAAAAAGTTGATCAACGGTCACCGAGACCGAGGTCCTCCATGCCGGAGGCAATCCTCTCCCCATCGACAAACTCATTGGTAATATTAGACAGATTCCCAGCAGGGGCGACTGCCTCCTGGTCGATCAATGGCCTTTTGGCCAGTAAGGCAAGAGTAGTCTAGTGGGTAGGGCCCACAGCAAGGATACGCGGAGGATCCTACCTGCAAGACGTTAGTATTGCACCAGGCAGATAGGGGTGTGCAAGATTGATATGTCATGGGATACTAACCAGCGCCGGCAACATAGCCAATATCTGCAGCGGAGGTAAGAGCGTTTTCAAGCTCCTTTCCTAGATGTAGTGTTAGTATAGCTTTCTGCATAGTGCGAGTGGCTTGAATAGCTGCACAGTCTAAACCAATATGAACGTTGAAGAGATTCAACGCAAGGTGGGATGGGAGACCCAATATTCCAAGACTGTGACTTACTTCTGATCATTTTCCCTCCCCTCAACCTGCGAATTGTAAACAAGCCTGACAGACTCGCCCGCGTAGGAGATGACGAGTAGAAGGTGATATGAGAACAGGATGAAATCTCCAGGGGTGGAAAGGAAGACGAGAAAGGGAAAGGGAAGGGAAAGGAAGGAGCAAATATAGGCAAGAACACTTCACACTAAGTACCTACTACACCTACTGTTATGCCCATCTAAGAGTAGGTACCATCCATAGATTATTCCTCATATTATATTCACTTGTTAAAAACATCACAATGACCTACTTAAAAGCACTGCATACGGAGCGATTCTGTTAAAGACTCATAGTTCATACATATAGAGGGTTGGAATATCAAACTGATCCCCCTCTCTTCGATTAATATTTCCCTCACATCCATATAATCCTCATCATCCTTGTCCAAAACAAAATCCTCCTGTAGTTCATCAAGGATCTCAAGCACGTAATCCTGACAATCCCACTCAACAGTCTCATTGTCCACAGGCACGCTTTGTGCAGCGCTCTTCACTCTCTCAATATCGTCCTCTCCAAGCACAGCAATAAAGAACTGACGTAGAAAAGTGCTGGATTTCTTTGGGTTTTCCATAAACGTGTTGCGTTTGAATTGTGGATGCTCGCCATCAACTTCGATGATGTGATGTTCTTCACCTTTCTCTATATGCAATGCCCAGTGCAAAAAGTTTCCGTACCGCGGCCGGTAGAATACAACAAAGAGCTTTGGAGGCATCCTAATTGCTTGGTTCGCATCTTAGCTATGTTTGTTGCCATGGGGTTGACCGGTTCCTTCTACCTTGAGGTGGTACGTTTCCAGTATGGTGCAGACAGAGTCTGGGAAAAGAAAGAGAGCAAGCTACATACTATATGTAGGTATTTCGTCCTATCATGCATGGTTGCCTAATTCACATGCCTGATGGATTAGGCTTCCAGTCGAGATGCTTGGGGCCAATTTAGAAGTAACAAGGGAAATCAACGTTACTTTCACTTGCTTGGTATTACGATTATAAAAGTACAATCTTTAGGATATGAATATATGAAGATTGGGAACAAGCCCTTGCTAATATTAATACTTAGACATCAGATGAAGTGAAAGATACCATGAAACGCCATACCTAGGTACACTGCGCACCCCGAAACTCCATAAACATTAAAGTCATATCCTCTCAGCCAAAGAGATACTTCTGCCAGCTCTGTTTCCAAGGCTTCCAGGTCCCCCCGAACCGATGGTTGATACAAGCTTGCTGACTATGGAAGTTCTCCGCTCCAGAATGCCGCTGTCCATTGCCCCATGCATTGACAGGTAGAACACATAGCCCTCCCAGCACCTTGCCAGGCTTGGCCTCGGATCCCTCAACGCAGACAGGCTCTTGAATCCCATGGAAAGGCGCCCACGTCACACGCTGTACAGACGAAGCCGAGAACTCGGCGTCTGCGTCCACATACTGCTGGACTAACCGATGTGTAGATGGCAATGTATCTGATAGCACGTCGAGAATGGCATCTGTAAACACGCCCGGCCCGGTAATCTCCAGCGTATCCATTTCGTTGTATCTCCCACTCCAGAAATAGCTTCTGTCGGCTCGCTGCTTCGTGTGGGACAGTACACGGACAATGATCTCTCTCAGCAGCGGACTGAACCGTCGTGGCGCATATATTGCGTACTGGATGAAGCCATACCGTCGGACCCAGTGCCAGTCGCGCATCTTCTGCGGCGAAGCGAAGGGCTCGTCGATCTCAATTCCGACGACCAGCGAGACATTCCTGTTGACTGTGTCGTCTTTGAAGATTGAGTCGCGCAGTGATGGGCAGGTCTTGATGCTTCGTGCGGGGTATACGTCGAGGTCTGCATAGTAGCCGCCGTAGTACCATAGAATCAGGTAGCGGAGGAGATCGCCGCGGTGGACGGAGTGTGGATATGCTTTGTAGAGTCGGGCGATGTCCGGGATGGATTCCAGAGTCTCGAAAATGAATTTGTCAGCCCAGTCGGCTTGTACGAGCTATGAATTCCAAAGTTAGTCGCCGTGGCTCGAACTGGTATTTAATTACCAAGACATGAATTGTTCGTTGGCGGACTTACCTTGTATTTCCATTCTGAGTTCTTTTTCTCGAATTGGATTGAATCGTCGCTTCGCTGGCTGACACCCGGTAGCATAATCTGCCACAGTGTGTCTGTCGCATCCTCATCTTGGCGCATTTCCCTTTCTATCTCCACAGCGCGTAGCGCATTGGAGAGCTCAACCTCATATTCATAGTCTGGATCTGCGCGAAACTTGGACTGGTGAAGATATCGTGGTCGGTCTTCCCCGTACTTGTCAGTGTGGGGGTCTAGGCTGGATGAGGGCACAGACTTGAAAATGATGAATAGCGTCAGGATCGCAGCCACCAGGACATATTTATGCCGGTTTGGAAACCACAAAAGCATGCGATTCCTCATAGCGAGGGGTGAAAGCCATAATAGAATATGGGAGATCGTCCACTTAGGGGGTGAATTTTTCATTGGGCTGTCAGCGTTAGCCCCCAAGCCGTCTCTAGTTTCACCTGATTGGTGTAACTACGAATGGACCCTGGATATTCCAAGGTTGAACTGGGAAATTCACATTTAATGGTTTTTGGGAATATAAAGGTAGAGATTATTCCATGTGGATATTGGGATGCTCTGTTATTTTGAGATCGATAATCTCTAATTATACAAGAGAGTAGAGAGTGAATAGAACATTTGAACATTCTTCAACTTCCAAGCTTATTCCTTTTGTGGGGTTGACCGCGTGTGGATGTCTTGGCAGGGTCTTGGTAATCTTAATTGCCTCAACTATACTATTTAGGTATACAATAGAAGCTCCAACCTTGGCGATGCATCTTTTGTATAGAATCATTTTATAAGGGTGATTTTGTTATATGTGCATTTAATGAAACTGTGAATCTAATAAACATTATATTTTTCTAAATTCTTTTAAATAGCAAATACCTTTGATTTGATAAACCTCGATTCCCCTAGGGTCATCTCCGACACGTAGAAAGCTTCGAATTTCGAATCACGTGTCAAGATCTAAGAAACAGTTCTTTCGACCTTGGACTAATGTCTCTGTCCCTTTCAGTTCAACTGGCCCTCGTCGTCAGTCGTACCACATCGTATGCGCTCTCTTCCATAAGGGAGATAACCAGGCCTTTGTCGGTATGAATGACCTCCAATAAGCGAAATATGAGACATAAACTTACAATCTCGTCTAGTACCATGGAGACCAATACAAGCAGCGGCTCAGGTTTGCTCCCGAGACAAGTTGCAAGACAAATTAGGCAACAGAACCAAACTCGAGGGCGTCCAACGACCCGATCCGGTGTGTCAAACACCCAGAACAGTAACTACCGAACTGTCCAATACAGCAGCCCTATCCGACCTGGCATGGGAAGCAGCCGTTTTGCCACTATCCCCAATGAAGAGGAAGCCACCTTCGAACCTGATCCTATGGAACTTGACCCGATGGAAATCGACACTCCCGAACAAGAGGCAGCAACAGCCAGCACCGGCACTCGCAACGAGCAATCTGAGGAGAATGGTGTTCACCGTCACTTCTTCTACATCCCCATTCGATCTCGTCCTATGCCAACTCTGGATCTCGACGTGCTGACCGCTGCTCGGGCTGAAGTGGCTCGTATTCAGAGAGAGGGAATCCCGGTTATGCAAACCCTGCCTGAGCGACCTGGTCCTCATCTCTACATCCGTATTGATACGGACCGGGCGAGTCGTGATCATGCTCTTGCTGATGCCAATCTTCGGATGGGCATCATGCAGGACATGATTCGCGATGGCTTTGGCTGGTTTACGGGTTTGCCTTACCGCCACCCGCATTTCGAGGTCAAGTTCCTTCGTGGTCGACGCCTCTAGATTGAGGCTTTGTGACTGGGTGTGTTTCTGACCTTCATGAGCACTGTTTCAGCGTGAGAAGTGGAATTGATGAGCTTGGTATGGGGTTTCGGTTGGGACTTGGGGTACATTGACAACTGTGTTCTTGGGTGAGCAAGATTCATTAGTTAGATCTTTTGCCTGTTCCTTTTCTCTTCACCTCCTCTTTCTATTGCTCCTTATTTTATTCTTACATCCAGATACCACAAATACTATTCTTAAATGACATCACTATCATCCATGGACCACGTAGACCTACATGCGTACCCTAGGGTGTCTAGTACGAGATCAAGAATAGAGTCACCAGTGATGCATTCAGTATGTCCCACAAACCTAACTAGTGAACTTCAATGATCCCAAACACCATAGCCTCATAGCTTCATAGCTTCTGTCAACGCCATGACAAACTCCCGTAATGCAATTCCCATTCAATCCCATCAAAAGCAAAATACCAACATTCAATCGTCCACTGGACGCAATGCCAATGTAGTCTCATTCTTCTCGCACCCCTGCCAAGCCCGTTCAATAGCCTGGATAGTAGGCCAGACCTTCTCACGAGCATCCTTCCGACTGACGCCTTCCTCGAGCAACTTCTCGTACGGCGTATGGACATGTCGAATATGCGCCTCAACAGCCAAGAGTGTCTTTCGCTCGTCGCTTACCATCGCTGTCCGCCCTACACGCCCCGATCCCTTGAGGAAGGCATGCTCCAGGACGATTTTCAGGGTTTCCTTGGGCATAAGCGGGAATTCGTTTTTCAGGAGTTCTCGAGATTTAGAGAGATCCTTGGCGTCGCGCACTTGTACTGCGTTGGCGCGTGATTCTTTTGTTGCGGCGGCTGATTCGAGAACCTCTTCGTAGATCTCTTCGGGCACTCGGATTCCCAGGGTTCTTTTGCCCGTGCGGTTCTGTGGCTGTTAGTGGTCCCTCTCTGAGCTTGAAGCTGGTGGTTTGAAATAGGACATACGTAGACGACGTAGACAATTCGCTCAGACTCTTTGGTCTTACTGCGGCAGTGTCGAGTGATGTACACATCACCCTTGGGGACTAGAACGTAGCCATCTGGCAAGGGTACTTGCTCAACGATGTTCTGATGTCAATGTTTAGCACAGTATCCTTCAATAATGACACGGCTCAAACTCACCTTCTCGAGCGGATCATCAGAGACAGGAATCAGTGCTGCCCATGTTTTCTTGGGTTTACGACGCTTCGCCGTCTCATTGAGTACTTCGGTGAGCGGTTGAGCTGGCGAGCCTGTATCTATCGGACGTGCATGACTTTCGCGAGTGCGGACACCACGGTTCTTCTTTCTCACACGTGGCTTGCGTCTGCGAACTTTGGGTTTAGTGGTCGGTGCCATGGTGAGTGTTCATGGAGCCGAGATTGACGAGTTGATGGTTGACACGGTGGTGAGATGCGACTCGCACATCGATTCCATTGAGGAAGGCGTTCTGGCAGCACCGAGATCTGATTGTCATTCAATGTTATTTTTGGACCTGAAACATTCCAAGGTCTTTGATACTTCCACGGTTTACGGTCAAAGCAGATCAGGAACGGTGGCTGTGGAATTGTGGCACTGTGGCTGAGTGGAGCCTCACTTTAATGCCTGAATAAGCAGGCGTTAAGTTACAACAGGTTCGACTTTGTCGCATGTACGAAGTATAAGAAATCAATTATAATCAGATATTGATACTGCAATGATCCGGTGCACCGTAGTTGGACTATTACAAAGTATAGATATTTCTGGTTTCCGCCTGAGAATCCGGCAATCCCTGTTTTAGACGAACTCGGTACATCTGCTCTCCAAAAAGTACAAGTAGGCTCCCGGTTTATTGCTGATCACAGACCCGACGTGAACAGACTGGTCAAGCGTGACCAGGTGGTGATATCACACACGAGATCAGCATAAACTGGAGAACCGATTATCCGGGGCTCATTGGTCGGATCTATCGCCCTAGGGACGGATTCTATGGGATAAGATTGGGATCATCGGATCTCCAGATTGTGAGATCGGAGTTGAGTTTTGATTCAAGGTCTAATCCAAGACATTCTCCAACTTACGTTGTATCTAGTATCGATGTATTTCGTACAGAGTATAGCAAATCCGAACAAGAACCAAGGCAAGGCAAGTAAGAGCGTGGGGCATGGAGTAATATAGTCTTTGGGCACAAAGAGACGCCAAGCGGGCTTGCCCAGGGGCTCAGCTCTCCAAACCCTGATTAGTCCGTACCCCAGTTGAACACGGGGTTGATTTCCCCCTTTCATTCACGAGGGGTGCTCGAAGTGGAATATCCGGATAGCCCGATATTGTGATATTGTGATATTCTGATATTCTGATATTCTCATACTATGAAGCTCTAAAGCTCTAAAGCTCCCGCATTTGGCTCCTCCATACAACATATATATGCATTGCACAAGTATATCGCCTCAAGTGCTGTCTGGAGGCTCCACATCTCCCATGTCGTCATTGGTGAGATTTGGCCCTTTGATCTCCAGGGCTGCCTAGAAGAGCTGGACCGGCATCCCCGACGGCTCAATCTCGTCCGTATTGTCCCTAGGTCTAGATCGGCAGAGGGGAAAGTCTGACTCTGATCGTTCCAAAGTGATGAATACGCAAAATACGCAGTACTCAGACATAAACTGGGCATATGATTGATATCTTGTTCCTGCATGAAGCATAACTTACTTCTGTACATTGTACTTGATCCATACATCGAAAGATGAAAGAGCTGTGGATCTGTGGATTCTATGGAAAAATAAAAAATTCCGGGTCTCCACGTAAAGAAACGAAAAGATAAAAAGAATAAAAAGAATAAAAAAAGAATTACCTGAATTGAAAAAAAAAGGGAAGAAAAAAAAAAACGAAACTGACAAACAGAGCAAAAGAAAAACATCTCTCCTTCTCCGACTCTCCTTCCAATACCACTACTCCCTTATAACCTTTGGAACTCTACCACACAATGAATTAATTCCAATGATCGTACTTGTTATATCTTCCTCTCATTCTCAATCAATTAAAGTTGCCTGGCAGCTTGATCTTCAATGGTTACTGGGTCTGTGTTGCTGACATGAGTTGGGATCACCCTGTCCACAGGTATGCATTCTCCCTTGATGAAACCCCCTTGTGGAGGTGTCACATTGTAGAGCCCTCTCTTTTTTTATTTTTACAATCCATACTATATGTCTATGTGAAAAGAAGATTGCTCATGGATTCGTTTATGTTCAGCTTCAACTATCCGAACGGTGAACCTCAAACTCCGACGAGGACTCCGAACACCTTTGACTCGTTTCACACCCCAAAACTCGAATCCAGCTTTTTTGACCCTCGGGTCACCTGGGATACCTCCGACCCATATGCCTCCAGCCCAGAGCTCCTCCGCACACCGCAGAAGTTCGGTCTAGGCTCGTCGAATTCACAGAACGGTCACAATGGGGAGACGACAGGCTACAGGGGGAGGTCCTCGGACCAGACCGATACGGCCAGACGGATTCGCCCGGTGAAGCCTCTTCCGAATATGGGCGAGGATTACCCTCGAACAGTTGCATCGGCCAAGTCAGCAGCCTCAATGCAAACCCCGCCGCCGACAAGTGCATCGAGACGGAAAATCCCCGAGTTTGACCAGCCCGAGGGAAATACACAGGGAGCAACGCCGGGCATGGGAGGTCATTTGGAAACACCCAGTCGTCTTCTCGGAGCGTCCCCTCGAATGTTTGGCAACCTCCAGTCGTCGCCCGATCTTTTTCAATTAGCTTCATTGGATCCCACGAGCTCGCCTTTCTTCCCACAGCAACGACTGTTCTGGGATAATGATCTAGACCATACAGCGAGCGAGGTTCCCTTACCCAGCAACAGTAACAATTCCAATGCCCGTCAGACCTTTTCAAACACGCACCACATCCCCCAATTACCAACCATTAGTGGTTCACTTGATCTTCCCGACTTTGGCAACGGTTTTGGAATTTCAGCACCACCACCCACTGATGCTGCCTTATTTCCTGCCCCATTCTCTACCTCTCCCCGTCTCCCGGTCACAAAGGCGGAGGACCCAGCTCTGTTTCTCAGCTCCCCTGCTCGGAGATTCGGAGGGCCTCAACTTACACCAGAGACACGGTCTCTTCGTGGCCTTCGACAGCCCTATCACCACCAAGCAGAAGAATCAAGACGGGAGGAACTTATCCGTGCACAGGCACCAAATGGCCACCGATCCGATCCTTTCACTACGCTCCCGAGCGAGAGTGAAGAGGAAGATGACGACTACACACCGAGGGGAATACGACCAGGTCTCACCCGCAGCATGACCCACCACGGCCTGTCTAGCTCATCCCGGCCGGTCAGTCAAGCCGGAGGCTTGATGGCATCCACTAGCGGAATTCGAAAGAGCCCATGTAAAGGGCGTTCGTCTCCAGCAAAACCGATGCGTCCAGCCCCCATGACACGCTCTAGTTCAATGGCCACTGGAACCTTGACGCGCTCGTCGTCTGTGGTGCTTCGTATCGGTCGAGATGGCCGCGCAAAGGCTGAAATGGAGCCAGTCAGTGAGGCCCCCACGGGCTTGACCGATCCCCTGACCGGGATTGACCTGGATGGCTCTACAACCGAGAGTGAATCAGATCCGGCTGAGTTCTCGGAATATCCCGTGTTGCACCGCGCTCAGTCGTCCTTTTCACTTTATGACAGCTCAAGGCGTCCACTATCCCGGAGTGATTCGGGCTCCCGGCCTCCTTCAAAGGGCTCCTACGCTTCCACTGTCGGCTCATCACACTCAGGTCGACTGTCACCCTGGGCTGGCTCTTCTAGGGGAGGCGGGCGAGCAACATATCGTGGATCTCCTGATATTAAGCGGACACCCAAACGGCATTCGTCTTTGCTGCACTCGGATTCGACCTATACTCGGAGTAGCGTGGCATCAGACCTGTTGCCCGGGGAGGACGATGAAAGTGGTGATGCTCAATCTGCGCTCCGCCAGGTCCTCAAAGAACGCGGCCGGGGACCAAGACCCGCCACGAACGCGTTTGGCAACCGACTTTCTCGGTCCTCACACACCTTCACTCATCTCCGCTCATCACCACCCCGCCTTGGCAGTGATTTTGACATCCATCCCCGCCACAATGCTTCTCCCACGACCTTGACCGACCCTGATCTTACAACCCCAAGTACAGACCGTCACAGCAACCCCAGTAACGGCACACGGTGTGTCTGCCGCTCGATGGATAACGGTGGCCATCTTATGATTCAATGGTGAGTTCCAGTGCCCATCGGTCTTGATTCCGAAGTCGATTGAACTAACTTTCTCAGTGAATCGTGTACACACTGGCTGCATACCAGATGCGTTGGATTGGAGCGTGCAAATCTGCCCTCGGTCTATGTCTGCGTCTTTTGTGCTCAAACACCATCCCGACAAAACCGTGCCCGAACAACTTATGTTCCCACGGGGCAAGCCCCTCCCTCTCCCTTGGCCCACAAGTCATTGCGCTTCCGGTAAACTTGATGCGTTGACTACCGTCTTGGATGCATATGTGTCTTGGAAAGACCGGTGTCTCTTGATTTCTTTTGTGATTCCTCCCCCAACTGGGTTCTTTTATACTCTGCATTAGCCGGGCCACCCTGCCCCATTCCATAATTGCCCTTCTGTGACCCCATTGCCCCTTTATGATACCTATGTACTATTCCCTCACGAACCCTGGACAAAACCAGAATAGAATCATTTCTATACTTCTCCGCACATCTTATATTATTAGTGTTGTAGTCTGCAGAACTCCCCACATATCGGGGTAGCGAACCGGTCTCGGGTGAGGAGCCGGCCCGGCGCTGGCCTGTATGTCCGACGCCAACCTTGGAAGAACCCCCGACTTATTTAGTTTCGGAATATCCCATCGCTTCTTATTGCTCAATCTACCTCTCAACCTTGCCCTTATCCTTCCAAGGTTCTAGTTGACTCAACCTCGACCTATTTAGAATAGGCCTACAAAAGTCCCTATCAGGTACGGGTGGATATCGTATAGATCGGGCTACAGTCGGATTAATTGGTCGATCCACACTTATCGGCTCACCGCCCTTTGTATCGAGAAGGCGCTTCTCTCCCCGCCGAGTCATATTGCCTCCCTCTTTTTTTTTTTTTTTTTTCTTTTGCGCACCATTCACTCTCTTTGGTTTTTTACCAGTCGTTTTTGCTTCGTCATTCACTCACTCCGATGTCTGCCTCTCTCCCTGGCAGTCGGGACCTGCCCCCGTCGCAATATGACCTGAAGACCTACTGGGGTCGCGTGCGCCATGCCGCCGACATTGCTGATCCTCGGTAAGTTCAAGAGATCGGTAGCACTAAGAGGGTTGCGCAGCGTATACTAATCAAGTCAACTATATTAGGACCCTGTTCGTTTCGTCCACCGGTCTTGAAAGCGCCAAGAGCCTCATTGCTTCTTACAAGCAGAACCGCATCCCGGTCATGACGCCGGAGTTGTGGTCAGCGAAGAAGGTGGTCGATGCGACATTGCACCCTGGTATGGGCTCATTATCTCTCATAAAATAGCCATTGGCTAATATAGAATCGACCAGATACCGGAACGCCCGTTTTCCTGCCATTCCGCATGTCCGCCTACGTGCTCTCGAACTTGGTCGTCACGGCAGGCATGTTGACCCCAGGATTGCAGGTGAGCGCCTCTTTCGCATATCGAAACACATATACTTCTGAACAATATACTAACAATATAGACAACCGGCACTCTCCTCTGGCAAATCGGTAACCAGTCCCTCAACGTCGCTGTCAACAACGCCAACGCCAACAAATCTACCCCCCTCTCCTTGTCGCAAATCGGCAAGTCATACCTCATGGCCGTCTCAGCCTCCTGCTCCGTCGCAGTTGGTCTGAATGCCCTCGTCCCCCGCCTCAAGAGCGTCTCCCCAAACACCCGCCTCATCCTCTCCCGTCTCGTCCCCTTCGCCGCTGTCGCCAGCGCCTCCGCCCTGAACGTCTTCCTCATGCGAGGCGAGGAGATTCGTCAGGGTATTGATGTCTACCCCGTCCTGTCAGAGGCTGAGCGTGCCAAGCGCGAACTCAACGAGGACGCCGAGCCAATTCAGAGTCTCGGAAAGAGTAAGAAGGCTGCTACTCTTGCCGTCGGTGAGACGGCTATCTCCCGTGTCCTGAACGCTACACCTATCATGGTCCTACCCCCGCTTATCCTCGTCCGTCTTGAGAAGACGAACTGGCTGCGTGCCCGTCCCCGCATGGTTATGCCTATTAACTTGGCGCTTATTCTGGGTACTTCGGTCTTTGCGCTGCCACTTGCGCTCGCTGCGTTCCCGTCTCGCCAGGCGATTAGTGTTAATAGCCTTGAGGAGGAGTTCCAGGGTCGTGGCGGTGATCAGGGTATGGTGGAGTTCAATCGGGGAATGTAAGTTTTTGGTCTTCGGTGTTTCGCAGCGTGCATATTACATTGTCTTTGCATAGGTCAAAGAATATATAGATTCGGTTTCTGTTCATAAATTTCAATCCTGCTGTCCTTATAGACCGTTCAATATAGAACAGGTGCCACTCTACTCTTAAGAATCCGCTCAGCCCGCTCCGCAATATCCAGCAATTCGCCATCCTCCCAACGCCGGCCCATCAGCTCCAACCCAACAGGAACACCAAGCACAGCAGATGCAGTCTGAGGACTCCGTCCAGCTGTATTTCCCACGTTAGTCCGATTATAAACACCGAGTCGGGTCACCTACCGGGAATACAAATAGCGGGCCTCCCCGTCAACGCAGCTAAAACACCATTCCGTCCAGTCTGCTGCTTCGCACCGATCTTCACAGGGAGCTGTGTCTGGTGCGGATATACCAATGCGTCGATATCGTACCTATCGAAACATTGTTTCACAGACTCTTTAAGCACAGCGATAAACTCCAGTCGACTTCGGTATGCCTCGCTCGTCAGTGAAAATATCTCGGGATCCTCCAGTGCTGCAGAGAAAACGTGCGTCATGGCTTGTAGATCGAACTCGCCGCTCTGGGCAATAGATTCCAGTGATCGGTGCGGTGTTGCCGAAACCAGTGCCGACTGCAGGAACTCGTCGAGACAGTGCTTGAACTCGAAAGCTTGTGTATCCCCCTTCGCAAACAGGGTCCCATAACTCCAGTCTGGATGACTAGATGGGGCGATGGGTACCAAGGTGATATCTGCATCTTGTCCCTGTATAGAATGTAAACTCGACCGGATGATCTCCTGCACGATCTTGTTCTCGGCGATATACTCCGCTTCCACAGTTCCATCTGCATGGATTTCAGGCTGGAAATAAGCCTCCAAGACTCCAATTCGAACTTGACGACCAGTCCGAGGTATCGTTCTAGATACCTCCCTACCATCCCCCTCTCCCCCATCCGGCCCCTTCATAACCCCATACAAGATCCTCACATCCCCAACACTCCTCCCCATCGGCCCGGCAACATCCTGTGTCTGGGAAACAGGTACAATCCCCACACACGATACCCTCCCCGTCGACGGCCGGAAGCCCACAACCCCGCATGCAGACGCAGGCGATCGCAGCGAGTTCATCGTGTCTGTCCCGCACCCCGCGAGCCCGAGGTTCGCCGCTAGCGCTGCGCCTGTCCCGCCAGAGGATCCGCCCGGTGTGCGGGTGTTGTCGTATGGGTTTAGCGTTTGTCCGCCGAGTGAGGAGAGGGTTATTCCCTGCAGGGCGAATTCGTGGAGGTTGGCCTTTGCTAGGATTATTGCTCCTGCGGCGCGTAACTGGGAGACGACTTTGCTGTCGTCTTTTGTACGTAGGTTTTGCAGGGCTTGGACGCCTGCGCTTGTTGGTAGATTTGCTGTGCTGTAGTTGTCTTTCAGGATTATGGGCACGCTGTGTAATGGTGGGAATGATTTGTTGGTTTGGTTGTATGTGAGTGTTTCGGTGGCTTTTTCTATGGCGGTTTCTAGGGCTGCGCTGTTTATGGTGATGAGGGCTTTGAGTGTCCCGTCATGCTGCTTGATTGCTTCGAGATATTTGGTTACCAGCTTCGGGCCGATGGAGGGGTCTATACGGAGCAGTTCATGAAATTTGGGGATTGTCATCTCTTCTGCTTGCCATGCTGGGGAGTCCATGTTGAGTCATGGATTGGAGAGTCCTGGAGGGGTATTGGAGTTCCCCGAATGTGCATGTAGTGTGATCCACGCAATTCACGCCATAAATATGCAATTCGATTGAGTAAAGTCTTGCTAGTGCAGGTTTTGCCCCTGGACTGGCAATGTTAATTGTAATGGAAGTGAGCCTGTAACTTCTATATAAACCCCCCACGGTGCATGCGGCCTCGGCTTACTCCGCTCCGATGTATACAAAAGAGACCAAGACGAAAGGGGTAAAAGAGTCCCTATACAGATCTGAGAAGAGTTAGAACATTGAAACGAAACACATATATACACCCATACGGTTAACAGACGCCATAAACAATCAAATGGTATAATCATCCAGACTTAGCCTAAACCCTCCAGGGCTCCCAAAGCCGGATTCCATAAACGAGAAAAGCAGAAGTAACCGACGCCTTTAAGAATGGGATAGAAGGATAGATAAAGCAAATAAAGTAAAACCGGATAGCATCAGAGGATAGGTCCCTCAAAAGATACATGCAGCGGTCAAGGGCCAAGGGTCCAATGCCCCTGCCATGTGTCACAAAGACCGAAGCATGAGATGACACCTGCAGGAGTCGAGGGGAAACCCAGGGACCGCAACGCAAATTAATAAAAAAAAAGAAAGAAAAGAAACATCGTGATCATGATTTTCCCGAAGTGCAAACACCATTCCGTCCCGCGATAGAGAAAAAGATTACCCTCAAGATATGAGCCTTCTATCCATAACTGGATCCTGTTCACGCCGGTGAATTCCCTTCTGATGCCGTTGAAAAAAAGCCGTATAGTGGCCACTGTAGCTGTGCAAACTGGATCTGAATCCTACGTGCGTGCTTGTCGATGCAATCCTTGGCCGATCCGGTAGGCTTCCGTGCCATCATCGACGAGCGTCTCCTTGAACCACGGGTGCTTCAATGCCTCCTTTGCAGTGATCCGGTTCTTGGGATCGTACACAAAGATCTGTTGCAACAAATCCAGGAATGAACGGTTGAATGGTGTGTTTGTAGGGATGAACTCCTATAGTAGACGAAATCAGTCAAAAAGCCCCATAAGCAGATATGCGGGACACTTACCGTCAAAGACTTCATCGCGCGTACATACTTCCGCGAGGCCCGGGTTGTTTCAGCGCCGGGATAGTCGATCCTGCTCCGGTTGAAGTACCTGGTAAAGTTAGTTCCTGTTACAGAAAGATTGAAGAGGACATATTTACTTGGAAGCAGAGTTGCTACTACCACCACCTCGGCCTGCCATGACTTTCTTCACCAAAGCGGTGTCGATTCGACTGCCAATGACGGCTTCCATCATCGCCAGGTGTTCCAGGTTGTCGTGTGTCTGGAACAGGGCGTCTCCGGTGTAGAATTCCACCAAGATACACCCAATACTCCAGATATCACATGGGAAGCTCCAGCCCAGGTTCAATATGATTTCCGGGGCCCGGTAATGACGGGTAGAGACGACAGATGAGTGGTATTCGTCATCGAAGGTCGCCGAACCGAAGTCGATGAGTCGGATTTCACCATCGAGGAGAACGCGGCGCTGACGCGCGTTACGAGATGTGGCGTGGGAAGAGGATGGTATAGTGCGGTTGTAAGTGAAGGTTTGATAGGCGTTGTTGACGAGGAGGATATTTTCGGGTTTAAGGTCGGTATGGATAAGGTTTAGGTCATGAAGGACTAATAGGTCAGTGGTCTGAGATATAGATATAGAAGTGTTGGAGAACTTACAAGCAACACTTGTGAACAGCTGCCGGGCAAACTGCTGGATCTGACTGCTCGGGAATGGCACAAAGCCATTACCCTTGAGGAAATCAAATACGCTTTGTCCTAGTAGATCAGTGACAATGCAAATGTGATTCCGGAAGTCGAAGCAGTCCCGAAGGTGGATGCATTTGTTGCGGTTATGTTTGTCGTTTGAAGCCAGAGTTGACAAGACTCGCAGCTCGATTCGAGATGCGTCGCGATACTTTTGGATCGAGCGTATGATTTTGACTGCACAGCGAGACTTGCGCTGCTTGTCGAAGGCTTCGACAACTTTGCCGAACGTGCCTTGGCCTAGGAGTTTAATCACAGAGTCTCGAGAGGAGTTAGCATAGTCAACAAGATACTAGAGGATATCTCTACTCACATCGATCTGTCAATGGTGTGTCGGGTGTGACAATGTAATGGCCGTCGTCGTCGTCAAACTTCTTGTTCTGGGAACTGGTGTACTGATCGGGTAAATCTTGTCAGCTTTGCACGAAAGAAAGGGTACAGATAATACACTCACATCGCGAACCACCGGCACAGGGACATCCTTCGCTTTGATCGGCGGCTTCGGGGGCGGGACATAACTCAGGAAAGCATCACCTGCGGTCTCCAACTCTCGTCGCTTCTGCTCGTCGCGGGTGGATTTCCGAGTGGCGCGTTTCCGCTTGTTACCGACAGAGCCATCCTCATAGTATACACCATTGCTCGCTCCGGAACTGCCCTGTGAACCAAGCGAAGTTGGAGCGGTTGTGTGTAAGGATGCGGTTCGATCGGTCGATAAGGACGTGACGGAGGATTCCTCGCCGTAATGCTGGGGATTGATCGAAAAGGACGGGCGGTCATAGTGGCCCAGGTCATAGGCGGTATCAATTCCCGTCCGTCGCCTCTTTCCAGCGGGCTGAGGAGCCGTAGGAGGTGGTATGGCAGAAGTAGTGACATGAGGGGCCGCGGCACCATTGGATGGCTCTGGTCCAGGACTGTCATCAATCACAATGACTTCCTTGGGAAGGCCATTTTTGTAGAACTCGGTCCAGTCTGGTTTCTTTCTCCGACCCCCAACGGAGGGGGCCGCACTAGAGCCACTCTGGTGGGTCATAGCGGACGGGGTTGTTGTCGCGGGAGGAATTCGCGGAGGTTGGGTGTAGGGAAGGGTGGTCGTTGTCGGAGAGGGGACGGAAATGGCGTAGGGATTCGCGAGGCGATTTCCTGCCGCGGTCGAAGTCGGGTAGGAGGTATTCGGTTGATACGAAGGGTGGTGAGGATATCCGTAAGCCTGATGATGAGAAGGATGTGTTGCAGTAGCCGTGGACGGGGTGGACATTGTGCACGAAGGTATCCCGTCACACGAACGGTATGAAGGTTATGGAGAGAAGATTGGTCTAATATGTGACCGATAGTTGATGTCGCGCGTCACTCTTCCTCTATGGAGACGAGGGGTCTCAAGGCAGGACTAGCCAGCCAGAGAGAAACCTAGCCAGAGATTGAGGTTGACAAGCGTGTCCGGAAGGAGATCTCTGGAGACGTGAAGATGACGGGCTGAGGCGGGAGGGAAAGAGAAATTTCAAATGCGTTGCATTTCCTCGACAATTTGAAGACAAGGAAGTAGAGCAAAGATCATTGGAGAAGTTGGCGACATCTGCGGTAAACGAGGTGGGGAGGGAAAGGCCTGGAGGCAAAGATGAGTGATGATGGAAGAGTCGGAGAGCTGGGACCCGTTGCCGATCAACGTGGATTTGGGATTTTGGGGGGATTTGGGGGATTTTGTACGATTATCTACTATATATTAAGTATAATCGTTGCCTGGCTTTCTAATTCATTTAGTTAATTTAGTTAATTAATGCTTCTTGACTGTTTATATTGGTCTTTTGGTTATTCAAGTCTTTAAATCATTAAATACCTACATTATACGCATTCACCTATTCTTATACAGTCAGAGGCCCATGCGCTTCTAGGGAGAAAAGGCGGGATATTATCGCCTCATTCCAATACAGCCATGAATGTAATTAAAAGGATTTAAAGTCCTAGAGGGGCCTTGAGGGGCCTTTGGGGGGGGGGGGTTCCGAAATGGAGCATCGCGTCCAAGCCCTGGCTTAGCCGAATCCAGTCCACAAGGGAGAACCTCGATGGTTGAGAATATCAGGTATACCAAGAAAACCAAGAATATCAAGATCAAAGGATATATAGCAGACATTATCCTAGGAAATCTTAGGAAATCCCAGGAAATCGCCGATATCAGGACTCTCCCGGTATACCACCCGACCTCCATTCCAACTGAGTCAGCATCTGGATTTGCCCACCTGGGAGGGAAATACGCAAGCCCATTGCGTATAGGTTTAATATAGGAAAGCTGATGAATTGGTCATCAACAAGCTATTGGTTTAATATGGACGAATAGAACAAAATGGGAAAGAAAGGGTTGTATAGAGACTACAGGAAGATGACTTCAATATATATCAATGGAACACATCCTCACAATCTCTATATGAAGGTCGTCTAGTCAATGCATATTAGGCTACAATTATTATATCAATGCAAATAATTCCAAATTCCCGAGTAAGAGATATCTAAAGGTGAGGCAATTCAGAAGTAAACACAAGTAGATACTAGTTAATACTAGTCAGACAATATATCAATTGACGGGCATCATAAGAAAGTCTTTGACCGTTCGTTGCCTTGGCCCTGAACAATTCGTATTGCCTAGACTGGATATCTTTAGACCCAATCAAATTTAGCAATGTTTTATATGTTGTATATCTACACTGGTCTAGCCTGTGGCTGTATGAAGTGGCGATCTCACCAAGACAACGCCTCTGGACATGAGTTATAACCGGGAGAACCAGATACCCATAGCAGACCAGACATTGATATGATCCGGAAGCAAACACTGAACCCCATGTATTGCCTTGCTAGTACATATAGCCAGAGGGAAACATATCCAAGACCAAGAGAATGGTAATTTACTGAGTCTCCTCTCAAACATGTAAGCTCAACCTATAGTTGAATGGAATTAAAGATCATGGCCTGACAAGACAATCCCCATAAGCCAGCCAACGCCACCATACACACGAGAATGCAAGAACTCCTGATGCCCGGAGTCATAGGGCTCCCATAGGACAAAAAAGAAATTAGGGGCACAAGAAAATAAGATTACAAACATTTATGACCTGGTCAAATTCGATCCCGATCCTCTTTGGGATCCTTCAGGTAACCCCTCTGCACATGCCGGGTCGCCCGTCCATCCGCCTCCAGCATAAACAAAATATCCCTGACCTGAATACCCATCCCCTTCTCTTGATCTTCACGCCATATTCCGAGGCGACGCTGGGTCTGACTGGGTGTGGATTCACCGGCACCGGTCTTTTCAGGGTCGGCGGTGGGTGTGGATGGAGTCGGACGCGAAGGGGACGAGAACCCACTGGCTTTACCGCCGGGCTTCAACCATGAGTATGACTTTTTGGCGCCGAACATACTGCGACCACCCCCGGACAAAGCCATACGCGCCGTCGCCACGGACTGTGCATGCTGTTGGGCTTCGGTCGCTTTGGAATCCTGCATTTTTTTCGCTTCCTTTTTGCTCATTGACTTTTTGTCGAGAGTAGGCGCCCTTTCGCCGAGCGGCGTCGAGGGTGCAGATCCTGGATCGACAGAATCGGCTCGACCAGCCTCATCAAGAATGGCATTGCTGTTGCGTTTGGCACGTTTTGCTGCGCGCCTTTCCTCCTGTGAGCTCTCCCGGTGGATGAATGCTCTGTATCTGGCCGCATTGGTCTTTGCGCTGGAAGATTCAATGGTAGCATGAGGACCTGTCAAAGTAATTAGTATCAAGTTAACTGAGTGGGCATGATGGGCAAACTCGTACGTTTCACAGGGGTTTGAGTGCTCCCCGTAGCCTGCCCAAGGGGTTTCGCGACATCTTTCCACTCGTTGGGAACCACGCCATGAGAATGTGCGCGACGACTTCGAGCAAGAGTCGAGGCGTAGTCGATGACACCCCTGAATCTTTCTTCGGTGGCAATAGATAGAAGATTCAGTATGTCCACAAGAGGAGCACCTTCCTGATTGAGAATTGTCTGACCAGTGCGCACCACGGAAGAGCCATCCGGACCAGTAACTTCAATCGGCTGTGGTCGGCCAGGTACAGGATGGAAAAGGCCCTCTGAGGGAATCCGAACACCTAGGTCAAAGCCTCGCTTCTGGAGCTTCTGTTCGAGAAGTTTTGTGATCAAGAATGGTTCTTGGATGTGATACTGTGCTCGCCTTGCTGCGATAGTGTCCTCGCGAGTCGGTTCATTAGGATCTTTGAAGGGAACATGTGCCTGAGAGGATGGGCCGGCGAAAGAGTCCTGCGTGATCGCCGGTTTGATTTGAGGCAAATCACCGAAGCTGGCCGAAGCGGAGGGAGTTCCCGGGGCAGAGCCTTGAGACGTGAAGGATGTGTTGATAGGTGGTGGGTATTGAGCCTGTGATCCTCGATGGGGAGGCTGCGCCTGCGCATTCTGCCCTGAAAAGCTCTGTGTGAGAAATGCTTCCTCTTCCCTCACATCAATTCCAGATGACGCTAGGACGTCTGTCAGCTCAGCAGCATCTGTGTTTTTGTCCACTGGGCGAGAAGGAGGACCCATGGTCCCGGGAGGAGCAGGGGCAGGTGTTGCCGACGTGTTCATATTCATGCTCATATTCATCGGGGTTCCGTTCATGGGGGATGGATTTTGTGGTAGCTGCACCGCGTTGAAGCTCGGGGAACCGTAAGGAGACTGGGTTTGAGAAGGCGGCAGAGGAGAGAGGCGAGGCCGTTTGGATGGAGGGGGTGCAGCGCCTCCGTTCACAGGGGATGCTACCGAGTTTGGGGATGGGGACGAGACAGGTGGGGAGAAAGGTTGGGAGGAAAACTGCGGCGGTGGCGGGGGTGCCTGCTGCTGTGGATGCCGAGCCTGTGCCATTGTGACTGCCGAGTGAGAGAATAATTGAATTCCAGATGAGATAAAGGCTATTGCGCCGAGCCGTTGTAGCCTTGCAGATGAATCGAGGTCCACGCGTGGCCGTTAAACTGAGCGGATTGCTCGCACCACCAGCTTCCACCACCTTTGACCATCTCAATATTAAATTCTAACCATATACGCGACACTTGAATCGTAAATTAGTTGACTCCAGCGCAAAAGTAACCGTAATCGGGGAGACTGTGATGCGTGATGTGGTAAGGAGCTTTCTAGGTGGTCGAACTCTGCTCCGCGGATCGCGGATCGCGACACACGTGACTAAGCTTGACTAAGCTCCAGTGCTCTCCAAATCTGCGCGGGTCTGCTGCGAAAGTGATAACTCTTCTATTGAATCACGTCCAATCTTTACAGGTGCATTGACATCTGCTTTGATACCTGGAGCAGCTGCATCCACTATAGCCTTTGTTGCGCAAAGTCATGGGAGTTGCGCTGAGCTCATATTGACATCTTGGGCTTTATCGTGCGACGCGGGTTCTAGTACCCTTCAACTAGGCTTCTCAAACTCATACGAAATCTGTCGATCTCCTGACACCTTGCCCAATCGATTCTTGACACCATGACATCCAAGCGCAAAGCTTCAGCTATGGGAGCGGCTGTTGACGATGAGCCCGTTGACCCATCAGACGAACTGGCATTCTATTGCCTCGGCGGCGGCAATGAAGTTGGACGGAGTTGCCATATCCTGGAATATAAGGGCAAGACAGTGATGGTAAGACTCCGCTGGAACAATGAATGAAGTCGCAGATACTAACCCCCTTGGCTTCTGTAGCTTGATGCGGGCATGCACCCGGCGAAAGAAGGCTTCTCCGCACTTCCTTTCTTTGATGAGTTCGATCTGAGCACAGTGGATGTTCTTTTAATCAGCCAGTACGTGCATCTCTCTTTTACTTTGCATATTATACGGAACCATGGCAAGCACCACTGGACACAAATGAGGCACCTGGGTTACTTGGCAGTCTACTGCCCTCAGCTGCCTCAATGGAAGAACACATTCCCCTGCATATATATGAAAAGCCCAATACAATTCAATGTCATGCATATATTTCTTGTATCACTGTACCTTATTGAGTCTCGAATCCGAATGCTTTCTCCTTCAGCGCGTTTGTTTATGGTTATCACAGTTGACTAACAGTATGATCTGTATAGTTTCCACGTTGACCATTCTTCCGCTCTCCCATACGTTCTCAGCAAGACAAATTTCAAAGGAAGAGTCTTCATGACCCCGGCAACCCGGGCAATCTACAAATGGCTCATTCAAGACAATGTCCGAGTCAGTAACACATCTTCTTCCTCCGATCAACGCACTACGTTATACACCGAGCGTGATCACCTGTCGACGCTTCCCATGATTGAAACCATCGACTTTTACACAACACATACGATCAATGGCATCCGCATTACCCCCTATCCCGCCGGGCATGTTCTCGGAGCCGCCATGTTTAAAATTGATATTGCAGGACTTGTGACTTTGTTTACAGGAGGTGTGTTTGCCTTGTTATACCCCTTGTCATCTACATCATTATCACTCAAATTCCTAACCAACCGGCTAGACTACTCTCGCGAGGAAGACAGACATTTGATTCCCGCCGCGGTGCCCAGTGGCACGAAGATTGATGTTCTCATTACAGAATCTACATTCGGTATTTCATCTAATCCGCCTCGATTAGAACGTGAGGCCGCTTTGATGAAGTCAATCACGGGCATCCTCAACCGCGGAGGTCGGGTTTTAATGCCTGTTTTCGCTCTCGGACGTGCCCAAGAGCTGCTTCTTATCCTTGATGAATATTGGGAAACTCACCCAGAACTCCAGAAATTTCCTATCTACTACATCGGAAACATGGCACGACGATGCATGGTCGTGTACCAGACATATATTGGTGCCATGAACGATAATATAAAGCGGCTCTTCCGGCAGCGTATGGCCGAGGCTGAGGCCAGCGGCAATAAGAGCGTGAGTGTCGGACCTTGGGATTTCCGATTCGTCCGAAGTCTTCGCAGCTTAGAGCGTTTCGATGATGTTGGAGGATGTGTCATGCTTGCCTCCCCCGGTATGTTGCAGACGGGAACAAGCCGTGAACTGCTGGAAAGATGGGCACCGAGTGACCGCAACGGCGTCGTCATGACCGGTTACAGCGTTGAAGGAACCATGGCTAAAGGATTGCTCAATGAACCTGATCAGATCCCGGCTGTCATGTCCAAGGTTTCCACTGGGCATGGTCGTGGTCGTGTTCCTGGAGTCAATGATGAGGATCAAAAAGTTATGATTCCTCGTCGTTGCACTGTAGACGAGGTCAGCTTTGCAGCCCACGTTGATGGCGTTGAAAATCGTACTTTCATCGAGGAGGTAGCGGCACCGGTTGTGGTAAGTGTGACATGCACAGTCTATTTGAAATATTACTGACCATGCCAAGATCCTCGTTCACGGCGAAAAACATCAGATGATGAGGCTGAAGTCGAAACTGCTTAGCCTTAACGCAGATAAAGCCGTCAAAGTCAAAGTCTACACCCCAGCAAACTGCGATGAAGTTCGCATTCCTTTCAAAAAGGACAAAATTGCCAAGGTCGTTGGCAAGCTCGCAGAGGTTGCACCTCCATCAGAGAATGACGATTCCCAGCTCATGGCTGGAGTCCTAGTTCAAAATGGGTTCAACTTGTCGTTGATGGCCCCTGATGATCTACAGGAGTACGCGGGCTTGACAACTACGACTATTACTTGCAAGCAGCATATCACTCTTAGCTCCGCAAGCATGGACTTGATCCGATGGGCCCTCGAGGGAACTTTCGGGGCCATTGAAGAAGTTGGAAATAGCAAGAAAACCGAGGCCAACGGCAAGAACGACATAGTTACTGACGACACCCCAAAGCAAGAGGATGCTGACGAGGAGATCCCATCAGACGAGACACAGACATTCCTTGTCATGGGATGTGTGTATCTTCGCCATCACTCGCGCACCCGCGAAGTTGAGTTGGAATGGGAAGGTAATATGATGAACGACGGAGTGGCCGATGCAGTTATGGCTGTTCTGCTCACAGTCGAAAGCAGTCCGGCCTCCGTAAAACGTATGAATTCCTTAAATTTCCCACCTCTTTACTTGTGCTAACTACCACGGTTCTAGAATCGGCCAAAAACAAGCACCACCATCATCACCATGACGATGAGGATATGGAGATCCCCTCACTTCCAAACCCTCATGCTCAATCTGGACCCCAAGAGCGACTTGCTCGTATGCTGATGATGCTCGAGGCCCAATTCGGCGGCGACAACATTGGCCCAATTGAGCGCCCGCGAGTCCCGGCTGATCTCGCACTCGGCCCACAAGAAGATGGCAAAGCGATGAACGAAGAACGAATTGCCGACATTGAGGCTGCGGAGCTGGATCGTCTTATCACAATGGGTGTTCCTGTCCCTGGCATTGAGATCAGGGTGGACAAGCATATTGCCCGTGTATGGCTTGAGGATTTGGAAGTCGAGTGTGCGAACGCTGTCCTGCGAGACCGCATTCGTGTAGTAGTTGAGCGGGCCATTGAGACTGTCGCTGGCCTGTGGGCAGAGAGCTCGATTCATCAGGATGCGACGCTTAGTGGCTCTGCCAACGGGCAAAAGGGAATTGAACTGGCTGATAGGAAGAAAGCGGCTGCCGTTGAGGCTCATGCTTGATCTCATATGAGTACTTGTATAATAATGAAATATCCCATCATCCACATGATTTAACTTGACCTTTTTTTGCGTCTGCTTCGTCATCTAATGTTTCTTCTGCTAGTTATTTTTAAGCAAAATGAAATTGATTAAACAATTGCACATTGCAAGGCTATGGGAGTGGAGTTTGGGAGTAGATAGTTATAGAGTGCCTCTATAGTGAGACAAAAACCTCTTTCATGATTTTCTCCAGGGTGTCAACAATAATATCAATCTCCTCCTTCGACACGATGTAAGGTGGCGCGAGCACAAGATGATCTCCTTTAATTCCATCCACGGTGCCAGAGCAGCCATATAGCGAGACACTGTGCTCCGGCTGTAGACCCTTCTCCTGGATCTTATAAGACAGACCATGCTTGGGGTCAAACGGTTCTTTCGTGGCCTTATCTTTGACAAATTCAAGCTGTAAAGAGTTAGCTACACGTTGTGTCCTCTGGTCGTGCAATATCGACTATAGGGATATGAAACTTACACCCCAGAACAATCCTTTTCCACGAATATCTCCCACGTGAGGATGACTCTCGAATCGTTGCTTCAACTGTGTCTCAAGGTAGGCACCCATGGTCCGAACATTATCCACAAGTGACTGTTCCTGAATAGTCTTTTGCACAGCAAACGCAGCAGCACATGAGATCGGATGGCCTTGGTATGTCTGTCCGTGGCGGAACTGCCCGGTGCCTTTGTCCATCGTCTGCACAATTGGGTCACTAATCAAGACGGCCGACACCGGCGCGTAGCCACCACCCAGACCCTTTGCAATGGTCTGGATATCGGGAACAATATCCTCTTGCTCCCAGGCATGCAAGGTGCCGCAACGGCCCATGCCGCTCATAATCTCGTCAAGGATCAAGAGAGCGCCGTGCTTCTCGCAAACGGCTTTCATTGCACGGAAGTACCCTGGTACTGCGGGGACACAGCCGAGAGCCTAATGAGTATAAGTCGGATGATCTGGTAGTGTGTAGTTCAGATAGGGAGTCATACCGCGCCGACAACCGGCTCCGCAATGAATGCGCACACAGTTTCGGGTCCGACACGTTGGAATTCAGCATCTAGCTCGGCTGCCAGACGTGCTACGTAGTCTGCATCAGACTCGTCGTCCCCTTTCCCCCGGTATGCATAGCATGGAGAAACATGGGATACGTTCTTGGAGAGAAGTGGCTCAAATGGCTGGCGACGCTGAACATGGCCACCAACTGAAAGGGCGCCTAGCGTGGTACCGTGGTAGGATGGGAGACGTGCAATGAACCTGGTACGCTCAGTTTGGGGTGTCGGGAGCTCCAAGAAATACTGGCGTGCTAGTTTAATTGCAGCTTCGACAGCCTCCGACCCTATATATCGTCAGCATTGTGCGTGTGAACTGGATTTTTGGTTCATGGAAGGGTTGCCTTCGCTCACCTGAGCTGGTTATAAAAACCTTGGATAGTTTTCCTCCAGTAGAGTCCACTAGGAGTTTGGCAAGATCTTCAGCTACCTGAGTGCCGAAGAAGGCAGAATGACAGTAGGATATCTGGTCCATCTGATCTTTGATGATCTGGGTGACCTGCTCGTTACCATGTCCTAGACAAGATACGGCTGCGCCACCTGTGGCATCGAGGAATTTGGTCCCATCTTCTAGAAACACGTAGCACCCCTTGCCGCCAATGGCTTTCTTTGGGACAAAGCGTGTGTCCCGGTGGAGGATAGCACTCGTCTTGGTTTCTGAGAGGTATATCAGAATGAGGAAAATGCCAAGATATTGCACGCATTTGACATACCGTTGGTCATGATTGAACTTTGGAGGAATAGAATTGGGAAAAAGAGTGCTTGAGGAGGCAAACAGCCTTATATAGCCGTGGATATCTCCGTTGATGTTTCACCCGAGGCAATGGCCCTGTTCTGCGGGGCTAAGTGGGTTCGGCATGCCGAAGGAAAGATGCCGAGCCCTCAATTGGTCCGGGGGCGGAAGGGCGGACTTTTGGCCGATTTGGTTTTCTACCTGGTCTATTTTGTTGGAAGAGAAAGCTGTAGGTTGGCGATTGGCTGCCTCATGGCTTGGGAATATACTTGGGAAAGATATAATTACATTTGTGGCATAGGCGGTTATAGTTTGTTTAGGTGCTTACGTATGGCATTATGTAGGTAGCATGGGGTTCCTATTTTTCGTAGTAAAAGATTGACACAAATGATATTTACTAGTAAATTCAAGATTATTATCCCTAAATTATAGACGTAACATACTATACTACTACTAATATTGGCGTGCACTTAAAGCGTTGAACAATCCCCACGTCCACCGCCCGCACATTGCATTCTGCCCCTCTGACTTGGCCACAATTCCCGCCTTCCCCAGACATCTCCCCATTCTACAAATTCAACATGTCGCGTCACGCCCAAATCGAGGAAGTCTCCGACTCCGACCCAGAAGAGATTGCCCCTTCTTATGACTCCGACGATGACCTCCCCCGCAATGCCATCATCTCACCCGTAAATATCCCGACCAAGGCTGCACCTCAACCCCAACAACAGATGCCCATGCCATCGATGCCATCGATGCCAGCGCCTGAGCCTCAGCGCGAGATTCCCCGACACTTCTCATGCTTGTACCCCGTGTACTTCGACAAGTCCCGATCGCGCGCCGAGGGCCGCAAAGTCGGTGCGGAGCTCGCAGTGGAAAACCCTCTTGCGCGAGATATTGTCGATGCCGTCCAGATGCTTGGCTTGAATGCCGGATTGGAGCCGGAGAAGCTGCATCCTAAGGATTGGGCGAATCCCGGCCGTGTGCGTGTGCAGGTTAAGAATGAGGATGGCCAATTAGCCAACCCGAAGATCAAGAACAGTACGTGGCTGATACACTTGATTGAGTGAATGGTTCTTTCTGTTGAACTTGCACTGACGTTTTTGTTTAGAGCACCACCTCTATATTCTCGTCGCACAGTACTTGAAGGCTAACCCTACTACTGAAAAATCACCCTACCGACTACGAATCCGTGGCCTGCCCATGCCCGAGAAGCTTCCAGCAGCTCCTGCTGCCCCCCGGGGTTGGAAGATCGGGAAGATCCTACCCATCCATTCGCCTGCCTACAGTGGTGGTGGTGTCAGTGACAACCCTCTCAAGGACGCAATGGCCGAGATGCAGGGTATGCAGGGTATGGATGGTATGCCCAACATGTCTGAAATGATGAGTCAAATGGGCGGTATGGGCGGACTGAGCAATATGTTGGGCGGACTAGGTGGACTAGGCGGAATGGGTGGAATGGGTGGTGAGCCCTCAGGGGCAGGTGCGGAAAAAAAAAAAAAGGAAAAGAAGAGGGTGATCAGGGCATGATTTTGACATGACCTTTATTCCGTGTTCCACTTGCATTGTATGGCGATGGGCGTTGCTTTTTCTAATTTTTGATGCACTCGAGAAAGGAATACTTCCTGGATACCACAGACCTGCATCCGAATTGATCTCATTGTACATCCACCTCAAATTGTGTCCAATATCTACCTGATAGTCTATGACCGAGTCATATGAATCCTACATTTTTTGCACACCAGTACGGACCTATACACTGTTACGAGACCAATTTCAATATGTAAATGTAGCGAAAGCCTGGATGCATGCTATGCAAATAGCCCATCAATTAGGGCTGACTGGCTTATGGAGTACCTGTGGCTCACATCCTATGCTAACAAATAGTATATCTTGCACTATATCCTTTCGCATATATACTATTCCCACCCCTTATACCCATCAGTGGTCGGCTTGTTGGAACATGGGTCTGCCATATACCCTCCTCTTCCAGAATGGCCCTACGCAGCCTAAGTTAGTGTGAGAGATATCTGGTTGCACTTGGATAGTATTTTGTCCTGTTACATTTCTTTGGCACTGTGTCTAGTGTACTTAGGATATGCTTAAGTGGGACCTGGCGTAGTGGCTTTTGAATAAACCAATAACAGGAGACCTATTTATCTTTTAATATATTGATTTACACTACGGAGTGCTCTGCATAGTATTTCGAATTAGCTAAGGATTTGTGGTGGACCCTATACTTGCTTTGGTAGTGCTGGGTTTATTTCGGGTTGGATATAGCAGTATTCATTCAGGAGGAAACAACGAGAGATAGATTATGTACCCGTGCAATGGGGAATTTGTATTCAAGTAGCTAAAAATGAACATGTTCGCGGGTGTCATTATAATGCTGTACCCCTATGTCTTTCGGGCATCCTCCATTTCTATACTGCCAGAGCCGGCTGAAGTCCTTCACACGCAGTCCTCGACCCACACCATTCGTTCGCGACCGTTGCAGGCCTAGTGCAACGGGGAGAAATGCCTCGTCTCGGGCCATAGTGGGTTGGTATCTGACTCGATGCGGAGAGCCATCATATCCGTTTATACCTGCGGTTGTCCATGGCTCGACTTCCATATCCATGAATGGATTGGAGTCGAGGACGTTCATGTCAGGGCCCAGAGTAAACATGTTGTCTAGGTAATGCAGGTTGAAGAGGTGGCCTGATTTTGGGCGCACGAACAGACGGCCCATATATCGATTTGGGATCTCAACGAAGTGGAGCACTCCTCCTAGTGCCACGATATCACCTGAATTAGCGTAATGCTCGATGTAGCCGACGGATTGACCAAATTGATGCACTATATCAGGTGCTGGGATCCCTTCTGGCCTTGCTAGCTTTGTCCATCGTGGGTTGTTGAAGTGATTTGCGGCATTCCCGAAGGTATATATCTCCAAGTGATTAAGGAGATCATGGGGTAGCTCATCCAGGAGCCAGTCCAGGATGAGGCCCCCTTCAATACCGCCTTGGCTGTGAAGAAGCAGAACCACCTTGTCACATTCTGGGTCCAAAAGAGCTTCCTTGATCAAGACATAGGATCGCCTGATATCGCCAGTAGCATAAGCAAAATCCCGTTGAATCAGACATTCGATGAGATCAAAGACGATGCCCGCGCTACTCCTAATCAGCGTTTGTAAGCCAGAGATCTAAGGCGTCACTTACGTGCGGTTATGCACGCCCGTCACTTTCCGACCAAAGGTGTATGACAGTTGATCGATGTTCATCTGTACCCAGTGATGCCTAGAGGTAGTTGGAGTCAGCAATTGAAAACAGGGAACCAAGGGGGTATCTCTCCTACCCAGCTGCAATTCCATTTATATACAGCCAACGCTCCCGCTGATGGCCTGGCCGCTCGACCACAGGCACTTGGGATACCAGGACCTGCTGGAACCCGTTCAACGTCAACATGACAATCGCATAATTGATAGTGAAAGCAATAGCCGCATAAGCAAGAATCCATAGCCCTGGAACCATACAGACAAGGATGATGGGCAACGAGAGCAGGAAAGCAAGCTGATAAACCACGAGGAATATATGGATTAACACGGTCGCTCCGTTGCGTAACGAGGGATAGAGTTCGTCCAACTCATGTGTGCGAGCCAACTGCAGGGGCAGTAAGATACCTGGTAGGGCCCATAGCTTCGAAACAAACAGGGACAAGTCGCTCCAGAGTAACTTGATGGGTGAGGTAGTGTAGGGCAACGGAGTATCCTCCTTACCCTGACAAGTCATTGTGAAATGCCAGTAGAAGAGTAATGAGATTAAAATGCAAAAGAAAAATAAAAAGAGGAAGCCTTGTCATTTGTCATGTGATACCGCTGAGATCTATAGGGCAGGTGACCACAGCTGATTAACCTGGACTGTTTTGAAAGATATTCAAGTGGATGATATTTCATTTCCTTTTATATTCAGTTATTAGTGTACTATTATTGGCATTCTTTCATTCTTTTCAAATGAAACTTATATCTCCATCACTTCGCTGAGTTGGTAATCACCGTGATGGACGTTCTGTTAATAGTCAAAGCACAATCAGATATAGATCGAGATAACAATAGAACGTGAAAAGAGAATACTAACGAACAGAGTGACGATTTTTTCGATTGTTGCCACGGAACAGATATCTTCGGTTGATCTTCATACCGGCATGGCGCATTTCACTTTGATGCCATTGTGCAATGACCTTGGCCGCACCGGCAATCGACAAGTCGGTAGGTTTCCAGTATCCTGGGACACGTAGTGATAGACACCATTTGACATCGTGATGGACGGGCTCTGATGAAATGATACCGTCTCGGGCGTTGATGCGAGCCAACACAAGATCCATTAATTCTTCGTCGTTGTATTTGTGATCAGCCCAGTTGAAGAAGACAGTCACCCATTGGTTGGCTCCAGGCACATGGGGTTCCTCGCGGATGTTTCGTCCGTTTGGATAATTGAACATCCCTCGAAGATTGGTGCGTTTCTTTGCTTTCTTTGTAACTCGACAGGAGTCAATGGCTGAGACGTGGTTTCCCATGGTAGAAATGTCTGAAGTGGAGAGCTGAGATTGGTAGGAGAGAAACTGAAGAACTGAGATAAAAAGAAGATTATGAGACATGGCAAGTCTGATATATTGAAAGAGACGAAAAGAACAAAGACCATCGATAAGTCCTTTAATAGCACAATTCATTGTGCGTGAGTAGTAGACCTATCAATAAGGGCATTTTCTTTGATGATCACAGAAACACCAATAGGACATCACAATGAGACCTTTGTTTCCTTTTGAGGACTGAAAAGCCATTGTTTAGTGGGTTACAAGATGAAAGCACATCGAGGATGGTCAACTTCATAGGGAGTATATAAATATCCTTATTAGAACGGAATTCTCCTCTCCAGCAGAATATCAAGATCCAACCCGGGGACCCCAAACCCTTTATTCAGCTCAGCAAGGCGCCTGCGTGCATAATTTGTGATACGAGAACGAAGACAATCCAGTGATTTCATCCCATTCCAAACAAGTATAACTTGAAACTGACCTCCAAGCCCCAGAGTACTTCCTTCTAGGACAAGCATATATCGTCTGAGGTCTATCACAGGGATACCACAGCGATAACCAAAAGCAATGGGAAAAAATGGAGGGTGGTTCGAAAACAGACGAGACACAATCGGTAGACGTAAATCCCTTTTCTCAGGAGACACTCGGTTTGTCACTGACCTGAGAAGGGACGAAGTTAAAAAGCTAACAGAGATTCTGCACATAGACAACACAAGAGCAAAACACATGGATGAGGTTGTCAAGCGCATGATCCACGAGTTGCCAAAGAATATGCGCCGGGATCGTTGGTCAAGAACTAACAAGGACTTGTGCGATACTCATCAGGGTCTGAATGCAGACCTCATGGCCGATGTGTTCAATCTCGTCCAGAAGGAAGTCGGTCACCACCTTCGCAAGTTCGACGCATACCCGGACTTGCTGAAGCCCCTCGATATATTGATCGTGCAAAAACTACAGGCTATACAGGGCATGTGGACGAAGCCTGACGCGAAAGACCCTGTCTCAGAAGCATGGCACTATGAGACCAGCTGCTGTCAGGCGTGCATGGTGGCTCGGGTTGCGAGTGACAAGAATGCGCTGCGCAATCTTCGAATCGCCCTGCTCTCTCGCACGCAGACTCGTTTAAACCATGCCCCACGAAGACTTATGAAATTCGTCGACAGTTGTATTGACTTATTCCCTAACCATGTTGATGAGTTGTATGGCACATCTAGCCAGTTTGCATTCATCCTGAAGGATACCCGCAAGGCCTGCAGCAAGGCCTGGTACCAAGACCCAGCACATGCGTATTCGACACCTACACAGCGAGAGCACACCGATCATGACAAAAATGACAAGGACAAAAACGACAAAAGGGGAGAAAGCGGAAAGAGTGCACGTAGCCATGGCCCGGCCGGTGAGTATAACCCGAGGAAAAAGTATCCCCAGCCACCACCACCAATCGCAGCATCCCACCCCGCGGAAAGGTATGTCCCCGAATCTTCGTCGTCATCTCAATGTACTGACACTGACACTGAAGGGCGCAGAATATATCGCCCGACGTCGAGCCCTTCCAGGAAGGCTTCGACATCATCATACCACATGAAGCGAGATCGACTACCAGACCCGAACCCGGATCGCGTCACTAGACTCATAGATTTTGCCGATGATAACTATCAAGGCTTAAGAATAGGCCCGGAGAGGCGGAGGGCGAGCACCGTCTATGGACCTCCTGGAACCCCTCCATCACCTAGCACCGCAAGCAATTTCTTGGGGACCATGGATGAAATCGACGAATTGCTCGAGATGTACAAGGGTATGGGAACAAATCCCTACTCTCGAAGCACGGAAGACTTCTCAATACAGGGGAGTAGCCGCGTTCCATCAGAGTGTCGCTCCCCGTCGATCTGTTCCACTGACAGTGATTGGAGTGATGAAGATGAAGACCCGAGAAAGCCAGAAAGTAGCTCAGCAGCGAGGACTACTTGGAATCTGGTGTGTGAACAGTCGAATATGATCTGATCTCTCCTAGTCACTTTCATTCCTTTGTCTTCGCATCTTGTTTGGGCGTTGTTTCATGAGTTGCTTTTGTTGTCATTTGCTTTTTGATGTCATTTGCGATTGGCACTTTCTGATGTCAGTCTGTTTTCCCTTGTTATTGTATGTCAAGACCTGGCCAGAGTCGGGTGTTTGAGCATAGTCCGTGATATTTGCAGATGTATCGATACTGAGTACCCAGAAGAAAATGTAAATGGCAAATAATAGACATTATTGACAGTAGGTCATAGAGCGAACCATGTACAAAGCACTGACTGGCGTAGTTTGAAGTATTAATACATTTGGGCCATTGATCCCATATACAAAAAAATGACAGAAAGCCCCACAGTCTGGCGGAGACGGCCAGCAGCTCCAGGGACGGGGTTGGGGGATGCATAAAGAAAAATCAACACATGCTCGGGCTTCATTTTATCATGGCTTTAGTTGTGGAGAACACTTCCAGGAACCCCATGACTCGGGCCTTTGAGACTATCAACAGTCTTTCGGCGCAGCCGAGTACGTGCCGCAGGCCCCTCAGGTGATACCACTACCCGCTCAGGTTCACGTTCCTCGGCCACAGTCACAGTCGGCGTGGTGTCAAACGCCTGGGCAGCATCCAGATCCACCTGCTTCTGGGCATTCTCTCGAGCTCGTTCGTAGCGCAGCTTGACTTCACCAGTCCACTGGGTACCAAGAAGGCGGTCCCAGAAGATGAAAAAAGGCTGGGAGAAGTTGGTCTTGATACCCCAGCTTTGGTGATGAATGTCGTGGTAGGCAGCATTGTTAGAGGTGAAATGCTGCAGTGGATCCCAGGGGAAGGCATAGCCACAGTGGTCGTCAACAGTTTTGATAGTCGACATTGTAAAGAACCACATGGCCTGGCGGGTGGTCATGCCGGAGACTAAGAATCCAATACCAGTGCCAGCCGTATCCAGGAGGAATCCCTCAACCGGGTGATTGTAGAGGGCGCCGAAAGCATAAGGAACGTAAAGACGGTGGTGACGGGAGTGGAAAGTCACTAACAACTAATTAGTATGAAACCATCAATCAACTTCGAACGACAGGCATACCATAGAGCCACCGGTTCAGATGCATAGCGCGGTGGAGGAAGTACTGCCAAGTATCCACAATGGAAATCGCCAGCAGGAACTGGAGGGTCGGTACAAAGTACCAATATATGAAACCGGCAACTGCAAGTTCCCAGTTCGTGAACGCGGGGGCTATAGCCTCGGCTCCGTTGTCGAGAATTATAGACTGGGTCACACCGGGGTATGATCCACCAGCCAGAACTCCGGCCAACATGGTATAACCGTTTTGGGACACCGATTTTCCAAGACTAATGGCGTCAACTCCAACAAGAGCTAACAATGATGGGACAGCCTTCTGGGCAATCCGCAATCGCTGCGCCCACACAGCCACATCATAGTCCTCTCTCCCAACGGTTTCCTCGGCATCAAAGTAGATGAATGCAAAGCCGGCCAGGGTTTGAATTACCTGTTGTAAGACAACATCCCGTACGACTTCCCAACGAGTCACTTTGTTTCGTTTCAGGACTTCTGCGGGGGTGTGGAGCCGGTATTCGACGAAGTAATCATTGACATCGAGGAAATGATAGATCATGGACATGCCCCAATAAGCGATGACGGGCAATATAAGCGTAAGAATGTTGTCAGGAAGAGGAGCAAGCAGATGCTCTCGCGCGGTCAAGGTGTAGGTTGGTAGGGGAGGAAGGCCGAACGCGACTGATGCGTTCACAGCCATGGCGAAAGAATGGTGATGTGTTGAGTTCTCAGTAGCACGAAGAATCCAAGAACGATCAAAGGGAGCTTGAATATTGAAATGACCCCAAGGTTAGGAAGCAAGTAAAAGAGAGTGGACGTCCGCAACTGCCCACCGTCCGGATGCTGACGGGTAGGCGCGACGCAGGATGATTCCGATCAGCCAGAGTTCTCTCGGCGCTGGCCGGTACATACAAAAGGAAGTAGGTTAAAAAAAAAAAACAAAGAGAATCAGATAATGATGAAGGAAAGAATAGGAATAGGAATGCTCGGAAGATAAAAGATAAACGTTCAGATCAGGAGACGGATTCGGGTGGCGCGAGCCCGAAGACGAACCAGCCCAATACATGTATGGACGGTATCTTTGGATTAAATGACTGGGAAAAGCTCCCAAATACAGTATGGTATGGTATTACATGGACTGATGCTGACTCAGTTTCTATACTTCCTGAGGTCGGCCTGGGCAGTCCTAAAGGAAAGTCAACTGGTTGCAGTGAAAACGAACATCAATTGATCTAAATTAATTAGTTCCGCGACTTTCCTCTTGCCAATTGATGATATTTCAGTCTTTCTGATATTTATCCATCCCATTTTTGCCTCAAAATGATATTGTATCTGCGAAGTACCCCGAAGTACCAATACTGCGCTAACACACAGCTAGTGGCGGTGGCCCAGACTCCACGGTACCCATGTGGTACAAACCAAACAAGTGCAAACAGAACAAACACCATCCCCCGCTCTAGTATTTTTTTTTTTTTTTAAAAAAAACCTCGTCCCCCCACCTTGAAAGTGTTTTTCTTCCTTCCCGTGCCTCTTTACTTTCCTACCCCCTTCGTCTTCTGAACATATAATTCCGCCAAAATGATTATCTACACTGTATGTTTGCCAATATCAAATTGGATTTGCCTCTCTGTGTTTGCAGGTGAATTTCAACTGACAACCCCACTAGGACATCGTTTCCGGTGACGAGATCGTCGCCGATACCTTCAAGCTTGTTCCCAACAAGGATTTCGATATCCTTTGGGAGTGTGACTGCCGCAAGTATATGAAGCGTGTCGGCGAAGACTTCCAGCTCGAGGGTGCCAACCCTTCCGCTGAGGAGGGCGACGACGATGAAGGTGGCGAGGGTGAGACCACCATGGTCCACGATATCGAGGACCAGTTCCGTCTGGTCTGGCTCAAGGCCGAGGAGGGCGCGAAGCCCTCTAAGGAGAGCTACAAGACCCACATCAAGTGTATGCTTCGCCCTTTGGTCTTTTGGTCCGCGCAATTTACTTACTGTTGTTCTTTGATACAGCTTACCTTAAGAAGCTCCACAAGAATGCCGCGCCCAAGTTCGAGGTGCCCGGAGACCCTGAGGCGACTGAGAAGGCCGAGGCTGCATGGAAGAAGAAGGCCGCCGGCGCTATGAAGATGATCCTTGCCAACTGGGACAACTACGATGTTCTCATGGGCCAGTCCACTGACGGCGAGGCCATGTATGTCCCCATATAATCACTTTCCCCTTGCAATCTTAAACTGACTGTTTCTAGGCACGTCCTGATTGACTTCCGCGAGGATGGTGTCACCCCCTACGCTACCGTCTGGGCTGACGGTCTCAAGGAGGTCAAGGTCTAAGCAACTCTTGTCATTCCAAAGAAGGCGATAGTTAAAACATATGCACCCTACACGAACAAATACGCCTTGCTGGGAGAATTGCGAGTTACAGCTCAGACGCAGCGGCTACTTATTCCCTTCCCCGGGCCAGTCTGTTCTAATAAACATCTCGCAATTTTTGAACCCCGAGTTAGTGATCTATTGGGTTCCCAAGAGTTACGCTTCATGAAATCATCTGTCATGTCTTATTTTCTGGCTTGTACAATGTAGTCTGTATTTGCTATCACTGATCCAGTCCTCGGCACCACATTTGACTTGAGAAAGAATTGAGTATTGGGACCCCCAAAATAACTTTGCTTGTCGCAAATGAGTAAAGCGACACCAACCACTATGTGGATGTATAGATTTTTTGACTTCTTATCGCTCATATCTTGTGTCTATATTCAGTATATAATGGATACTAAGGGTATTCCGGCCAATCACCCCCATTATTCCCATTCCAGGACGGCAAACCCCCTTCCGGGGAGGAGCCTGGAAGTGGAAGACCATTGGCATATGGATTAGGCATGTCGATGGGGCTATTGCCATTAAACGCTGATGTAGTCCCAACATTGGTGAAATCAAGACCCGAGACAGGATCCAATTCCATCAGATCGTCTGCGACAGGAAGATGTTGCCCGAACACAGCATCCCACTGGTCCCAGTCGAAGTTGAGGTTGGGGTCAACCATCGATGGCGGTGTAGGGACTCCCTTGGGTATAACATTAGGAGATCCAGGGTCCACCAAGGGCATGTCACCAGAAGCAGTAATATCAGGATTTGAATGCTGAACATGTGGGGCGGGAGCGGTGGATGCAGGAGATCGTATCGGTGGAGATGCACCAAACAAGGAGTCCGCATTGGTTGAGGAGGCGCCAGCGTGGGGAGGCATTAGATTATCGGCGGGAATGGGATGGAATTGGGAATGTGAATGTGAATGTGAATTTGCACGCGAGGGTTTATCCTGTGGATGGTATTGATATCGCAGGGGACTTTTTGTAGCATTCGAGGTAACAGGATTCGAGGATGTGTGGGAGCGGGTGAAGTTGTAGAATGTTTTGACGAAATCGCTGGGTTGGTGCTTGTGTGTTGAGGGAGGGTTGGCCGATGCTGAGCCTGGAGACCCGGCCTGAGAGGGATTTGAGCAAGGAGGGTCATAATCCCCATGAGTGTCAACTGGCGAAGCAAGGCCAGCCTGGATCTGATCTTGTTCGGTCCAGAGCATTCGCGGATTGAGGCCAGCCTTTTGCCAAGCCTTATGGCGAAGGCGGCGGATCATATCCCAGGCTTCACGGCCACCGTCTTTTAATGGCCGTTGTGTTGAGACACCGTCTTCGCCACCTACGACACCTCCATCGGGACCAGAAAGTGCGAGTATGCGGTCGATGAATGCGCGGGACCTGGATGCTTCAGGGCTGTAAGGTCGCTCATATAGGTCAATAAGCATGATCCTGTATCTTATTAGCGTGGCTACCAACACCTTATGATGGAATCGTACATAGTGGCATGCATTGGTTGATGATTGCTAAAGAGAAATATCAGTTACCAATAATTCTTGGCCACTACAGTAGGGGAAACCTTACCCAGGCCAGCTCCAATGAAAGGGCTGGAAATCAGGATCCGTTGCGAGTTGGATGAATTTTTCCATGAAACCATGACAATGGCGTAGCGCACTGTCAATATTAGCACATAGACTCATTTCCCGATAGTGTGAGCAAACCTCTGGCGTGCCGCTGGCCAAATCCGGCTGCGAGCGTTCTTTAGAAAAGGCTGGTAGGCCACGCAGAATGCCTAGAGGAAGGTCAGTTGAGTACAAACTAACAAAGTCTGAGAAACGCACTTTGTCAATATACAACGAAAGAATGATCTTCGCCCATTTATGGAAGCAAACAAGAACCGGTGAGTGATACTGTTCTGGGCATCCGGTGGGACCTTCGCCTGGAAGCTCTGTGTCGGAAGAGCGGGCATCCGGGGCTTTCGTTACAGAAGAAGCTCGGTCTGGCATTGACAGGTTATCAACATCCTTCCCCTCTGGAATCCTGTCGATGATGGAATTCAGTTTCAGCTGCAAGTCAAGGAGTATTGCCCGGAGCTCCTCCATGTCCTGTCTGGTGAGGGGCTTTGTCCCAAGCTGGATTTTCAATATGCGGCGGACAGCGCCTGGCAAAAATTAGCGGGTGGGCTTTTATAACGGAAAAGTGTACCCACGAGCCATGGTATATTTCCCTCTTGCGGTCAGGTAGTAGACGTTGACCATTGATGGTCCGCCGCAAATGGTGGGATCGTCTGGATTATCAGGCAGCCGCTCCCGTGAAGCAACCTGTTTCATGTAGGAATCCGCAGCAGGGGTACCTAGCATCGTGTCTTTCAGTTCGCTCGTCTCGCACACATCCCAATAGTTCTCGTCGTTGACAAGTGGAGGCAGGCCGCTTGACATCGCAACGACACCGTCCATGTGCATAATGTGCCACCATATCCGGCGACGGTACTCAGCTTCACATGGCTCTATGCCAAACTTAGCTGGGTCCCGATGCAAGCCCATGGTCTGCGCAACCCTCATCGCGAGACTAACAAAGAGACTACTCGCCAAAGGCTCTTCCTCCTTCGTCACAATTGTCTGTACGATAAGATAAGCAGCGAGGCCTTGAAGTGAAGGGCTGCGCGGGAATTTGATCCTCGTAAGCCACCTGTTAACTTCTTCGGTATATATTGTGGAAACGGCCGACCGCGAGGACATATTGAATTCGGCTTCGATTGTTCGGACCGAAATGGTCACTGAGCCGCCATACCATATCGCGTACAACAATGGAATGAATGATGGATTTGGGCACGGCTCTCCCGAATAGCTGCTGCAGTCATACCAATCCCAGAAGGAATTGTAGAGCTTGAGGATAGTTGGAGGGTGAATGACAGGGCTGATAGCGTGTACACCGGAAATGAATCCTTTGTAAAGAATATGGCTTTGCCGCCTCGTGGGAACGTGATTAAGCATTTCTGGCTCCACCAGCTTTTCATTGACCAAGGGAGAGTCACCTGAAGGGAAAATTATAGATTGTTGGAAGGAACGAGACCTAGGCGTGATTGAAGGTGTCGAGCTGCCTATTGATTCTCTCCATGACTGTCGACCATCGGCATGCGAATCTTCTATGTCTTCATTTTTATTTCCAGGGGCAGACTGATCATGTGAGCTATTTTGATCTCTCAGCAATTGATTAAGCTCATTGATCTAGATGCTAGTTAGTAAAAACTGCCTACTGGTGGGGATGTCTAGTGAACACCATACTTCGCCAGAGATATAAGCCCAATACGTGGTGCCAACATATCTAATTAGAGTTAGAAAAGAGATTTGTATTTTCAAATGAAACAATTTTGACCAACCTTGACCTTCCACCGTCCTCTAGGCTCAAATGGCCTAAGTTCAAACTGCCAACCGGGTCTACCAGGTCGGTGGCGTGACCGGATGGGATCGGAAATTCATCACTGTCTGGAGCAATGCGACGTGGGCTGGTAGATCTTGACGGAGTTTTATTTCCGTTCAAACCATTGCTGGGCCGTGGGTCATCCAGCTCTGTGGGTTCCACTTTCGCATCCGGGGCCGTTGCCTGCATGCTCACGTTTGCGAGTGTTTGGCCGCTCCTCCCAATGCGCTCAATCATTGACATGAGCTTGTCGAGTCGCGATTCGATGGCGCTTGGGTCAGGCTTTTCGCCTGTCGACTCTGCCCGCTTCAAGTGTCCGTAAAGTGACTGGAGCTCCTTGACATCCTCCTCCAATGTCGGGGGTATCTCTCTCCTTCGTTTAACTCCATGTACATTTTGGGAAGAGCCATCGCGACCATCGTCATCTTTTTGGGACGACACATCATATATACACTCGGTGTTGTTCTTCACGCAGTTTCCACATATCGGATGTATCTGGAAAGAGATGAATGTTAGCCCAGAACAGGGGCTTCAGTGTTGATGCAATGTCCATCTACCTTGTCACATTTGACCTTCCGACGTCGACACGTGTGACAGCTGTAGCTCGCGCGGTTTCGGGTGATCTGGCGACCTCCAGCCAAAGGTCCCCTCAATGACGGAGCAAACGAGCTGCCGTTGGGAAGACCCGGTACGGGTTGAGCATCGGGAGGGCTCTGGTTCATATTCCCTGGAAAGACATGAAAATAGATTAAATTGCTGTTAGCATGGAAGCAATACGCGCAAAAGTACGGAGTAAAACGACAGCTTCGGCGATTGCGGGATTGCGGGGGTTCCCTGACGTTATCGAAAGGGCCAGCCAATGATATCACTCCATTCCGAGGTCAGCACTTATGCCTGAATATGCCTGAATTTGAGGGCATCTGATTTGCTCTTGACGTTCTTATGAGGTTGCAGGTCAGTGGGATCCCCCCCTAAGTCAAGCAGGGATTCTAGTGCAAATCCAAGAAAGGTTAAGTGTAGAGCCTCCAGATGTGTGATATCCGATTTAATCTATGGAATACATTCGTGGAACTAAATCAAAACTGACAACATTTGATGTCTACATTCAACGGGTGCAGGGCCACATGCCGATGCAGGTGGTGCTTGGAAATACCATGGCAAGTCCATATATGTATCAATTGATACAGAAGATATTCTCCCTTCAAGTTCTTTCAGACTTTGAAGCACACTTCTAAGTCACGGCGATAAGCCCAATTTACCTATGATATTTCTGATCTGCATAGCCCGATTTTTTGGGTCTGTCTGTTCTGTTTCTCGTAATTTCACCTGAAACCCGACGGCATACTGCATTGCTTGGCTCTCTGTTTCTCACCGCACGCTAATGCATGAAGTGGCTTGTGCAGGGTCTCTCGTACCCAATCAATCCAAAACCGGGATGCCAGACAGCTGTACTAAAAAGCATTGCGTGGCCCAGAATTTGGGGTTTCTCAGTAGAAGAAATAGCAAGTCTAGCATTTTAAAACCTAGCAATTTCTCACATATCGCCTCCCGTATTACATCACAAATCGAGCAATATCCACGATGAGTTTTGGATTCAGCTTGGGAGACTTCATTTCGGTGTTTACCTTGGCTAATAAGCTCCGAAAAGACTTTGTTGGTGCTCCAAGCCAGTTCAACAGTATCTCTAAAGAGTGTGTGCATACTATACACATAGTTCATTGGCCAGGAACTGATCCCTTTTTCGTCAGCATAGGGTCAGAGGACTGGCAATTATCCTCCAAGATGTCGATATTCAACTACTGGGTCACGATATCAATGATAGGCAACAAAAGCAACTAGCTGAGATTAGTCACAGCTGTGGGATCCTGCTGAATGAGCTTCAAGATGCTATGGAGAGATACAAAGTCGTTGAATATTCTGGTACATCAATTCACAAAAAGGCTAGAAGTATCTGGAAGAGGATTTCCTGGGAGCCGGAAGACATAAGCGAGCTCCGAGGTCGGTTGATGTCTAATGTGATGTTGCTCCAGTCATTCGAGAGTGCTATATCAAGGTATCGAATACTCAACCCCCC